>VXBW01003904.1:842597-918750 GCA_013400375.1 Thinocorus orbignyianus | reverse complement strand
ATGTCTTTGCAACTGAGAGAGTGTTAGACTGCCCTGCTTTGTCTTTCTGGTTTTCCTAATTCCACATAGAGTGATGTGTTCCCCCAAATTACCTGACAACACCATTATAATGCATTTAAACTTTTGGGTTCCCCTCTATTCTTAGTTTTATCTTACTAAATTGGCCAGAAGAAAAATATAAATAAGGTGAGTGCTTCCCTCTCCTCCNCCCCCCCCTCCCCCCCTTCCACCCCCCCGCCCTTGTATGTGCCTTTACTTTTTTCTACACTCTAATGACATTTGGCAGGCTCAACTGTGTAATGCTTGACTGGTTTTATTGTTGTCTGCTCCCAGTGGGGAATAGTTGACACTGCTCTCTGTTTTCAATTGATATCCATTTTCAACAATATTGCTTTCTATTAGATTCCTGCACAGTTTGTGCCAGCCAAACCGAATATTTACCATGTTGCCCTCAAAGCCTCAAATCAACAAACATTAAAATAAGTAAAATATGCATTTACTATCTGACATTTTCAAATTTCCCTTTCAAATTATTATTTTGACTATATTTCACAACAAATGAATCAGGCATTAAAGACACAGTATTGCCACTTAAGGTAACTCAGATTGATTTTGAGTTTTAAATGACAGCATAAGAGGGTGCACGAAAAGAGGCAAACCTAATGCACTTATCTGCATTTCATTAGCTTCTATGATCACTTCTATGAAGGAGGATGCACAGATTTATATTGATTGTCGTTTCCAATCTTTGTGTTGAATGACATTTTTTCTTGTACGATCTTATTAATCCAAGTAGTTTGCTCGTGTAGTGAAATACCAAAATCAGCCCCTGGAATCCTTAAATTTTGAGTTACCCCCTGCACTTAGCAGCTCTTCTGGGACAGACTTCTGTTTCCTGTCATCACTTTCATGGCTTGGTGTCTGCCTGCTTTTCCCAGCTCTCCAGCCCTGCACTGCCTCCGTTCCTTTCACCAACTCTTTTCACCTCTGACACCTGTTTATCCGTTTCCCACAACTCACCTCAGAGGGTCCTCCGCTAATGGTATGTCTTTCTAATTTTCGGTCACAAGTCATTTATTATGTGCAATTTTGTCTTTGTAAAGGTCACTTTAAGCAGTCAGTCTTGTTGACTTGAGTGCAAATCATGGTGGGTTAGGTAGTGAAACACCATTCATGTGCCTTTCCAAAAGGTTTTCTGTGATAACCTTGTCTTCTCTTCTTCCTTCTCCTCCTCATGCATCTCTTGCCTCCTTTTTGTCATTGCTTTTTTTATTTGTCTTTAGAAGACCTAGACTGTCTAGCCTGTGCACAAGACCATTGAAATCTGGCAAGAAAAAGTTCAAAGCAGAGAGAATGCTGCTGCTTCTTTTCCTTGTGCTCCCCTTCACCCCTTCCAAAATGGGTGAGGGTTTGTGGTGTTGGGAAAACTGACTATGAACGCTGGGAAGGGCCATGCCCTTGCCATCACACCAGGAGCAGAAGCAGTGGAAGCCTGGGCTGCTGCAGGAGCACCAGGACACAGTCTCTGTTGGAGGGAAGGAGATGGACCCTAACTGCACTCCCCTGCAAGCAGGACTGGACCAGCACGAAAATGGAGAAAGGGGATGTTGACTCAGACACCTCTTAAGTCATTAGAGGCCTAGAGAGAGTCTTTCTCCATCCTTCAGCACTACAAGTCTTTTCCTCCTGCAATATACTCTGATCAGCCTACAAGCCTTGCTGTAACTAGAAGTTTTAGAAATGTAAGTAAACTTGCATAATGTTGAAGCAGATGCAGGTGCATGTAAGCTGCTTGTTTTTTGACTTTCTTGGTAAAAAAATACCCAACGAAAACAAAAAAGGTACTAACTACATAAGAAAATATACTAAAGGACTACATTCAGAGAAAACTGTGAAGACCCCTGAAATTAGGGAACAGAAGAACTAATGCTGCTGTGCAAATGTGTTTAGCCTCTTTGTGTGCATAACGTTCTGATGTAATTTTGATCAAGTGATAATATTCTCTTTAATACATAGGCAAAACACTTTCTTCTCTGCGCAGGATGGATGGTGTTTGCTGAACTGGTAGTTATTCAATATTTTGTTTTTCCCCATCAGTCAATGTATGACCCCAGGCTTTATTTACCAAACACCATCCAAGCCCTGCACTTAATACAGAATTATTAATTTTCTCCTGGGCTGTTCTTTTACTCTCCTCATCAACAGTGCTTCACAATGGTTAATGGAGTTCTATATTTGGCCTGCGGCATAGGACTTTCAGTTTTTCTCAAATCGAGTGTGTGATATCCTTTCCTTCCTTGATATTTATTACCTTTCCATAATGGCACAGATGTGCAGAGGTCTGATCATAAATTGGTTTCATCTCTTGTACGGATCCCCAAAGCCCCTGAAGTCCTGGAAGTGAAACGCCAGCTCTTCCCCAGTACCCCAAGTGCTCCAGGTTGGGCAGGGGAGACTCTGGAGGGGAGCTCCAGCAGCCCCCCCTTGGCTGCAGCCCTTTTGCCCCTGCTTTGTGGTGTAAAGAGGATGAACTGCTCCATTCCCTTGTAATCTGTCTGGATGATTTGTGTTGTCATAGCTTGTACAGTGTGGAAAACACATTCAAATATAACACACAAACTGTCAGAAAGAGCTACCGGTCTAAGACAAGTAATGTACAAAGAAAAGGCACATGATGGATCAGAGACAGTAAACTTTAAAAAAAAATATCAAAACCTCAAAATCTTTTGAGACACAAGACTTATCTTTTTTGCTGTCAATCCTTAGGACAAAATTCATTTGTTTATGACTGGGTTAAAGAAACCCAAAGTTTTCTCTTCTGGAAGTTAAATAGGAGCCTTTGGCTGAGCCGAAGGTGTGGAGGTGATTTTCACCTTAGCTGCTTTTGAAGGAAGACAGTTTATCATCACAGTCAACAAGTCAGGGGAAGATTCTTCTCTTGAACACAGGCAAAACAGAGAGGAACCCTGCGCTGCTGTAAATCAGTAGAGCTTGAGGAGCTCTAGCCTCGGGATTCCAAATGGCAGAGAGGAGGCATCAGAGTGCTCTCGTGTCTGCTCCAGTCCTTTATTCAAGCACTGATTAAATTTGGTTAATTACAATGGTAACCAACCACAGCAT
Source organism: Thinocorus orbignyianus (assembly GCA_013400375.1). Classification (NCBI taxonomy): domain Eukaryota; kingdom Metazoa; phylum Chordata; class Aves; order Ciconiiformes; family Thinocoridae; genus Thinocorus; species Thinocorus orbignyianus. The sequence goes on along the minus strand of VXBW01003904.1, from coordinate 915,630 downwards.
CCCAAGGTGCCACCCACCCCACCACCTGTGAAATCTGAGGTATCTTGTAAAAGAAAGACATACACTCAAACATTGGATGGATAAATTAATGTTGCCTGAGAGCTGGTTATTTTGTGAGATAATATTATGAGATAGTGATTGCCTGGTAGATAATTGTGTGTGAAAGGGTATTTTGTCATACTTGCTTTGCTTTTTCCATGAGTAGGCTGAAAGCTGGAATGCATTGAGTTTCCAAAATAGAAAGAGCTGGATTCTAAAGTGACTCCGCAAAAAAATAAACACATAAATCACAGTATTCACATGAGAAAGGATGCAAAGGAAGTTCTGTAATTACCAAGGTAGATTCCACTTTATTAAGTGGAGGGGAAAATAAAGTTTTGTTTTGTGGTTGCAGATTGCTTTTTACATTAACTATATACATTTACCAATTGACAGAAAGAAGAGCAAAGTAGATTATACAGCCAAGGTATGATTGAAGACATGCAGGCAGGGGGCAACTTGGGAAGCATTGATCACCATCTCATTAGGACTGAGATTGCAGCAAAAATGAATGCTAAATGAAGAGAAGGAGAACAAAAAGATGCTGGAGTCAGACCTATGTTTCTCCAGAGGATGAGCTACATGCTCGTAAAAATCAAATGGGCTGAGGAGTGGGACTAAGGGAGTAGAAAACCCAAAGAACTGAAGACTAGAGAAAGAAAATGGTGTGGACTGCTCCCCTGCTAACAAGGTGTACTGAGGAAAGACAAACACATGGCTAAATAAGGACTTTCACACTGAGGTTGAAATAAAAAAATAAAAAAAGAGAGCAATCCGATGGGCAACTTGGATAGGCAGAAATGAGAAACTGTGTGGTTCAAAGAGCTCCATGCAAAGTGAAAAGAGAGACAAAAACAAAGGCAGCGTGCTAAGTAAAAATAGCCAAAGAAATCAAGCTAATTAGTATGAAGCAAACAGTCTTGACAGACTCACTGAGGCCAGGGGGAGGGTAGAGAGGGGAGGGCAGGTAAGAGGTCAAACGAGCTCTTTGCAATAGTATTCATTTAACAAGATGAAGGTCACATCTCAGAAAGTGTGATAGATTTTTCTGGATGGGGAAAGTGAAATGTCATCAAGAATTATGGTTATGTCATAGCAGTGCTCTCATAATCTTGACAAGTCTCCAGTCCTTGCTTAATTAGTAGGTATCATGTTTCTGAAGGGGCAAATATAATAAGAAAAGCTAGCTGAAGATATTTAGCAATTCTGAGGAGATGTGTGACATTTTCCTCATTGTATTTTCCCATCTCCTGTGCACCAGCCACAAAATTTTAAACTGTCTGCAAGAGAAGGAAGTTGGTGGAAGATCAGTGGCTTATATATTTAATCTACATCATCTAATGCCTCAGTGAGTGCCTATTATTGCCAAAATATGACAAAACACTTCTATACATACTTTCTCCTAAGCATATAAATAGCTCTTCTGAAGTCAATGGAATTACTCTTGTGCTTAAAATTAAGCATTTTCTCCAGGATTGTATTGGAGTAAAAGTTAAATGCTAGTGTAACAGTTCCCAGTAAAGTGATATACTTCCTTCTAAGTTGCTAGGAAAGAAGTGTTGGACCTGTTGGAGAGGGTGAGCTGGGGACTCTCTAGTCACAGAAAACACACCCAAGAAGTCTCTAACGGTTGCAAAGAATTATCTCGTTCCCTGCTTCGGGATTTTCACGCTTAGCACAACGGGGCAAAAGCTTTCCTAATGCATTAGCATGCTGTGATGATATGACCAAGCTGATGAAGAAGAATATGGTTCTCCGCAGTCATTCAAAGAAGTTGAAACTTCAATAAAACAAGGCTGATGGCTGGAAAATGCTAACAATCTCATCCCCGCCCCTGCACACCCTGTGAAGAAGCTATTCCAAAATGCTTAGCATTCACAAGTAACATTAGATGGATTGATATATTCTTGGAGAAATACGTATGTGTATATTATATTTGGCATAATTTATTTTGGAGAAATGTAAAATAACAGTAAATCTTCCAACAGAAAAGAAAACTCAGTGAAGGATGTTACAGACTCCAAACACAAACAAAACGAATGCTTTTTGTCATTTTCTGGTGTTAGTTCAGAAGTCTTGTCTATTTAGTATGGAAAGGGGAAGAAAGAAAAAGATAGGAATTGATAGCGGCTTGGAAAATCTTGAATGGCCTGTCAAGAGCTCTTACTGATAAAAGTTAGAGGCAACACTTGTAAAAATGAATTACATGAGCTATTTTTTATACTGCACACAGTTTAATAGTGGACCTCAATCTATTTTATGAGACAAATACCTTAATATAGATGATTTGCAAAAAGAATGCAGTATTTACCCAAATAGGAATAACATCCTCAACGACATTTACTGCTAATTTAAAATGACAAGGGCTATCAATCCTCAGACTCCTCAGTATAACCTAATCACCAGCTGGGGTCAGGCCAACATTTGCTTTCTAGCAAAGTATTGCAGAAGTAGATGAATTGCCCTGCTCTCCAGAGCATTCAATATTGGCTGCTTCTAAAATCAGAAAACCAGCCTTGAGGAAGCATCACAACATCTTGTGTCTTTTTCATTATTAATTTTTATTATGTCCTTAGCTGATAATATTTTTAAGCGTGCCACTTTCCAAGTGCTGTTACTTTCTTCTATACATCATAGTTCAGAATGTGTAATTTACTGCTGTAACCTCCAAAAGACCCTGGAAAACAAAATCTGCTTCTCAAAGGTATTTTTACCTTAGGTATATAAATTTGAAGAAAATAAATAGGCTGAAGTTAATTGCCAGAACAAATAAGAAATTTGGAAAGAATATTGTTTTTAGGAAATTAAAAGAAAATTACCTGAGCCAAAAGGCAAATAGTGAGTATGGTAATAGATTTCCTGATGAAGAAAAATCTCTGATCAGAAGTCATTATCATGATAGATTTTAGCTTTATCTTTTTCTGGTTTTTTTTTTTGAGGGATACAAACTTTGTAGCTTTCGCACAGTATTTTTCAGTTTTTATGTGTTCCTACTGAAACTTAATACCAGTGCGGTTCAGTGTAAATTAGTTTGTTTTTTCCATTTCTTTTTAAGAAAAACTTGGTGCTGAAGAGGGAATGCGGAATCACGGAATTGTCAGAATTGGAAGGGACCTCTAGAGATCATCTAGTCCAACTCTCAAGGATGAAAGAACAGGATGAAACACTCCTCAGTTGTCTGGATTTTGAGCCCTACACAATGAAAGGGATCTGATTTGGGTCCCCTCCAAAAACTTCAGAAAGGGTCTGGTATCGAGAAGACAGAGCAGATGTCGAACTCTGGGGGAAAGATGAAGTAACTTTTAAAAGTTTCTCACACTGGACATCCAATTTGTCATTTTTTAAAATGTAGGTCTACAATAATGTGTACTGTGTAGTTTTTTTGGGTTTTTTTTTTTTTTTTGCTACTGGCTAGAAAACAGCAAAATTATTTTACCTTGTCATAAATAAATGGACTTCTGAGTAGTCCACTGGGAGGTGATGGATGAGTGTTCACCATTCCACCACATTCTTATGAGCTCTCGTAACATAATACCACAGCATGGGAATTTTTGTATAGAACACAAACACACACATGCATAATAATGTCTGTCAACTGCTGCATAAAATCTTCCATAAGAAATTTTCAGAACATCTTCAACATGATAGTTCCTCAGTATTATTGCATGCAGTTTAAAAAGCCTGTAATAGCGTCTTTGAAATCTGAGGCTTTTTTGTTCTCCTAAGTGCGGACACATAACTCTAAAAAATGCTGATATTTTATTGTAATTACTACCTTGATCCTATTCCCTCTGTCCTATTACGCTCTAGGCAGTGGATGGAAAGATTTATATGTGGCCAGAAATGGGGTGCTGCAGGATAGGACATTCCTACTATCCCTTCCTTCATTCAGTAGAAAAGTATGCAGTAGGTTGTGACTGCTGTTTTAGGTATTAGGCCGAAGAATACAGAAATTGTCAAATGGGTCATTTTTTCCCCCTTACTGCCCCAAACCAGCAGCTCCTAGCTTTCTCTATTTATTTCACCAATGACTAAAGTTGTGAATTGAAGAAATAAGCCTGGAAGAGAATTAATTCAGCCACTACAATGGCTTGAAAGTGGGCATTCCTTAATCAACTTCTTATCACCCTCAACTGTGATTGCTAGAGGTTGTTATGCACATCACAAATTACAATGTTCTGGAATCCCTTCATTTAGGTCTTTAAATTATTCTCAGGCAATCTCTCTAAAATAAAATTCTTTATCTGACTTGCCGGTCCTCTTCATTTTGCAGGTCTTTATTATAGAATGTCAGAAAATTGTTGTTTAAAACCTTACCTAGAGGGGCGATGAAGACATCCTGAATCATGCTGTTCTGGTGCTGCTGGGTCTGGCTGCTCAGTCCTTAGCTTTGCCACATTGCCGGCTTTGGATCTTTGCAAGAAGTGCATTTAGATTGAGATCTAACAATGCAGTTTAAGAAGCTCTTGAAGAGATGACAGAATTGTTCTTCTGCAATGTTTATTAGAAATTTGTAAGGAATCTAAATTTTGAGGGGTTTGGTTGTTTTGTGCTTTTTTTTTCTTCTTTTTTTCCCTTAGCATTTCCCTCATTTCTGTCACTTCTCTGCAAGGCTCTCTCCTCTATCAAGAGAAATGAAAACACAGTCTATTCCTCCTTTAGGCAGCTGCTGGAAGCTGTGAGCCGTTCACAGAAACAACCCAGGATGACATCAAGCTTATGCACCGTCACAGTTATTGTCAACACCTCATGAGCTATCCACTGCTTTTCACCCTAATGCCAGTCATGAAGTTCACTTTACAGTTGAGTCATTTGACATCTACACAGGTCAGACTGAGTTTCTGAATAAAACCAGGCTCATCTTTTGAAGATGGTCTATAGCGGTCAACAATAAAACAAAGAGTCCTCATGCTTTTTCTTATTAGGAATTAACAGTTTGTGCATGTGAAACTAAAGGAATGTGAAACAGGTAAAAGGATTTCTGCAAACCACGGTGATTGATCAGATCTTGCAGATACCTTCCACATCTGCACACATAGGTATCTCAGCTTTATGAAAATTGGAGTCTAAAATAAATTCAAAGTCCTTTGTCTTGTCCACATTCTCATTCACATTGCAAATTTTTATTAACTGAAAACATTGAAAACTGGAGACATTTATCTCTTGCAGTAGCCCTACAGTATACTTGTGCCATGTCTGCCACATTCAGCTCTTTTCAGATATCCTGCTTTAAGAGACAAAGTGCTTCTGATGGCCTTTTCATTGCTTCAGAAAGTTCTTTTCTTGAGTGAATCCTCACGTGGTTGACACTTTACTTTGACCAGTTTTTCCAAGACTTTTTTTTTCTGTGGAGTTGTTTTCCTTCAAGGTTGTTGAAGGCTGAAGGTGAAGTTATCCCCTGTTATATCTAATGTCCACTGCTGTAGCTAAATGCCCAGCTCTTGGTGGTGTGATAGGGGATGTCATGCACTGACTCTGTTTCTTGTTACAAAACTAAAGCCTGTGAGACATCTAGGGTAGGCAATTCAGCCTGTGGCTTTGTCCCAGGACCTTCCACAGGAGTGACAGCCACTACGGGCTCTAGACGCTCTTCCAGTGGTTTAGGATAAAGGTCCGCTTTTCTGAAGTGGTCATTCTGGCAATTTGTTCCCAGCAATGAGGACTATTTGTAATGAAGCATATAAGAATGTCATAACCCTCTTTTTTTCCAGCTCATGAAGCTGAATATGTGCCTGGATCTTTATCCTTATCAGATGGAGAGTTTTCTTGTTTCTTCCCTCTGCTCCCGAGGAAATTGAAGCAGACCATCCACTACCCCTGCTGCCTTCCAAGGACAAGGACTTCTCTCCTAAGTACTAAATGCAAAAAACAATTTTGAAGGCTTCTTTATTTACAAAACTTGATGAAAGGGTTGCCCAATCCCTCCACACTGCTCTAGGGAAAATTAGACCAGGACTGGACTGTTCCATGGCCTCAGGAACTCTCTTCACCACCCGCTGGCTAGGATGTGAGGACAGCCCAGGGCAGTTAATGAGGTCATAATGAATTCAACTCACAGTCTCAGACAATATTTAGAGTTAAGCAGTTTCATGACTATCACGTGAGATTAAAAGTATAAACGTCTTGATGTCCTAGAAAAGCATACCTAGACGGTGGTAAAGGCCTTTGTTTAAAAAAAGAGAGGTTTTGCAGTCTTTTAACCCTAGAAGCAAAAAAGACAGGGAATCCCTTGCAGCCTGTCTGTTTGACAAATAAATATTTTTCCAGATGTGAAAAATTGAAATCTATCTCCCAGAGAGTAGGATGTGTGGTTTTGCTTTTTCCCCTTTGATATCTCTTTTTTCTACTCCTTTATAAATGGATGGGTCTTTTGGAGTTCTTTTTCTTCTTTGTTTTGTATGCCCCATTTTTGCACCTGGAAAAAGAGTGAGCAAGGTTGCACATACTAAAATCAGTGATGAGGAGTGATGTATCTTCTCTGTAGTGGTTATCTGCTGCTGAGTAAAAGACTTGTTAATGCCAACAGTTTTCCTCCAGATCCTGATATATCCAGAGTAAAGCCTAGACTGGGCAAAGGATCAGGTCATTCAAAGGTTTTAGACTGTAAACTTACTTTTCCCAGTAGCTGGTCTGCACTAGAGCCAGTCTAGCTGCTCCCAGGAAGCGCAGGGAGAGTAAGAGAAAAACACATTGACTCTTGCATATGTGAAGCTCCAGATGGGGAACATCCCCTGTGCCTGGGATCTGGAAATGCAGTCTGTTTAAAAGAAAGGTAGGAAAATCACTGAAGCTTTTCGGTGGCCTCGTATCGTTTGTGCTGCTTTTTTAATGATGCAAATGTGGTGTTGTACCCGGGGTAGCTGGTGTGGCAGGGCATTCCCAGGGGTCCCTATGTGACCTGGGGACAGAGATCGGGCACATTCTGATGTCTGCTCCGTATGCACTATGCACCTTCTGTGCTCTCAGCGTAGCCCTTTTCCCAAGCACTATATACTCTCGCTACAGGATTATAAAAAAGAAATTAAACTGGAGCCCATTAAGCCTGTTTACTCTCTGCTGCAAATATTTTTACCACGTAGTTTTGTGCGCAGGAAGTGCTGTAAACTTCAGCATTGCTGCTGGCTCCTTTGTAATCACTCTGCTGATTATGAATTGTTGCCTTTTGGCAGTTGCTGCTTGCACAGTTATGATTTCTGCTGGTGGGAGGGTAACAGAGGGGAAAAAAATGGAAAAAAATGTGCAGGCCACGGAGACCTGAGGACAATTAATGTCCTTCAGCGAAGTGGAGTAGGGTGCAAGATAAACTAGCCAAATCCAAGGCTTGTGGCAACTCTACTTCTATCTTCTCCCTCCTGCAAAGGCTTTATCTAAAGAGATATATGTGAAGAAACTAGACCAACCAGCTGGGACTTGATCACAGTATATCAGAAGAAACTATGTAGCCTGAGAGCTGGATTACAGACATCACAGCAAAAGTCTGTTCAAAAAGAGAAGAGGAAAACATTAAACTGCAAGATAAAACAAAAATCACCTCTTTCCTCTGTATGCAAAACAGTGATCTGAGCAAAAAAACAAGAAGAAATCCCCATGGTTATATGATAGCTGATGTGTTTTATTTATTTTTATGGGATAATATAAAGCTTCATACAGTAAATGTGAGTATTACAGGATTTGGTGCGTTAGTATTTTCATTACGAACTCATATTTTTCAGAAGTTTATAACCTGGCTGTTAGAATTGGCACAGAGCTTGCTGTACCTTAGCTCAGCCTGAGGCACTGACCCTTTCTGCTCTCTGGGAAACTGCACACTTACCAGTCTGGCACTGGTGGTGGTGGTGGGGGGAGTAGGATGCTGCAGGAATAATGGGAATCTCTCAGTTGCAGTGGGAGAATGGACCTCATTGATATATTTTAGAAGAGCTGATTATTTGGGGGAGAGAAGGGCATGTACATACGGAAAATTTTATCTAATGGATTTCACACCCATCTCCGCGCTGAGTAAGTCAGTTCTTTGTTAGACTGCTGACAGCAGATGGCTAACTGAAGGCATCGCTCAGTGCTATCTTCTGTTTCTCTCTTCTTTTGCCATTTGCTTCCATCTCAGGCTGGGCATCTAGGGAAGCCTTTTGGTTTGGAATTTCTAGGTACTTTTCAGTTTGTTGTTGTTGGCTTTCCCCCTCTATTTTCCTTCTTGGTCAATCAAAATCCTATTTAGACAAATTTAATGATAATCTCTTTGTTTAGCTGCTCTCTGTATTTTCTTCAATGTAGGTCCTTATAGAAATCTATCATTATCAAACTCATGTTTGCATCCTCTTCATCTGTTTTGCATCTTCTTTTCATCTCACTCTGTTCTTTTTCCTTTCTCCTTGTTTAGCCCAGTGGCAGAAAAGGGCTATTAATTATTCCTGTGAAACTAGCATTTCTGCTTGCATGAGAGTGCTGCCAGACTGATCACATTTGTTCACATTAATGTGTCTCCCTAGATTGTAAAGGGGCATCTGAGGAGATTAGATTCAAATTCCAGGACTTCACATCTGTTCTTGCAAAGTCCCTTAGTTTTTCCCCAAGAAGATCTAGATTTGAAAACTGCAGTCCACTTCTTGACTACCAGTGCTAGCTAAAATTATCTTGGGAAGTGGATGGTTCAAGTTTTTGCTTATACGCATAGTCCAAGCAAAGCCAACGTGCGATGGAGTGAGCTGGCAAGTAGCTGCGGATGATTGTAGTAGGTCTTCTTAGCTTGATATGATGGGATGTGAACTTGGCTTCCTTTAAAGCAGGAAATCGAAGATAATGCCTTACCCCCCACCCTTGTCTCAGAATTTTTGTGGAGGGTCAGGTTAAAAAGAAAATTTTGCTCACAGAATTGCTTTTAGTTGCCTTTTCTCATTCTCCAGTCTCAGTTCTTCAGGAGAATATGTTTGAGCAGATGGCTTTGACTATAGCATGGGCTATGTACCACATAAGAGTACTCTGGCAAATATAGTTAGGTATCTGTCTGATATGGATGACAAGAGACAGTGAAATATGTGAGAGTGTGAAGCTGAAGTGTGGTTACTTCTAAATGCTGAATTAGCTCTGGTTCCATTTTTGTTTCAACAGTTGTTACTTTCTGTAGGAGCACTATAGCAAGCTGAACTCAACTTTTTATTATACCATGCTAGTAGGATGAGTGACCTATAGTTTGCTGTCGATATGCTTATAGCAGAAAGAGGTGAGAAATTTAGGAGGCAGTCTGATGGAGCATGGAATTTGGGGAGTGGGGAGAACGCCATGATAAAATATTGTGGTTAATGATTTGCATGACTGGAAAACCAATTCACCTCCACGATACCTGGTAGAGTAGTTAAGCCACTGGTAGTATTGCTTGTTCCTCTTGAAGAGGAAACAGAGTTGGGGTGCTGACATGATGCTGTGAATAATTGTCAATGTTTTGGTGTCTGCATGGGGAAATTAAGCCTTTCTGCCCTGTTTGTTTAGTCTCTCCAGCCCACTAGAATGATATACAATAGGTGAAGAGGAAATACACTTGGCTAGTCAGAGTGGTTATCATTTGGGAATCATTAACAAAAATCTCCTTTTCCTTTCTAATCTTGTATTAGTTCCTCAAAGTCTTTATGTTTGCTTGGGTTTTTATGCCTTTGCTTGTTTGTTTTTTCTTTTGGGAAGTGTGAGGCAATGGTGTTCTTTGGGAAAAGGCTCATATGAAGAAATGGGTTAACACTACACTGGAGGACATTGAGGATCATCAGTTTTATATCCTCTAGAAATTAAATCCATAGCAGGACTAGTTGGCCAGGTCCTGGGTGAGCACTGTTTTCTGCATGAAATTGCATCGCTGCCCATTTCTCAGCTCTGGTGAATACCAGGAAACCTAAAATGAGACAACTTGTCTAAAAGCTTGACTTCAACCCTTGTGGAACTCTCTGACCACTTCCTCAAATTTGCTTGAGTATTCTTGGGAGGCTACTGAAAAGAGAAAATGAAGATTTGGCAAAGTTGAATATCCACAATCCCATGAGAACAAGAGTTGTTTGACATTTTTTTTGTTGCTCTTTGTGATTTGAAAATCCTCTCATTGAACATGTTTGGGACTCAAAATAATACTGTGAAGCTGGGGTTACAAGGCATAGACCCTGAAAAATAGACAATGGCTAAAGTAATGTCTGAACCATCTGTGCAGCTGGATATGGTTTCTCTAGATGATAAATGACCAATATATCTTCAAGAACTGGGATGGATTAACGAATCATTTGCATAAAGAAAGGAGATGACATTTGTCAGCTTCCACTGTCTGGTTGCTAAAACATTTAATTTTTGAAGTAAATATCTTTCTACTTTCTCACTCACTGTCCCTTGCAGTAGGGAAGGAACTCCCTTAACACATCTCAGTGTCTTCTCTTTGCTCTTCTTCATGTCTGTCCTCAAAAGTCCTTTTTGTGATGGCTACGAAATATCCTCAAGACTTACAGAGAGCTAAAACTCTGGCTTATTAAGATGGCCGGTGTTGTCTTTCTCCCTTTTTTAGTTCCCTTTGGTCTGTAGCTCTTTGTCATCCCCTGGTTTATTCTGAGTTTGGAAATTCATCAGGACAAAGACTGCAGGTCCATAAGTACGGTTCATAAATTAACAATTATAGTAAGTGATAACTTATACTCCTAAGATAACTGAGCCATTTCTAGATACCTTGCTTTAAAATCAAAGACATATTCTCTTTCCATCACTGTTCTTGAAAACTCCATGATCCTGTTTCCAACATGAAAGCAATGCTCAGACCGTGTATGTTTGTGTGTATACCTTATAACAGAAATATTTTCTCAGGGAGCTCTAATGTTTCACTTGCCACTGCAAACATGTCAGAGGAGTATGTGAAACTGAGCTGACACAGTGCAGAAGCTTTGATGGCAATTACTCCTGAGACACACACACTGGACATGTAATTAGTAACACAGCCAGTTATGTTGTGGAGTTGGAGATAGTAGGAGATTTCTCTATGATTTTTTAGACAAACAACTTAAGCTTTTTTCTTATTGAGGTGGTGATACTGTGCTATGGCACTATGGTCAAAGCTGGGGTGGCAGCTAAGAAGGTGTGAGCTGACAATCCTGAAACTGGAGAAGGGTGAGGGATTCCTTTGCACAGAGGGTCAAACTCTGCACATTGTCCACGGGGCTTGTATTCCTGGCGCTGTTTGGGAGGAGACTTGCTGTAGGAAAGGCATTGCAGTAAGAACTGAGTCTTCTCTCCCACCCAGTTGATTCACAGAATTACAGAATCGCAGGATGATAGGGTTTGGAAGGGACCTCTGGAGATCATCTAGTCCAATCCCCCTGCCAGAGCAGGTCCAGCTAGAGCAGGTTGCACAGGATGACATCCAGGCAGGTTTTCAATGTCTCCAGAGACAGAGACTCCACAGCCTCTCTGGGCAGCCTGTTCCAGGGCTCTGCCACCCTCAAAGTAAACAAGTCCCTCCTCACATTTAGATGGTACTTCCTACATTCAAGTTTGTGCCTGTACCTCTTGTCTTGTCACTGGGCACCACTGAAACAAGACTGGCCTCATCATCTTGACACCCATCCTTTTAAGTATTTGTAAGCACTTATTAGATTCCCCCTCAGTTTTCTGTTCTTCAGACTAAAAAGACCCAAGTCCCTCAGCCTTTCCTCATAAAAGAGATGTTCTAGTTCCCTAATCATCTTTGTAGTCCTTTGCTGTATCCTCTTCAGCAGTTCCCTGTTCTTCTTGAACCAGGGAGCCCAGAACCAGACACAGTACTCCAGATAGGGCTTCACCAGGGCAGAGTAGAGGTTAAGGACAACTTCCCTTGACCTCTTCACGCTCTTCTTGATGTACCCCATTTATCTTCTTGGCCACAAGGGCATATTGCTGGACTGGTCCTGGTCCCTCAGGACTCCCAGGTCTTCTTCCACAGAGCTGCTCTCCAGCAGATCAGCCTCTACTGCTGGTTTTCTTTCCCAAAGAAAAGTGATGTGGCAGCCCCAGAGGAAGCCTCCCACCTTGTTTCCCGGTTTCCATGGGCTCAGGTGTGATCCAGGGTGGGAAAGAGGAGGGGAGGAAGGGATGGGAGCAGGCTGGGCTGGTGTAAACACACCCTGCTCCCTGCACCAGGGCATCCACTGTCCAGATGTGACCAGATGTGGCCATGCCTATCCAGCAGCAGAGTCAGCAGGTATCACAGGGATTGCAGCAATATGGAGCAGGGGTGAAGACATGAAGACAGTTCCCCTTCTGCTGATCCCACAGCTTGATTTTGCCATGCAAAAGATAACCCTCTCCTCCAGGTAAGGATTGGGCCCGCTACATTTATAAAGCAACTCTATGTTTGAGCAATGACTCCCTCCACTACTTCAGCAGGAGGAGATTTAAGCTGTGAAGGCATAATGAATTTTGATGCGTGTTCTGTGCAGTGTCAAACTGTTTAATTTCGAGAAGCTGAAGTCACTAGCCTGTTGTTTCATGTTTCTGTCTAATTGAAATGTTAAAGAACTGATCTTTCTGCTGTATATTTAGTCTGGACATTCCAGCCTTTGAACTCTCAGCAGTGCTGTGAGTAATATTATCCACACACGTTCACTCTATTGTCACAGCAAAATCTCTGCATCTGATTTTTTTAAAAAAATCAAAGGATCGGCATGACGTATACACTGAAAATATTCATTTGGGGGAAAAAAAGGAAGAAAGAAAGAATGAAAGAAGGAAAGAAAGAAAGGAAGAAACAGGAAAAGAAAGAAACCTCAGCCCATTACACCAGCTCTTGGGAAGGAGAGAGGAAGCTTTAATTAGACTCCCCATCATTTTCAGTTTTAATCACCTCTGTTCTTTTCAAATTAAAAAAGAAATTTTGATCAAGGGTCTAGAAGACCCAGAAGTGCCTTCTGGGGTTATCTGAACCAGTCACCTGTTTGGAAGAGACAGCCTTTCACCATCAGACGGATATGCATTTTCAATAATTAACTATTTTTAGCGTGGCATAAGTGAAAAATTAATAAGCCCCAGCAGCAAATAAGCACTGCAGTGTGGGTAGAGAAGAAAATACAGGCCACAGCTCAACCTCCTGCTTTGAAAGTTCAGCTTCCTTTCTTCTCCCCCACCTCCCTTTCCACAGTCCCCGAAGGGTGACTTCCCTCTTTAATAGACCTGCATTTACACCGAGAGGTTGCCATTTCCCAGGTAGTTCCAAGCATTAGCATTCATCATCTAATTTCAGCACCTCCTGGGAGTAATTGCAGCCCTGAGAAATAGTCTCTCTCTCTCTTTTTTTTTTCTCTCTAGGTAGCCAAGGGCTCCCCACAAACTCTGGGGCACTCCCCCAGGGAGCTGCTTGTTCCTGCGCTGCTCCCTGACCTGTTCCTGTAGCCATTCCCTGGGCTGGATCTGGCAGTGAGTGGGAGGGCTGAACAACAGGACAAGGTCTGTCAAATGGCATGGGGACATTGCAGCTGCGGTGGCACAGGAGGAAGGATGGAGACCTTACAGAGTGCCTCCCCACTGCTCAAGTAGCTGGGAGCACCCAAAGTAGTCCTGGCACCCAACCAGGTCTGTTCCCAGCTTCCCACTGCTCCAGTGGAGACACAAGCCTGGTCTGAGAGGTTACACGTGAGACTTTCAGTCATGAACCACATCACCATCAAGATGATGAGCAGACAATGAGGGGAGCCGGGGCAGCACCTGGGACATTTGCAGGGCCTTATGCCCACTTTTGACAATACCATCTCTGAGGTGGAGGTACCATGCTCTGCAGCATGTCAAACCTGGACTGTTCTCTCTGAATTCTAGCCTAATTTTCAATCAAATGTAAACCAAGGATAGTTCTGGGCAAATGGAGGAGAGAGGTCTGCAGTGCCCCTGCAATATTTGGGAATCAAAATTGGTCTGATGAGCCATCAGTGAGGATTCACTCACACTGTGAGGAACTGAAGACTACAGTATCCGCAGTATGCAGGTGTGTGAAGGGGGGTAAGGCCAGAGCAAAACGAGCTGTACCAGTTTTTAGGCAGCTGCACCTCCTTTTGCAACAGGTTGTCCAACCTGCCTTGAGCATGACGTGCAGATGTGTCTTAAATATTTGGCCGGTTTTAAAGCAGTGACTGCTTCATTTCCCATTCTTTTAAATAGAGCTGAAAATTCAAAAATTGAAAATTTAAATTACATCAAGAAATGTGTGGTCTAATTTCTGTACTCCAGTCATCAATTTAAAAGTTTCAATGACCGTTAAAGTACCAGTAACTAGGGAAGAACCAGTGGAGTGGAGAACTAGCACTTGAAACTGGAGCACATAGTTAAAGCATTGTGTGGAATAATGAAGTGAAATTTTGTTCAAGCAAGAGTTTTACAGACTAGGAATGTAATATAACCCCTGTATAAAAAAGAGAACACATACAGAAATCCACACAAGCCATTATTTATCACTCCAGTTGGAGACTAAGGAACTAATACAGGCACAATTGATGGATAATACAATAACAAAGGCTCAAATATCCCTAATAAATTTGTTTTTAAAATGAGCAATTTAATGGCTGCAATGCGGTTAATACGTAGAAAATGACCTAAAGATTTTGATTTGATGGGGTAACTGTTTCTTTCAGTAAATCCCAGACAGGGAAGATTTTTATGCACAGAGCTGGGACAAAATATTAGGGAAGGTGGAACCACTTCCCTGACAGATGTCAGTTGTGCAGAGTCTCACTGGTATCAACGAAGGGATGCTTGAGATGATGGAGTCTGAACCACTCCCATTTTCCTTTTATTTTTCAAAGCCACCCAAACTTTTTTTTTTACCTGTAGACAATGCAATATTTTTCCCTCTGAAAAGCTACATCAATTACTTGTATAACTACTGTTTTACTGAGAAATTTAGCTAGGTCACTGGGATGGGTTCAGGACAATATATTTTTAAAGATTAAGAAAACATTACTCCTTTTTTCATTTGAAGTATGTTAACAGACAAAACAGCAAACCTTACTTATAGGTTTAGATAGCTGGTGCAATAGTTATGTACTAGTCAGAAGTGGGAAAGGACTCTCAGAAAGCATAATGTGAGAGTGAAAATCAGGATTTTATTTTGAAGCTGCTGATGCTGGACTTGAATTAAAAATGATGAAGTTAAGTACATGTCAAGTTAGCACAAGTGGAACCTTAAATGAAGTATGAATTATTTGTAAAACATTATGTAGATATAACTTGCCTCACAACGGAGAAGCACATCTTTGTGCTGTGTTTGCTGTATGGAAACTGTCATGTTTTTCTGCAGAAGAATGAGATACCATTGGTTACATCCTGTTTGAAAATGTATTTATGGTCAGACCCTGGAGTATTTGAAACCACTGATGCGAGGTGCTGACAGTATAGATCAATGCTTCTTACTGACTGAGCTGACCTTTTTTGTACCAAGAAGTGAAATTCTTAAGGGACAAAAACTTTAGTACCTGGCTGCTAATAGTTAGATTCAATTACCCAAGGAGCCAGCTGAAAAAAGGTACAGCAGCTGAATATTTTTGAGACTGCTCTAGACAGGTGGAAGACAGATCACATACCTGCTGATAATATAATATTCTTTGTATGAATTTTGAATGCAGATATAAATTGCTTGCTTCACAGCCAGACCTGCAGTGGTGATTTCACTTCACTGTACGTAACCTGGAGTGCAGAATTGTAATTAATAATAAATCCAGGCAAACAAACTTTGCACATCCTCTGCCTTCATGATTATGAGGTACAAAATCAAACCGCAAGCCAAATATAACTTTCCTTGAAAGCAAAGGGATCATACATGGGAAAAATCTCATCAAAAGCTGCCCCCCCTGGTTCATCCCACACTAAAAATAACATCCCTCAGAAAGCTGCCTTCCCAATAGCACATCCCTTTCCTACAAAGTCGTTCAGTTCTCCGTGGCATGGCTCGATGTAGAGCAGCAACACGCAGAGCTCACATCAGCGCAGCAAACGTTCCCTCTTGTGCCTGGAAATTGGATGCACCATTGTCATCGCCAGAAGAGAGCTACGATACTGACACATGAAAGTGCCTCTGACAGCCTGGGGAAATTGCTTTATTTTTTCTTGCAGAAGATTTGCAATCCAGGCTAACAAATTATTCTTTTATCTAGTTGTTTGCGTTATGGGACCCCAATCCAGGATCAGGGCTCCTTCATGGTACACACTGTGAAGACATGCAAGGAAGAGAGCTGTTGGCACCCCAGAGAGCTCGCAATCTGCATAACAGGCAGGAGCTACTGGGTAGAAGGCAGCTGGGCTGAGAGAATACAATAACGATAAAATGGGTATGCATAGCATCCTTCTCATTAAAAGATGGTGGTAATTTGAGGGCATCATGGTGGAGGTAGCTTGAAGGAAGAATTTAAATGAGGTTAAGAAGCCAGCTATACAACAGGGATATTTTGCAGTCATGGTTTGTGCTTGGAGGCATCCAGGAGGTGCTTGAGGGAGAGGGAAAAGTGGGCACCGAGGCAGTGGTCGGAAGGCTGATGGCGGGTGATAAGTCTGCCAAACAAGACTTCATTAGTGCATTTCAAGCCACTGTAGAATTCAATTTGTCATTGTGGTGGGCTCGTCTAGGCCACACTTTTTTTGAGGGGAATATCAAGTGTTCCTAAAATAGGTATGGGAAGATAGGCAACGCTTCTAGCACCAATGTTCTCTGGGTAGATGAATATAACCTTGGATGCTGCTTCCAGATTTATAGAGTAGAGTAGCTGAAATGATGGAAACATGATGTTGTTTTCACTCAGGTAAGTGTCCCAGGATCCTCAAGTTCTAGCCGGAGAGCTACCACTCAAGAACAGGCAGTGGGGAAGGATTTCAGGTGCACATGGGCAAATGCACACAGACGCTCTGCAGACCAGAGTGCACAAATCACACAACCAAAACAAGGTCTGAAAACTGATTCTGGGTGTAGTCTGGGATACCTGAGACTTCTGTCTGTAATCTGCAACTTCTGAATAGATTTCTGTACAGTTAGAAACTCCTGTAATGGTGCTACTTATTCCTCATTTATCACACTAGCAAGAGTTATTTTTTTTTCCATTGCCTTTACTGGATGCTGTTCATGGACCTACATTTGTAGACTAGTTTCTGATGCTGAATTGTGATGGAGAGTGTGGGCAGGTATTGTAACACTGGGCTAAACCAGCAGGGCTGTAATTTCATAAAAGAGGTCTGAAGAATGTGCAGTCCCTATAATTTAGGAAGGAATGATTTGCAGCATGAGACTGTAGACCAAAATATAAGCAGACAGGTTAGTGGGTATTTGTAACTTGGGCAATAATTTGTGAACAGTCATTAGGGGTTGAAATCTGTTCTGTGTTTCACTGTGACCATGCACCTGATATAGCTGTAATGTGGTTAGCACAGAAGGTGTGTTTGTAGGAGAGCAAAATTTAAGTCCAGAGATGCATCTGAGTGCCCAGGGGAATGCCATATGAGTTCTTTAGAGCCTCTCTGCAACTTTGAAATCTTAGCTCCTGTTTCAGAAGTGGCTTAGGCACTCAACTGAGCGATATGTTCCAAAGTGTCTAAGTAGATTAAAGACTTAACCTCCTCAGAAGTCAGTGGCAGCCCACTATTGCAGCTAGATAGCTAGATATAACTGCTTAGGCACCTTTTCACTTTGCACTGAAAGTCAGTGGTGTTTATGTTTCTACAGACTGGTGACAGCATGGCTTTGGATTCTGTAGTAAATGAAAATATATATCAAAGCACATCTTTGACCTGGAAACTTGCCTGCCTGTACAAGGTGAGAGCTTGCTAGAGGTATCTATGTATCTTTACTGTCCTTTATGTGATGACCAGGTAGCTGTACCTCAACATGCACTGCCATTACCTGTCACAAGTGCATACAGTCTTCGTGGCAGCCTAAACCTGTTGTGTAGCATTATGGACATGTGGAACCAAGCTGGAGACCTCCTGGGGCGATAGTCCACTCCCTGGCTCAGGTCTCAAGGCAGAGCGCACCTTCCCATTGGCTTGTCTGGGTTTTGCCTGTTGTCCACAACAGCAACTTTCTGCCAGCTATCTGGCTACACAGCAGCAGCCTGATGTGTCTAAATGGTGAGGAGGTGGGAAATGGCTGCAAACCACTGGTTTGCCTTTCTTTTCATCCATGCTGGTGGTTGACACCGTGTTGCAGAGAGCCCACTGGTATTGTTGTCAGTGTGCAGTAATACTCCTTCATTTCTAGCATAGTGTGTGTAAGCATTAGTCCAGTGATGAGAAGACGCTTGGTATAACAAGGGCTAGTTTTGTGTACAAAGGAAACACTCACAAGTCAACTCTCATCTTCCTAAAATGCCTCTAATCCTGTGCCAGGAGCGCCAGTGGGTGCAGGGTGTGTGAGCGTGTGTGTGCTGACTGTGGGTGGGGGAATGGTTCTGGAGGTTTGTTTACTACAGTTTTACTTCATTAATATTTTAGTCTCAGGTGCAGAACTTGGAGAGTCTCACTGAAATCGCAAACAGCACTGATTGTGGTGTTTGTGACAGTGCCATGGGGCATTTGCATTATTTATCCCAGGCTGCACTACCCGTACAGCTTTCAGGGAATATTTTCAGACAGAATCGCTAATTAGCACATATGTGGAATCTTCTCAAAGCAGTTGGGAACTCTCCTCATTACTTTTTAATTTTTTCTATTTGCTGAACGTATGTCAAAGATGAAAATTCAGAATGATGGTTTGAAGGAATTTTGCATATTAAATACTCCAAATGAAAAAAGCGGGATCTTCTACTCGGACACTGAAAAAGACAGCTTTTGGGCTGTCACTTGGTTGCCCAGTCAGTGAGGACAGCCAAGGCCTTTGCTCACTGTCCTGAAGTCCTTGCAAGCCATTGCATGCTGGCACTGAACAATCACCCACCTTCACCTTGGATATTGCTGGCTGATCAGTTCTCTGTAAACAGATCATAAAATGTGCCAAGTTTCTTCCATCTTCAGATGAAAGATACTTTATATATGTGCAGACCCAACTTTTTATTTTAATTCTAACAATGTATATAAGGAAAACCTTATGCTACTGTAGTGTTAAAAATGTTTTTTAAAAGCTTTTAAAATACTTTGCAAGCACCTATCACTATATGTCACCAGATTGATCCTGAATAATTTTACGAAATTTTACTCCTTATATTCTTATTTTAGTAACTTTAGTTTCTTTATTTTAGTAACTCTCTACATTTTTTACCTTGATTTCTCATTCACACCTTTTATGTGTTCAATAAGTGGTATATCTGAATTTGCAGGAGTGTTAGCGAGAGCAAATTTGTTTCTTGTACACTTGTGCATTGCAAAAGACTGATTTAGGAAACAGCTTTTCTAAGTTAAGGCTCAATTTAGCAGCAACATTAATGTTTAAATTTTATTTATTATAGATTTAAATACAACACAAAAAAAGCTTCAGCCTGGTATCCTAGACACCTTTTTCTAGAAACTAAAGCCACAGCACTGAAACAATGAAACTCCAGAACATTAGCACACCTATCGCATCAGAGTCAGCTAAAATGCACAGTGCAAAGCAGAAAATGCTGTTCCTTTTGTTCATGCCCACTGAAAACAAAAGACAAATTCTCTATCCCCTGCCATAATTACTCCATCCTCCCGAATGCCTGCTCATGTTTTCCAGCCTATGGGTGAGGTGGGTGCACACAGGAGAAAATACAGGGAAATTAATGACAAAACTGAAGGCTTAGGGCTGGTTATAAAATTGAGGGGCTTTTGCTAAAGAACACATTCCAGCAAAAAGCTAAAATATTCAGTTTCAAATCCCTGAAATATCTTGTGTTATGGTTATAGCTCAGTCCTTCATCTGTTTTAAGATCTCGACTTTTTGAGCAGACCACACGACGCACCATCACTTCTCTTTGTCTGGAGCCATGGTGGACCTGCCTGGGAATGGCTCTGGCTGTGGTGCATCATGGAAAGCTTGATCTCATTAGAGAAGTCAGTCGGTGCAGGTCAGTAAGGTCATGAAGTGTCTGACCGGGAATCAGGTACCACAGCAGCATTTCTGCATTAAAACTGCTTTGATTCTGATCTATACTGTGCCTGAGATTTAAAAAGAAGAACAACAAAACCCCTTGGAAATAAAATTTTGCACATAAATGGATGTTTTCATTAAATTAATATCTATTTCCCCCCAGTTATTTAAAGATTTCATTGAAACACTGTATACTTCAATTTTCTGCCCAAAAAGCAGCTTTACTGGAGAATTTTGGCAACGCTACAAAGGATCACTAATGGTGAGAATTACTGGTGGCTCTCTGTCTTTTCAGCTCTGACAGATCTGGCTTGTTCATCTCTTCCTGTGTCAACTAAAACAGGTTGGCGTAAGGCAGTGTCAGAGTCATTCCTCTTGCAGCAAGAGCCTTGCAGAACAAAAGGGCTGCTGCCATCTGTGTTGTTATGATCTTTAATATGTCCTCAAGAGATGGCCTCAAGTGGTGGGCAGGTAGTCCCACACAATGGTAGTCCGGAACAAAATGGGAAAGGAGAGAATAATAACATTTCAGTTAATTTTTTTACTTTCAAATTTAAATTTCCCTGCTCTTGAAATGCAATTGGGCCAATTCAGGTGAAATCAGTCAGGAAAAGGAAGTAAGCATCAAAGGTCGTTTAGTAAATCAGCACACTATTTATTATTGGCACCTGTGAATGATTCCGTGTTGGCTATGTTCTGCCCTGGTAAATGCAGGCTGGAATACCCCCAGTGTGTTTTTTGGAAGGATGGGGATATTGTCACTAAAGGTGAAAGCCTGTTTTATTTTTTCACCCTTGTCATCTACTCACTGAGCTGCCAACCTCCACTTCAGTTGCCACAGTGCATAAATTACAGTTTAGATCACACAACCATCCATCATCAAATCACCCCATGAAAGTGCTACCAAAGTATGTTGCCAGTTCTCCCGGTTGACACTTTTTTGTGATTGACACATATCTAACTTACACCATCACTTGTGTCACTGCTGAATTTGGCCCTGAAACTTCCCTGGGAGCTGTGCACATTAAGTCAACCCAAAAGTTTCATGTAAATCAGTTTCATGTAAATCCCTTTTGTTGTCCTTTTTTTTTTTTTGCTTTCTGCTTCTTTTACTTACAGTTCTCCCTCATTATCAGGGTAGTTCATGGGCTTCTTTCCAGCTAACTGAGTCCTTACCTAGGCAAGGTATAAATTGAATCCAATACCTCAAACTTTGGGTAATTATTATTTTAAATACTTATTCACTGCCTATCGTTGCAGTACCTGGAAGGTAGCCAGTACCTAAAATGAACACACCTTGATAACATACCTTGGTAGTAAGCCAGTGTCCAGAATCTGCAAGCAAGTGAACAATTTGTATATATAAATATATATAGATATTTGCCATGATCCATGAACAGTCTGCACGATTATATATAAAAATCACCAGATTGCTCTTTTGGCTTACAGTTGATGAGTCTGAATGAATAATCATGAGAGCTTTTGATGGGCACATGGTTGTGCCTTTTCTACATGCAAGTGCACCTAAGCTGTGTTAAAACCTGACTCTGAGTTCTCTGCATTTGGATTATTTTCTTTTTTTCACCAGTGTGCTGCTGAGATTCAGTACAAAAGAATAATTTCTGGAACAGATTTAGATGAAACTGCTAAGGGTATGGGGTGTGTGTGTATATGTCTGCATATATACATATATAAAAGTCAAAACTACTATGAATGAAAGGGTCTAAGAAAATGAAAATGGATTAAAATTATTGAATTTTCCTAAATGGTGTGAGTAAGGTGTGCTGTTTTTGAAATTACATGCATTATGTCTGCTTTTTTCTTTCAGTCACTCAGAACTGCTGTAAACTAACTGCTAGGTAAGGTCTGCGAAGTGTGAATCATTTGATTGCCGTTGTTTGTGCAGCATCTGTTCCATAGCATGTTTAATTATTTTTGTGTGTTAAATTCATGTAGGTTACTTGAGAATTGCCTTAACTAAGTGTTAAAATTGCAGCTATTGCAGAATTCATTATCTTGATTATCATTAGAGATGGGCAGAGGAGATTTTTCTTCACACTTTATTCTGAAAGCTTAAAGTGCCACTCGAAATTATGCTTTCAGTCTTACACGCATCTCGCTGCTCCCTTGCTAAGCCCTGTGCTGGAGCTGACCTTAGCCTGGCAGACTGCAGACCTTTCTCTGACTTCAGGTAAGTTTCTCAGAGTTTACCTGAGGAGGTATTTGTCTGGGGGCCCCGTGGTTCATTTTGTCTGCTGGTGTCAGAGTATCTCAGGTGGGTTCAGTGAGCCAGACAGAACAGAAAATCCCAAGAAAGTCCATATTTAGCTGCAGTGTGAAAGGGCAGGCTGTCACCTACCTGTTATGTCTGTGTTAACATGGTGCCGAATTTAGTCCTACACTTCAATAAGGTATTTAAAAAGCAGAAAATACCAGGCAACTTTTCCCTATCTCAAAAAGAAAATAAAATAATAAACCAACATCAAATATGTTCAGTTTTGAACAGTAAACTGCGACGAATTTACTTGGTTTTGTACTCAGACTGTCAACCTACTGTTTTCTAAACTTCAGTAGAGTCTAATTTTATTAGCCTTTGGCTTTAGGTAAGCGAACTGTACTAGCCAGACCTATACTTTGTACATCAGGAACTGACTTTGAACGGGATTTCCCTTATTTTATTTCAAGTTTTTGATGGCTTTGAAGTTCCTCTTGGGAGCTGTTTTCAGCCTTTTTGCCACTGTATAAGCTAGAAATATTCTTTTAGTTAGAATCAGAGCTTTTAACATTAAAAAAAAATCACCTGATTCCAGCAAGTGGGAGTTTTTGGTACAGCATGAAAGTGCTCAGCTCCCAGTAAGAACTGGCAGTGCTGCTAATGGCCCTTAGCGATGGCCTTTGATGCCGTGAGCATGGGATATAGCTGGTAGGGTATCATGGCAATTTATGCAAGCAGCTCACGCCTTCGTAGCACTTACTTGTCCTTAATGGGTATAAGATAATGGATAACTTACTTCCTATGGAGATATTTAAAACAGTATCTGCATTCAGAAAGCCTCTCAAAACTGAAAAGGGAAGAAAATGCATGCTGCACAAGTGCTCCTTATCCTGCAAATACATAATCATGTACAGATTTTAGGATGTGGACTTAAGTGAAAATCTTACCTGAGTTTTTAGAGACATTTCTCAATTCTTCTTGGAATTTGAACTCCTACAATCAAAATCAATGAGCAGAATGGCCAGAACTCTGCTCAATCCTTGCAAAATGCACCAAGTGCTTACTAAATGATACTCAGGCATCTTGAAATGCGATGGCATTAGAAAGCCAGGGTCAACAAATAGTATGAGATTTCCAATAGACTTTTTGGCTCAATTCAACCAAGAGTTCTTTAATTATAGACATTCATTAATATCCAGAAGTTCTAGTTGGCATCAATTGGTATCAGGCATGTAACTCAAGTCTCATTTCCCTGAGGGTGTACATGGCTAGTTTAATTTGCCTGAGGGCTTTTGACTGTAAAATCTCAACCAACGGTTAAGCAAGTAAAGCTAAGGTACATTGGTGAAATCCCAAATCAGGACAGATGTTTCTTCACAATGATGTGCAAGCCCCGATATTCCCATGGAAACAGTTCTGAATGGAATATTTTCATGTAGTGATTCCAACTACATAACCAAAGTTATATAATGTGTGCATGTTCACACGCACTTGTGGCTGTGGGTGTATGCTACCAGGTTTAAGCAGTTATTCTCATAGTAAGGTTGCCTTTGTGCTTATGTGCACAGGTGTCTCTGTATATATACATACATATATATATATTTGATACCATAAGTACGTGATGAAGAATTGATATTTCTCTTCTGTTCTTCCATCTGTTTTGTTCCTCGAGAGAGTAGAAAAGGCAAAACCTCATTTCAGTGACAAATTTTCAAAATAATGTTGAGGTTCTTGAAGACAGTGCTTGGATTTTTCCAGGTACAGATACCAAAGCCAGAAGCAGAAAACACCACCAGTGCTGGTGGAAAGCTGGTGCTGATGTGCTGAGTGCTGTGTACATATGTGTTGGTCGAGAAGTATTTTGTTGTAGGGCAAGACCACTCTGTTACTCTCTGCTTTCCTTCTTTTTTTTGCTGACCCTCTCTTATACAGGGGAAAGTCATTTGCATTTCCCATGTACATATTGTCTTTCATTTTCCATGCCAAAACTTGCTTCAGTATTTTTATGTCAGCATTTCTAATCTGTACAGGATGATTTATTATTTCTTTTTCCTTAATGGTGTTTCCTTTTCAGTCATAGTCTATGAAGAGAGAAATCTTGCAGGGAAAATGAGAGACTAATTGGATCTCAGAAGGCGGTAATACAGAGTAAGCAAGGCTTGCTGGTAACGGAAAGGGGAACTGATGATGAAATATTTTTAACAAAATTAAAGAAAGATACCACTTTTGAGAATGTTTCTCTGAACGTGACTGTAAGAAATGTTTTTTCATTGATTTCCTTACAGCTAGATGTCAGTAATCTAAGAAAAAACTACTTACTCTAGAGATCAGAACCTACCTGTTGCAATACTTCTAAACCAAAAGCAACACTGAATCAATGGGCCTTTGAAAAATCACGTATGTCCTGCATGAGGTAGAATCAGCTGACAAAACTCAGCTGGCTTCAGGCTCCAAAATGCATGACAGTCACCATCCAATCTTGCAGGGGTCCTGGGATGCTTGGCTCTGGGTTGCAGCTCAACTGATCCCCCTGTGCCTTCAGGTAATGTACAGAGTCAAGCTTTAGTCAAAAATATATTGGTGTCGATTAGATCAGGGGAGGAAGACACTGGTGACTGACTTCAAAGGAGACTTTTTTTCCGTAAGGCTGGAAATATTGAGAACTTAGCACTTAATTATTTTAAGATTGTCCAACATGTCACTCCGAATGCTGCCATTAGACTTAGATATGCTCTCATTACCCCAACCAGAGTGTTGCTCTGACTTGGGTGTAGAACTTTTTCATTAACACTAGCTTGAATGCTGGCACATGATGATATATCACAGAAAGCACCCATTTGTAGTTTTCACAGGAAAAAAGGGAGTGCCAATTAAAGTTATTGCAGTGGAAACATTGACCTTGCTTTGGTCATATTTTACCCTTTTATTCTCAGCACACCATCACCTGGTTACCCCACTTTGTTGATTTCAGTCCCTGTCTTTGTACTGAAGAAGGTAAGGGGAGGCCGGTACTGGAAAATAAGGAAGAACTGAGGTTAATAATGTGCGTCAAAACCAGCCCACATCAGTTGTGAAAATAAAAGTTGTTTTATACAAAATTAGCATGTGCAAAAAAGCTTTTTTCTTTAGAAAAAAATAAATACTCTGTAAGTATGCAGAGTATCAAGATGTATATATCTGTATGTATGCAGAGTATCAAGAACTGTAAGTACCCTCTCCTGTTTGCAAGTATCATTAGATGTGGCTGAGCAATTTAGGAAAATACTTCTACTGGATAGACAGGAAGGAATTTCAAGTTTATCATAGACTGCATGTAAAAGCAAAATTAGACTGCCTTGGGGCCTTAGATATTCCTCTATTTTGTTTTTTCATTTGGCACTCAGCTTAGATGTCTCTGTGCACACCTGGAAGACTAAGTGAAGGCATTCAGGGCATTCTCTGGAAGTTTTAGGGATTTCTGACTTCAATAAAGTACATGATGTTCAGTTTATTTCCGTTTAACCAAGTGTTCCAGTTTGTTTTATTCTCTAATTTATGAACTCTCCTCAGCAGTATTTATTTACCTGTCTAAAAGTTCTCCATTATTTGCCCCAGCTTCTTCATAAAAATATTGAATCACATCATTGTACTCACCACCTTTGAGATGTCACTGTAGGTCCTCTAAATCAGATAGGGATGTCTATTAGCAGTGTTTTTCTGAATTCTGTGATATATTCTGTTTTTAATTCATTTAGTATTTGAAATATTGATGGTGTATGATGCTAATTTTTAATCAGAATATTCTTGTGGCACTAAGCTGAAGTGCATTCAGTCTAAATATATTAAGTCAATGCAGCCACTTTTATCAACGTATATAGTAATTTCATCAAAAACATGATTAAATGAATTTGACAAGATATATTTTCCGTGAAACCATATTGATTGACATAATTATTTATTATCATCATTTAAATCCGTATTGATTGAACCCCTCATTTGCTGGTCCATTAATTTGCCCGGGTTTGATGTCACACTAACCAGATTATTTGGCTATTGCTCTAACAGGGGGTTTCCAGTAGTTCTCTTCAATCTTTCCAGTATCCCATACAAAAAATAAAATAAAAAAAAAATTCAGTGCTCTGATTTTCTTTGCTAGCAATTTGAAAACAATTACTACTATGTTATCTGGATATGATAATCTAAAAAAGTCTAATTTTTGAAATTGTTCTTTAACATGTTTCCACTTACTTTTTGAAAAATATTTCAGCACCATAAATTATCTTGATTTTCCACCTAAAATGGAGGCAGGATATTTTTTCACCCAAAACCCAGGGGTTAGGAAATGATCACTACCTGATTGTCAGCGAGATATTTGACGTGTAACGAGGCAGCCAATGACGTCTTCCATCCTGCATTGCCTGATTTATGGCACGTAGGGTGCAGCTCTTCCTTTCTGCTTAGCCCTCACCTGAAAATTTGATTTTGGTCTCGAAATTTTTAAAGTATGCTTTCTTGTTCTTTCTTTTCCAAAGACAAACATTATCGCACCCTAAAAACAATGGGACATGACGAAGCATGTATTACCAGCCCATTAATGCACTTCTCTTTGGCCTTGTGCCTCACAGTGCTCCAGAGACTTGCATTAATGGCCCAGTAATACGGCACGCCCTATCGTGTCTTATTGCTTAATTGGACTCCAGACAAATTCAGTTAAACCACATATGCTGTCTTTTATGACTACTGCTGTACAGTTTTTATTTCCTATGTTCTTGGGTGCTTTTGGAGGTCTTTGAGTTGTTTCAAATGTATCTCTTGAGATCACAGATTGTAGAGGCAGAGTTTTAACTCTGCCCCTCGGCCCTTTGCCATCCATGCACCAAATGGGTAATGTGCTCCGAAGGGCAAAACACAAACCCTGAGACACATACCTGGAAATCCCATAGCTGAAAAGTGGGAGGAGGCATCATAGTTGTCTTAAGTCTATTCTACATGATCTGCTGGCCACAAAACACATCTTCAACAGCATGTCAGCCATGAATGTTGTGTAGTTTGTACTCACTTGGCATCCGTGGTGTCTTCGTAGCTGAAAAACATGATTGCCTCTAGTCTTTGAAAGGTTTCTCCCGTACATTTCCTATTTCCCCAGGAGGACTGCATCCCCCAGCTATAGAGAAATGGTGAAATATCCTTATAGACCTTTCCATGACACTCACTGAGCTGCAGAGGGGCACCCATGTGAAGGATACTGACAGCTGTTGGGATAATTGCAAATAACAAGCTAGAAAACCTCAGTCAGGTTGTGATACCACTCAGCATTTCACATCATATTCACTGAGCCCAGGAAATGGAGGCTGAAAGGAGGTGTGCTGCTGCCGAGGGTGAACAGGAGCCAAAGAGGCACCCAGGTAGTACTGTTAAATACTGGCATCTGTCTTCACATGCCCTGTAGTGAAACCAAAGAGCATCCACTAGCTTTTAGCTGACTGGTCCTGGTCAAAGGGAGACAGAAAGGTGTGACATTTTTTGGATTTGTATGGGATTTATACTGGATTTATATTCACAGCAAAGTGAATGTCTGTCTGAACTGAGTCAATTTCTCACAGATTTAGTTACTTTATATGTAGGACTGAAGCTGGTGACTGATATGTTTCACTGCATCTTCAGAGGATCCTAGACTAAGAATCATCTTTGAATGCTATAAGACCTTGGGTCATTTCAGTCATCACTGCTGCTGCTGGGTGTTTCATTAAACTGTGGACACATTTCAGCATTGAGATGTCGTGAGTGTCACGTGTGCTACATACCATGGATGAAAAAGATTGCTAATGTATACTGTTGAAGTATATTTAGAGTAGAAATCTTGAAATTAGTGAATTAATCAGAACTCTTAAAGCATTAATTTCAGAATAAAATTCTCAAGTGATTACGATTCGTATAAATTGCTTTAAGACATTGGACACAGTTTGAGTGCTTATGCTAATAAAAGAGCACCAACATGCTCTTTAGAATAAAATGGCATTGCAACCAAATGTGCTTCAGTAGATTGTTATCAACTGGTGATAAGGAAACCAGGGAAAATGCAGGGTGTTTAACATTAGTCTAGATTAATCCTGATAACAACAAAAACAAGGCAAAAGCAGCAATGCAATCTATCCTTACTCAGTATCACTCCAGCATTTAATACAACAATTTATATAAAGAATCAACTGGATACACTTCTGACTAATAGCTTGGCAGGCCTGCTGTCTTTGGGAAGTGGCACCATTGCAACCACCTGAGGGTAGCAAGGCCTAAAAGGTCTTGCCTGTTATTATTTTTTTGCTAATACTATGAGCCGCTTATTGTATGGATGCAAAAAGACTGCCTGTTGTCACTTATGCTTGAAATGTGGATCTTTATCTGTCCCAGACACAATGAGGTTTTGGTCAGTGTGGTGTCTGTATTTTCTGCTGTAGCAAAGGTAATTCCTCTATTTGGTTTTAAAGCACTGCAATTATTTTAGTGCTTCCTTTTGAGAAATAATGTATAGCAAAAAAATACATTGAGATGACCGGAGAAACAATCATTAAAAACATAAGCCAAAAATGTAATGTTAAATACTTTAGAAAATCACCTATGTGGTGTTTACAAAGCATTTTAGAAATTATTCAGATACTTTCAGTGATTCAGCGAGATTTGTATTGCTAACTCCTTTGTATTGAGTAGGGAAGTGAAGGTGCCTCTGTGCTCAGCACTGGTGAGGCCTCACCTCGAGTACTGTGTTCAGTTCTGGGCCCCTCACTACAAGAAGGACATTGAGGTGCTGGAACGTGTCCAGAGGAGAGCCATCAACTGGTGAGGAGACTAGAGAACGTCATATGAGGAGAGGCTGAGGGAACTGGGCATGTTTAGTTTGGAGAAGAGGAGACTGAGGGGGGACCTCATCGCCCCCTACAACTATCTCAAAGGAAGTTTTAGAGGAGTGGGTGTTGGCCTCTTCTCCCAAGTGAATAATGACAGGACCAGAGGAAATGGTATGAAGTTGCAGTTTAGATTAGGTATTAGGAAGAATTACTTCGCTGAGTGGTCGAGCACTGGAACGGACTGCCCAGGGAGGCGGTAGAGTCACCATCCCTGGAGGTATTTAAGAAACGTGTAGAGGTGTCACTTCAGGGCATGCTCTAGTGGCTGAGATTGTTGGGTTGGGTGATTAGTTTTGTGGGGTTTGTTTATTTTTTTCTTTTGTTTATTTTATTTTGGTTTGTCTTTTTTTTTTTTTTTTTGTGTATGCATGGTTGGACTTGATGATCTCAGAGGTCCCTTCCGACCATGAAGATTCTGTGATTCCTCTCTCTCTCCCCTCAATGCCTTAGCCTGGTGGGTCAGTATCAGGCTGTCTGCCAGCTGATGCTGTTCGGAACTGGCAAGGGCTGTCTCAGAGCAAGAAACTTTGTTCTTGCCCCAAGATGTGTCCACTGGTTGATGGAAAGAAGGAAGGCAGGCAACACAGCACTGGCAGCCCAAACGTGAGCACTGAGGAGGTAACGCCATATTCCACAGGACTCCTCTAGCCACACGTGAAGCAGTGATGTCTCAATTAGAAAAAGTAGATAAATTCTTAATTGAAGATTATACATATGAAAGTATTTTAACTATATTTCTCCTGAAACAGCAATATTATACAAATATAGTGTAAAGTTGTATGTCAAATTTCATTCACTGTGCAGTTTGGGGAAGCCTTGGAATCACTCAGAGCTTACTTCATCCTGTGGTTTTGGTGCAGGAGCATATTTATTGTGTCAGGTATATATTGCCACTCTCCATTTACAGTTCAGCCATGGGGAAAATGAGGTAAGACATTATTAAAAGCCACCACAATCAAAAGCAAACAAAACCAGCTAAGCCAGATAGAAATAGAGGTGAATAGTGCCCCAGAAGTACAGTAGTCCTTTGGAGAGAGGCTCTTCACTTCTAGAGCAGACCTTTTCCACAATGAGATATTCAGATTAAAGGTCCCATTAGACCTTGAGAGATGCCTGCACAAATGGCTTGATCAGTCAGCAGCTCACAGTGACCTCATTTGAGACTTTAGTCTGGCCACCTCTCCAAAAGACTCAGTGAGCCTGGAACTCTGCATGAGCCTGTGCCTTCACAGTGGTCTTGTGGAAGTAAAACGGAGACCTGACACGAGCCCTCCAGCGCTGCATTTGTTGGTGCCCGTGGGGAAGGTTAATGACTGCATTATGGTTTAAAATAAGCTTTAAATTACATTGCTGAATTCCTGCCAGCTGCACCATGCCAGCAACACCAAGCTGAACATCAAGTGCAACACCAAGTGCTGCCAGCCCTTGAGGACAGCCTTGGAGAAGGCTGCCATCTGCAAAGGCCCACGCTGGTCTGTCTGTCCAGTTGGAAATTTGTGAGTAAAATAACCAAAGCACTCTTGGGTTACAGGTGCACGGGCAGCAGCTACAGGAGCAATGGACCCATGCAGGGAGATGACAGCTCCTGGACTTCACTTCTGCCTCTTGCCCCTGTGTTTCTACTGAAGAGACAGATCTTTGGTAACTGAGGTAATGGGTATTAATGTCCTGACTGGTGAAAAAGCTGTGCAGGCTGCAGGAGTGGTTCCTTATGAGTGTGTTTTAAAGCCATGAGGCTCCTTCCTCTGCTGTGAAGCAGAGTGAAGGGGTAAATATGGTTCCCTGTGTCTCCCTAGATTTAGAGCAGATATTAGGAAGAAATTCTTCACTGTGAGGACAGTGAGAGACTAGAACAGGTTGCCCAGAGAAGTTGTGGATGGCCCACCCCTCGAGATGCTTAAGGCCAGGCTGGATGGGGCTCTGAGCAACTTGGTCTAGCGGGAGGTGTCCCTGCCTACGGCAGGAGGGTTGGAACCAGATGGTCTTTAAGGTCCCTTTCAACCCAAACCATTCTATGATTTTTTGATTCTTACCCTCCACAGTAGCCCTGCAAGCTGTTCCCCTCACAAGCTTATGTACAAGCTCTTCTGAGGTCTTTTGAAGGGATCATTTTGTTGAAGGATTAAATCTCCTGAGAGAAGGTGTCTTTAAATATGGCACATAAGACACAGCCACCTACTTGGCATATATTAGCTTCCATTTCTTGAGATTTGATTTATCATATCTGTCAGATGGTCACTGTTCCTTAAGCTAGGATATCCCACTTCTTAAATGGCAATGCCAGGTTGCCTAACAGTTTCATTTCATGCTTTACAGGGTGGCAGCATGCTGTGAACCTCAGAGCATGGCTCAGGGACTAGAGCATATGGGACCTTCTTCCCAGGGCTTCTCATAGCCACAGGCTCATCTCTAAATTCTACCCAGTTCCCCAGCTACAGCAGAGGGGCAGTGATACTTATTTACACAACTCATAAGCATGTGCAATAGACCCAGCAAGACCATGCAAATTAATTCCTGCTAATTAAAGTTTGGGTTTTTTAATATTTCACTTGTGCTGTAACTGCACTCTTTCTGTCAGCACTTTTTATGCAGATGAATTCACTATTATGCCAGCAGCAGCCCTGGGTCTTCCCTGCCACTGCCCCATTATTTGCACTGTGGTAATGACCAGAGGAATTAAGGCTCCACTGTGTCATACTCTCAGAATGGGAAATATCTCTACAATGTGTAATCACTCCCCAAATGGAAAGATGTTTTAGAAAGAAATTTACAATGTAAGACCTTTATTCTGCAAAGCGCACCAGACTAGCTTGATGGATGACAGCAGCCTCACTGATCTAAGAGTATGAAATCTAAGCAAACGAGTATTTCTTTTCAGGCATTGACCGCAAAGGATGAGAACATAGTTTGAAAGATGGAGACAGAGTAATCAGATACATACAGATTTTCTGCTCCAAATTGCATTTATTTAGGTTGTGGTGCAATGAAACCTAGTATCCCTGGAGAAGGAGAGACACATTAACTCACGTGTTATGATTTTTGAGGGCTGCACCCAAGAACCAGATCTCTTCCACTTTACCCACTGCAAGGCACGTGCAGCTTGGGCAAACAGCCCTGAAAGACAGCATGGTTCAAAGTGATGTTATGTGTTTGGCTGTGGTGGTAAATCTCATTGTTTAGTAACTCTGCTTCACTTAAGAAGCACCAGATGGATTAGTAGGGACAAAGATTAAAGGTTTAACTAGCCAGGCAGCGACAGTGGAGATCCACAGCCTAGAGGTTAGCTGTTCAGACGAGATGGAGAAACAGTTACTAGGTGGCTAATAACTTAAGTTGGTAGCAGAAATGTTGATGTGCTTTTCTCATGAGAATTTTTTTTTTTTTTTTAAGCTGAATCAAGAGTGTTTTGCAGACTCAGAAGAAATATGGACTGAGTTCTGGTGTTTCCACATCCCAGGAGCACATCCTGACAATCCAGTTATCAGCTAGTCCCCAGAACCATTACTTCACTCCAAAAAACAAAACCAAAACAAACAAACAAAAAAAAACCCAACCAAAACCAAAATTTTGACAGCTCTCATTTTCATTTTGATGTGGACCAAAATCACATTCTGAATCTTGAACATTTTTCACAAAATGGATTTGTTTACTAGCCAGCCCTATAAATAATATTTCTCAAAGCTGTGTTTGACAAGCATGATATTGCTAATATGGCTCCCGCTGGTGTGTCATCCATGGCCAGGTTTTCAGAGAAATGTCTGCAAAGCAGAGCTATCAGAAAGCTCTGCATATGAGCTGCAGACACCATCCCTTTTGGAAAACTGTCTGTTTGCAGGGCACTAAAGAACAGTGCCAAGTCAATGTTAAATCATCATATGGGCAATGGTTAACAAGACAGCTTTCCTTTCTACTTCCTATCTAATCTCTGCCAAATCAATCTACTGCCTAAGACTGGAAGTTGGAAATCTAATAAACAGGTCTGCAGTGAAGGATGCTCTGTACCTGCGCCTGCAGCAGCTCTTCATCTCTGTTCACCAGCAGTTTGCCCTCCTATTACCCCAGGGGAAAAAATTAAATATTCAGATTGTTATTATTTATTTAGAGGACATAAAAAAAAAAATCAAACCCAGTCAATATTTATACATCTGAAAAAAAGCCCAGTGTATGGCAGACGCTTTATTCAGGGTAAATTAGTAGACATATGTCTTAGAGAAATGCTGTTGTTGTTGATTTATTCTTTTGTCCTTCTTTCAGTTAAGCTTTCCTCAGGTGTTTTTCAAACCCCAGAGCTTCTAAAGCTTCTGTAAAAAGTCTATTTTTACTAAATGACATTAGCTCTTTAAAATATACAGGAAAGATGAACTCGTCTAATAACTATCTCAGAAAATAACTGTAGCTGAATATAAATAAAATTAAATTTGCACAGAGGAAAAAGCCATTTCAAACTATTTTTTCCATATAATCCATACCACAGATACTCAATAATTCAGTGAGCTTTCAGGCAATATAAGTCAATGTTGACTCATTAAATGCATTAGCTATAAAATGCATCTCTAGTAGGAAGGATGAGAAATGGTTTGTTTTCTTCCCTTTTCATCGTTATTCCTTCGCGGTTTTAGTTTTAGGCTTTGGTTTACTCTTTTGTTTTTACATTTCACACTTTATAAAGAATGCTTTACAGCAACTTAGGGAGCTCTGGTGTGTCATTAAAAAATAAACACATTTTCTTCCTCACCAGAAACCTGACCAAGAGCAAAATTGTCTTGGTTTTACTTAACGGAAATGCTGACAGATACTAAATTAATGCTTAATTAATCCTTTGGAGATGGCCACCCAGGTGAAAAAGTTGAAAACAAAACTGGTAGGTTGGGGAGTGAGGAGCTCTCCCAGCCTAGTAGAGTCCAGTTGTATTGGATTTTTATAGGCACGTGAGAAAAAAATCAAAAATTATGCAGAAATAAAAAGTACCAACTGCATTAATTTGAAAACAATGTGAAGTTAATTTCTCCAGGCAATAAATGCATTTACTTAGCATCTTCCAACTGAAGAACTTACAATGCTTTATGAAAATGAATGACATGTCTCCGTAGAGCTGTATAAATTAGGTGACAGCAAACTTGCTGATCAGAAATGTCATTGGAAAGAATCTTCCCAGGGAAATACTCCTCTGCAGGACTTGAGATAGCAGGAGCCCTATCTCTGACGGACGCAGAAGTCAGTGGTGGTGTGGCGTTGATCTGACATGCAGGGACAGCATGTCTGATGGGGAACCGACAGAAATGGAGCTGCTTTTGTGCTGGAGATCTCCTGCAGGAGAAGCAGGTCTTGTTCTTGCCACCTCTGCAAGGTGCCATTCTTCCTAGCAGTGCCTTTTCCTTTCTGTCTTTCCACCATGGATGGTAATCAGCATTCCTCACCTTCTGCTTGGAGATCGTATCTTCAAAGAAAGTGTTGCAAAGGAGAGTGGGGAATGTGCTGAAAAGTCTCACAGATGCTCTGGGAATTATTTTGTGAAAAAGGATGTAATAATAATAACTAGGAGAACATGGATGTTGACACTGGGAACTGCAAGACTGCAGAGGAGGCAGGTGGTGGGACAAAAGGTCTCTTGACTTGCTGGTTTTCTCTGCTGCCTTGCAGCACCCCTCCCTTCAGTGATATGTCTCTGCCTGAGCTCTCTATAGCAGTACTTTTACACTTAGGACGCAAGCCAACTGTAAAGAGAAGAATTGTCAGCTCACCTGATCCCAGGGTTGGTGCACAGGTTGAAACATATTCTTCTACTACAGAAGAATATAATTCAGGACGAGTCCTTTAAACTGATGCCTGTAATTTTCTCTGCTTGTCCATAAAGCATCACTGACATCCATCCTGCTCATGTTGTCACTGCAACAGGTACAGGTACAGCACAGTGAAAGCGCAGGTACTAGCCATGAAATTCTCACTGCCTGACTTTATGCAAACTATATTGCAGAGGCAGTGGCACCCCAAATCCTGAGGAATCCATAAGCCACAGTTTCAGAAGATTACAGCTTCAATATATCTAGTAGACTTTACCAGAGGTGTTAATGGCCCTCATCTGTGCAAGGGCTGTCACTTACAGAAATCCTGTGGCATCAGAGTGCCAAGTTCTCAGTCTGTTAACTGGATTTCTGGCATCAACTGACTATATCTCGTTAGGATGTTTGAAATTAATGGATCCCAGCTTCCGCATGTGGAAAACTGAACATCATCCCCTAATGTGATGTTTGTGATCCATATGTGCCCTTTCAGGTGGGATGATACAGGAGAACATGACTGTCTAAAGTTAGATGATGTAGGAAATTATGTAAGTTGGAACAATTTAATAAGTAAATAGTTAAATAAATAAAAGGAAAACAACCCTCAGGCAATACATTTGGCTCTTGGCATGTAACTCAATGAAAGGAAACTGGATAACACAAGTCCCAGATGAACTGATTTTCTTGGTTATCCACATGTTTCTCTTCAGTGTCACATATGGAACAAATAAATAATATCATTTTGTCTGGTTAAGTTAGGTGAGTTGGCTAAGCTAAGAATCTGGGATGCCATTACAAGTGCATTAGTCTGGTTAGCCGCTCAAAAAGGATTTAAAAAAACAACACTCTAATGCCCCTTTGTTTGCTCCCCACCCCCAAGAAGCCATTTATTTCTTCCTCTAATGCCTAAAGAATTATTTTCACATTCTTTTCAATTAGTACTTCAGTGTGAAACCATTGTCTGCAATATGAGTTCAGCTGTTATCTACTCCCTAAAAAAAAATTATTTCCACATTTGCTATGTAACAGCCTGACAAACAAATAACACCTGCAGAGGATCACACTCAATAAAGAAAGGGAAGAAAAATAGGTGGAAAGCATGAGAATTCCACTAATGCTCAGTGATTGATCTTGTTAGTACGCATAGCCTGTCAGAGTACATTGCCCCAACGCGAGCACACAGCACTGAAGAACCAGCAGCACGGGAAAGAAATGCATTTCTATATAGATCACAGTCAGACACCCTCCCCCAGCTTTCTGAGCAGAGCTTGATTGTCAGCATTATACACACGCTCAGACAATGCTTTCAATAGACGCCTTTTTGGAAGACAATTGCAGAAAGCATGATAACGGGATTTGTCACCCTGATGTGGCTGCTGTTTCAGCAGGCATTATAATAATGAAAGGAAGTTTTACTAATTGAAAATGTGAATGAAATTCAGCTGTCTTTTTATTTTAATTCTTTTGGACGAAAGCCAATTAAGATCATCTGTCTAATGCATCTATTCACCCCTACTGCAACAATGTGTCAATTATAATGGATGTCTAATAAACTCAGACTTCCCAGGACAGAGCGCTGAGCATACAAAACAACTAGTGAGAAACGTCAACACCTACCTGTAAAATATTTTGGAAGGATTGACCAAAACCTGTATACAGCTAAGCCTGTTTTCTGCAGCTTGCCTAAGGGGAGTTAACCTGCATGTCCTCAGCACATCTGTGTCCTCCCGTCGCTGTTTTGTACTACTGGTCCTCTTCAGGCACATCATGGGACCTTATCAACAATATTAAAAGCTACTAGATATTCATTAATTTAAACCGTACGCAGCGTTTGTGGGGCAAGTAAGTTTGAATGTGACACAATCTGTGTGTTCCATCTCATTTCATCTCTTCAGTTAGGTTTTCCTCCAATGATTTGAGGTCTTGCACCCCAGGACGCATCTGACTCTCTCTGGCTCTCCCCACTCACTGACAAACATGGCCCAAAGGGAGAGGGATTGCAGAGGGAAACTGGTTATGCTTATTCTCTGTCCACAGTGTACACTTTCTGCCCTAGAACAGCTCTAGTCTGGCTGTGTGGACTGAAAGGATGAAGGTGGCATTAAATGCTCTGCTAGAGGCCATCTTACAGCTCAGTTTAATGTATAAACAAGCCAGTTCACATACTATCAGAATGGTTTGCCTTGGAAGGGACTGTAAAGATCATTGAGTTCCAGCCTTCTTGCCATGTGCAGGGACACCTCCCACTACAGCAGGTTGCTCAAAGCCCCATTCAGACTGGTCTTGAACATTTCCAGGGATGGGGCAGCCACAGCTTCTCTGGACAACCTGTTCCAGTGCCTCACCACCCTCACAGGAAAGAACATTTTCCTAATATCTAATCTAAATATCTCCTCTTTCAGTTTAAAAACATTACCCCTCATCCTATCACTACACTCCCTGATAAAGTGTCCCTCCCCGTCTTTCCTGTAGGTCTCCTTCAGACATGTGATCCAAGACAGTGCTGTGATGGAAAGCATGTGTGGTAAATAAGGGCAACCTGCTTCAAAAGCATACACTTGGTCCAGATCGAAGTGCGACAGTAGAAACAAAGATGCTCAGAAAAGAACCATCATGCAGAGAGAGAAGTTAAAACAATCATAGTAAAGTAAGTTTTAAAATACATTTTGTCACTGGTTAAATAGAATATTAGCATTAGGTAAGGTACACAAATATATGCAATTTCAATATTTAACCCTCTGCTATCATTAGGTCCCTTACAGAAATGGATGTTGGATAAACACTGCAAATGTTTACATAAGAACATTACCTCTATAAGATGCATTATCTCACTATGTAAAAGCCACTTTAAAATTAAGGTGCATGTTAAATATTAAAGCTGTCACCAGTGCTGCTTCTGTGTGCATCTCTACCACTGCTCTTGATGCTTCTGCTATATCTGTAGCAGCGTTAACACAAATGGGGATATCAGAAACCTGATTAAATCATCTTTCAAGAGTGGAGAGTGAAAAATACGGTAATTTTTTGAAACCTTTGTAAAAATAAGCTCACTGCAATCCTTTTGTGTCTACTTTTCTGCAGATATTCTTTACTATGATTTTACTGGAAGAAACTCTTGCCTAAAAAACCTACACACTTTAATGAAGACTATAGCATACACATGAACTTCTAACTCATCTGTGGCAAGACTTTGTCCTGAGAGGTTACTCAAGAGACTAAGCTCATCCAGCCAGGCAACAGAGAGCCTCCCTGCACATCTCTGTTCAACTAGAACAGACTAGATAGAAAGAATGAAAATCTTGCTCTTGAGTACATGAAAATCAGCTCCAAGCCAAGCATTAATTTGAAATTATTATCCCACAAACCCATACAGCTAGCAGAAACCTTCCGTAGTCTCACTGGTTGTTTATAGAGAGCATGTAAACAGAAATGAGACACAATGAACTGAATCTACTCCAAAAATGAAATTACATTATCAGCTGTGGGTCCACCAGAAAGCCTTTTTGGCTGCCAGCAGCACCTATGAGAGCACAAGGTGCTTTGGCAACGAGAAGCTCAGAGACAGGAGCAGAGAGACCAACAACAGCAACAGTATTGTTAGGATGAGTTCCTGACTTGTTAGGGAGATTTTACCCCAGTTCTTTATGCTATTATTAGCCTTACAACAATAATGTGGGATTAAACATTTCTCCTTTCTATATCTCTGCATATACTCCCATTGAACTTTCTGTTCTAATCTCCAATTTAATTTAATTTTTTATTAAAACCACTATAAAGGTGACATATATGGTTTCACAGATGAACTTATTTGCAGTTGTGGTGAAAAACTCAGTCTGAAAATCACCAGCTACATGCAGCCCCACCTGAATTGTTAGGCATCTATATTCATACTCCTTTCTCAGGCTTAAAGCATCAGGCACCCCTTGAATCCATATCATATCCCATAGTGGCACTTCCTTAGCATTTTCTGTTAAAACTGTTTTACCTGCGTGACCCTACTAAATATTCATCAGGTCCTAGATGGACAAAGCTTACATTCTCAAAGAAAAAAAGATAGCTTACTTAGATTATTTTAGGTGAAGTGCAGCTTTGACCTGGTGTCTCCTGTATCCCAAGTTTATTGACTGTGATTTTTAGTTCAAAGAAAGCAAAGTAGCACCAGCTCCTTTTTGGTTTATGTTTGTGATGGCTTTGCAGGTTCAACAGGTGGAAGCACTGGATGCCAGAATGAGGCACACCCTGCTCTGCTCTCTTCTGCTGTGACAAAACATAGTCTGTGTCCACCCAGTGCAGGCAATTTCCCCAGGGAAAAAATGCAGGGAAATTCTAGATATTTTAGGGGTAAGGAAAAATTTTGAGGATTCACATTTTACCTATAAAGTCTTTGAAGTGGTAATGAAGGCTGTTAACTTGTGAGTTTAACCCCAGCACCTTCCTATGTTGAGGATTCTTTGGTTGAAGCATTACAAGACAATATTTTAAAAGAGAACAATGTATGTATCTAGTGCTTAGTAGAGAGATATCCTTCTCCCCTCACCAACCTTGGCATCATAAAATGTTTGCAGGTCCTGTTTGATAGTCTACTATGTGTATAGCTCAGGCTGGCATTACCTGTTGACCAGAAAGGGAGATACAGAAAGAGAAGTGATGTTTTCCTGAAGCAGCATTTTGGGTTGATATAGTTTTGCATTTCAACAAGAATAGTTAAAATATCTAAAGCTTTATCATGATTTGGGCAACAGCTTCAGAACTTTTTTGGGATTGCCACAGCCATGTCTGAAGAATGTTCTGCAGGAAGACTCTGTTGGACTTAAACATAGTCCAGATGCTGGTGTCTAGAGGAAAGCTGAGCCAAACATCATAACTGGATAACACATATGAATGACTGGTAGGATGGAGAAAGAAGACTGTGAGGAGGACTTGGGACAAGCGAAATGAAAACCTGTTTTATCTTCCTTGATCGTGACTCCTCACAAGGATGCATCATAGAAACAGCTCAGGACTATAATTTGCACAGATGGTCTGATTAGGAAGGCAGAGAAACACAAGTAAGTTTAGAGGAAAAAGAGAATGAAAGGTGGCCTGAGTGTGACTCATAGCCTGCTTCTGCTGCTCTGAAGCCTGGAAGGAAAGTAACATAGAGCTTCTAAAGAACATGTTGCATGAACAGAGCTGAGGAAGTTAACGAAAGAAAAGATCTCAAGACCTTTAAGGTCAGCCGTGGCAAGATCTTCACCATCTCCGCTGGCAGGTCTTACCAGCTCAGACCCTGCTGCACTAACAAAAGACACATGGGCTTTTAAAATTTTGGAGTGTGGTCACATTATCTGGAAAAGGCTTCATTGCCAAAGGTGGCTGACAAAAAGGATGAGAATGGTCTGGAAAATGTTCAAGATTTTCACTGGGAACAGTTCAGCAAAAGCAAATAGTATAAGCCACTGAAGAGAGATGACTTTGGAAGCGGAGGAGGGGCTCCCTGGACAGCAGTAGCACACTGTGCATCAGACGAATTTAGCAATAGATAGAGTGGTGGTGAAAGAGTCTATTGTGGTGGTTGTTTGGTTGGGGGTTTTTTTGGTAAAAGAGAGTAAAATATTATCCTATAAACATGCCAGATGGAAGAGACCAAAGAGGCAGCAGATGGAAAGTTTATGTTTTTACAAGAAAATGAAAGATGGGATGAGTAATAGATGGAATGGAAAGCAGGTGAGGAGGTGCTATTATTCCAGCAAGTGGAAGGCCTGGAGGAGAACTGCAGGTAAGAGAGAAGCCTGCATGTATTGTGAAAGAAAAAGAACTGAAAGAAAGGAAAATCCTACTTGTAAGAGTTTCCCCAAGAAGAAATTGATGCAGTAGAATGTGGATGGAACAGTGATGGCAGCTGGAGGGAAGCTCTGCTGTGGCTTTAGGCAGAGGAGTCAAGAGAAGGGAAGGAGCTGAGGAGGTGGAAGAGCTAAAGGAGAAGAGCAATGAATTTGTAAATATCAGTAAAAATAGAAAGATATGGGGCTGAAAACAATGAATTAATAATCACAATGTTATCACTGAAAATTAAGACACTTATCCTCATCCAAATTAAAATTTCAAGCCACATAACTGAGTGTTAAACAGCTTTCTCAGGCTAGAGAAGTGCCTGGTTATGGGTATAACAGCTCAGGATGCAGTTTCCCTCTACTTGCACAACAAAACTCCATCAAATGAAAGGTATTTTAGTCACTTTCTAGTTTTCATAAAATAACAAGCTTGTCCATGCAAATCTGTGATATTATCTGTGATTTATTCTGTGTTTATTATCTACTGGGTATGTGAAGTGGAGCCGTGTGTAGTGATAATGCCTGGTGCAAACAAATAGTACTACACATAATACTTCAGGAGAGGTGAAGCAGTATATGCTGTCAAGCCAATAAGTGTGTAGTTTCAAGGCAGACTTTAGGATTGCGTTTGTGGAGATTTTGCTGAATAACCCACAGTATGGAATTTTATTCCTTGAGAACAGAATTTATCACATTATATCATCACTGTTCAATGCATTACTATTGCCGTATGGAATAGAGGAGTCTTTCTTTTCCCTTCAGTTTTCCCACCTTATAAAAATACCGTGGAGAGAAAAAGCATGATGTACATTGTTAGGACTTTTAACAGCTTGTCCAGCTGTGGGACATTCATTTGCCTTGTTTGCAAATGCTATTGCAAATTAAATTCTCAAGGATCTCCCTCTGTTGCTTTCCTCCTCAGACTGGCTCTGACTCCCCCTTCTGTTGTCCGTAGAAATGCCCTCTGACTGCATCTGGAAAGGATGTGCAGTAAATGTGATAACATTTTAATCTGTACTGCCATGCCAGGGGATTTCCAGCCCCTTTTTCGGTAGGCTAATATGCTAAAGTGTAAACATCCCTGCATCTCTCCAAAAGTGGGAAAAGATTGTGCCACCCTCCTCTGGTATTTGGAAACAGCAGTTCTGAAGTGCAAATCAGCTGCAAATCCTGGCATACAGTCTGACCTGTGACTTTTGTGGCACAAATCCAGCCCAGACAACCCAGACTTTTTTGGTCTACTGTTGAACACAGAGTACAGAGTCCAACTCAGTTCATGCTGGTGGCATGTTGGCACGTTTCTGCTGGGAGATCAATGCACAAAACTGAGTGCTACGGCAGTTTGCTCTGCTCCTTCTACTACCCACCAGTAATTTCAAACCACAGGAACAACAGATGGGGCAAATCTGAAATGGTGACATTTCTCCACCCCTGTGGAAGAAAGAGGCCAGGTTTCTAGAAAGGTAGTTTGTACATTTTCCTTATCATTTAAGTTTCTCCAGTAGTAAAGAGAAATGCATGTTTATGTATATATGAAATACATGTATACATACATGAAATACATGTTTCTGGATCCATCATCACAGACTGCTAGATCAGCCCCACAGGTTTAGGCTACACAGGGACACCTTGGAGAACTCTTGCCCTACATCAGGCAAACTGGCTGCACACCAGAGCTCTTACCTCTCAGATTAAGAAAGCAAATCCTGGGCTCTGCCCTCTTCATCACACTCAGGCTGAATAGCACCATAGGGTAAAGTCACTCACTGTTCACAGGCTCTGCTCCCTGCTGCTCCTGCATAGTCTTCTGCTTCTTCTGCATTGGGTGGGCCTGTGCAGGAGATGTCTTTCAGGAGAAAGGAGGGCTGCATTACCTCTCTGTTTTCTTTTGTGTCTTTTGAGAAACAGTGACTTGTAAGGTATCCAGCTGCATTTGGACATAACACATCCAATTCACGCAGGTCCCCCATAAAAAAAAAAATCACTCTCTGAGCAGCAGGACTGAAGGAGGTGGTTGTCTAGACATTTGCACCCCTTAAGTCCTCCACCACTTCAGGGTCTTGCATTCCCCTCCTCCACTTCATTTATTCCTCTCTTAGGCTGCGCAAGGCATACGTGCCTTACAGAATTGCAGAATCTTAGAATGGTTAGATTTGGAAGGGACCTTAAAGATCACCAAGTTCCAACCCCCTGTCATAAGCAGGGACACCTCCCACTAGAGCAGGTTGCTCAAAGCCCCATCCAGCCTGGCCTTGCACATTTCCAGGGGTGGGGCATTGACAGACGCTAAGCTGAAGGCACATCTCTGCTGCCTCCTGCCTCCTGAGTAAAGTTAGGGAAATGCTGCTTCTTCAAAAGTCTTCTAGAAACTTAATTTCCTCAAACCTTAGCCTCTCTGCCAAATGCAGTTGAATGTGGCAAATAGGTCTAGAAATTGCTAGCAAAGAAAAGGAGGAAAATACATGCACAGGCAGGTAGAGACATACATGCGCTGGAATTGCAAAAACTTCATGTCTGTAAGAAATGGAAATTCCCTATGGTAAGGGAATGTGTGGCTCCTCTACCATATAGCTCAGCTGCTGGGGTGCAGAGGAACAGGGAAGGGAAGACACGTCTCCAAAATGGGGACAAGGCAAGACCACACTGGAAATGTGGGAGGAGGAAGAGGTGCCGAAGGGCTGT
Source organism: Thinocorus orbignyianus (assembly GCA_013400375.1). Classification (NCBI taxonomy): domain Eukaryota; kingdom Metazoa; phylum Chordata; class Aves; order Ciconiiformes; family Thinocoridae; genus Thinocorus; species Thinocorus orbignyianus. The sequence continues at coordinate 872,215 of VXBW01003904.1, read as the reverse complement.
CAGCGCTGTGGTTGCTCACTGCCTCGAAGGGGCTGGAGCCAGGTTTATATCCTCCATCCCCCAGCCGGGCTGACACAGGTGGGCAGGAGGAAAGACACAGTGGGGCAAGTCTGTACGAGCTCTCTTTTTCATAGAATCAGAATAGTTAGAATTGAAAGGGACTTTAAAGATCATTGAGTTCCAACCCCTTGTCATGGACAGGGACACCTCCCGCTAGACCAGGCTGTCTTTTTGACAAGTCACTCTTCTGCATGACCTTGGGGATCCAAACAGATGCAGGTCTGGTGTCTAGTCCTGGCTCTGCCTGCCCCCTTCATTTCTCCTACTTGCTGCTTCTTTGTCTTTCTGGGTCATTTAGGCTGGAGTTTCTGCAGCACCTAAAACAGGGATACCCTCATCTTATCTAGCACCTCTAGATGACACTGTAATACAGATGAAAAATAGAAATTCAATCTCAACAAAATACGTCCCCTTTATATTTATTAATAATTAATAACATCTTTGCTTTTTATTATTTTAGTGGTTTTGTGAAAATAGAAATAATTATTGCTGATTATTATTTATTTAAGTGATGACAACATGATTAATAATACTTCAGGATGGGAAGGATTCACACTAAACAACTTAGAATGGGGAGATATTATCTCTGTTGGTGGCAAAGCTCGTAATACACAGACATTGGAAAAATGATAACGCACCTGTAGAGGAAGAATGATTAAAGACAACGATGGATGTGGCAACACACAGATAAAGGAGATCAATATTTAGGATATAAAACAACCTAAGAGCGTGGGCCCATGAACTCACTCTGACATGAGCTGGTGAGGCTGACGTACCCATAACCTACCTGCCTATCGAGGTGGGTTGAGAATCTGCAGGATCTGTAGAGAACCATGGACCCAACCACCCATGGACCCAACCACCCATGGACAAATTCTTCCCCAGTTGACCCCCACTGTCATACACAACTTTACCAAAGCTAAATTCAGGCAGTGATTTCTATATAAAAAGAGTTACTGAATACCTTCAGCAAAGCTTAGGTCTGTTGTCCCATTTTTCCCATTATAGCAAGGGTCTTCCAGTGTCCTGCTTTCTGGACATAGAAGCCAATGCTAAGGACCCAGTAGTTGTGCTTGGTTCTATAGTCTGAAGCTAGTCTGCTTCCTGCATACAGAAAATTGTAGAGCTGGTCACATTTCCTCACAAAAAAAATGTTCTTTTTTTTTTTTTCCCAAAGAAAATGAAATTCCTAAGAATCTTGATTATGAAATTTCACTGTGATGCCTTACACATCCATCCCCTTGGTCACCTCATGCTTGTACTCTTGATCTGCACTTCGCATAGCTCCTAACATTTTCCCCCTTTTCATGAAAGTACACTGTTGAGGCAAGGTCAGCTGTGAGCCTGGCCCATACAGAAGAACAGAAGCATGAAGGGGTGGGACACGTATCTAATTTTTCCCGAAACACCTTGATTTTCAGTTGTAAGTTTGCCAGCCTTTTACTTGCTTGCTTGTTTGTTTGCTAAAAGGTGAACATTTTCCAAGTCCTGCAGCCATTTCCACTTCTCTTGTCCCTTTACCAGCAACTGCAGAGCAGTTCTGCCACCGTGCTGGCCATCTGAGGATTTGGTTCAGTACATGCTCAGCTGTTAGAAACAAGGTGCCCACAAAGACCTTAAGCAAGAAAATTTCTACACAGGCAAAAATTCTTCCTCTGTTCTTTGTTTTTGTTTTGTTTTTGTTTCTTTTTTTTTTTTTTTCATTTAATTACATGAGAAGACCCATTGAGTTGAGACTGTGTTTGCCTTTTAGTTATGAATGTATGGATTAGAAATACAGTTTACAACAGCGATCATGTTAAAGAATATTTCCCTGCGTTCTCTTTGTGTTTCTTCTGCAAAAGATTTCTGTATGTTTCTTCAAGAGATTTTTCACGGTAATTAGGCCTAATTCTTTAATTGCCTCCCCCTCCATCCCTAAAAATGCTACTGCTTCCTAGTGATTCTGGATGTAACATATGTTGCCGGATATAAACAGGGGGGCCTATTAACACGGTAATAAATTTGCACGCTCTATAAATTCTTGCATCATTCATAATCTAAAATAAAAGATGAGAAATAAAATGCTTTGATTTGTTGCCTTTGGACTGACCTTCAACATGTAGATTTATATGGCAGAAAATAGTCTTTTGAAACTCTCAATTTGTTTAGGCTGGGGGGGAAAAAAAAAGCCTTTTTATAATTTTTTTTAATGGAGTACAGTTGGTCCATCAAGTTTCAGTTTCATTTTGAAACGTGCCCTGGGAGAATGTGCCATAAATGCCAACATATTCAGCAGCATGAACTCAAGATGATATCAGCTTGTAATGGTGTTCTGTTGCCAGTGACTTCTACCAGCTCCTTTTTTTAAAAAAAAAACAACGAAAGATAGAAGAAATGGCTTCGAATTTTGTTTATCACCCGTTCCCTCAGAGGAGCAGAATACAAACTATTATCTTCCTTCCTCATCTTTGGTGCCTTCTTTATTGAAAATTCTCAGGCAGGGATTCTGCTGGTGCATTTACTGTTGACCTCAGACAGCAGTAACATGATTTCCTTGCTGACTACAGAAAATACAAAGCTGCAAAGGACATGTGTTTTGATTGACAAGCAATAGGTACCTCTGTCTTCAGACGTCTAGATTCTTAAAGATACAGCAGAATAAACTGTGCAGTTGCCATCTTGCAATGTACATAATTCACTCCCCCCCCCTGAAAAACACATTCATTTTTAAAAGGAGGTTTGTGTAAAACAACAGCATTAATAAAATGATGACAACATATATTATGGGGCAGACTCGTAGGCAATGTAAATCAGTACAAATCATCTGAAAACAATGGACACATTTCTGTCTGCTAAAATATACCCCTTTTATCTTAGTTATATTAGACAATTTGTTAGAATATGTGATAAAATGTGTCTAAACAGTGCAGGTAGGATAGGAACATGATAGCGATTTGACAAAGCAGCGCCTGAGAGAAGGTGCATTTTTCACAGCATCGGAAGTTAGTTCCCTTGATGAAGATAACAGATAGGTTTGCTCTATGTAATCCTGTATATAATTATCTTCCAGACGAAAACCCTACCTAATTTCTTTCTGTTGCTATGCATCATTATCTTAAAATTTTTTGTAACCATTTCATTACCGTTTACATCCAATTGCTCATTCTTTTATCTCAGTTGTTTTGTCTGACATCATCAAACTGAATATTAATCTCGTTTTCTGTACAGCCTTTAATAACTACCCTGTGTAGTTATTATTTCTGTGGTGTCAGAAACCACATCTGTAATAAATCCACCTGATCTGATGTATTATTAAGTGTTGAGAAGGTGCCCTGGTGCCTGCAGCTTCTGCAGAGGAGTTGAGGAGGCTGCATTGTTCTGAACGAGCACCTCCGAGAACCAGCTATGAGGTTTACTTGCTGACATTTAAAAATAATGGAGTTGTTTACTCAGCGTCTTATTTTTTCTCTCTGAGCAAATAAGCATAAAAGACCCTGTTAGGGTTTTGTTTCCAGAGTGACATTCTGAGGTATTTTTTTCCCCCCTCTCCTTTTTCTTTTTTTTTTTTTCCCTTTTCCGAAAGTGAAAGTTTATTATTTTTATTGATTGGCCAATTAGAAAAACTGGTGGCTGCTTACCTGTTAGAATGGAAAGATTCGATTACAGAGCCTCAGGAGCAAGCTCCGGCTGAGTCCTGCTCTAAAGAGACATGAAAGGATACAGTGGCAGTTAAGTCTCCTGGCACATGAAGGAGTGTAAACCATTGATCACAATACGAAATGCTGAAAACTGAAAAGGAATCCAATTTATTCTAAATAAAACTACTCTGTTCTCCAGTGACAGATTCCAGAGTCAGACACCAGAGAGGAACTGACAGCAGATGTTTTAGAGCCAAGACACAGAGAGGCTGAGTAATAGTATAGAAAAGAAATTGCTTTGAACTTCACCCCTGCTTTAAATACTTCAAATCAATAGGGTCACAGAGCTCTTTAATAGAGTGATGAGGTCTTGCCCCAGCAGATCTTCACAGTGACAAGTTGATGTGCTTCCTAGCAGCAGGGTCATAAAAATTTCAGGCTTCCTTCTGAAAGGGGGCTTTGTATTAGCAGGGTCCATTTGGAGTAACTCCCTTGTATGGCCACTCTCAAAAGCTGAGCCCTAATAGTCTACATCTAAATGGGACTGACCTCATGAATTACCTCAAGAAACTTAATCTATAAACTGGCTTCTTCTTATGCAGACTGATGAATTCTTGTTTATTCCTAAATGGCTGTCACAAAACCTATTCATCAAACTCTTAACGGGGGAGAGAGTCTCACATAATCCTGCTTCAAGTGCAGCACCATTAAATAATCATTAGACTTCATTGCTGGTCTTGAGACCCACTCCAAATCCACAAAGCAAGCTTTTTACCATTCATCAGAACTGCATTTAGATGAGATTTTGACTTGATAAAAAAGGGTGTTTTTTGTCACTATCAGTTTCATGGCTGTGCTCTTTCTCCTTTCAGAGGCTGTGGTGGGGTTTATTTTTTTTCCCTTTCCTTAACAAAAGTAAAAGAAAATAAAGGCAGATGGCCAACTCTTTCCAATATCCGTTTGCTTTATTTGAGCAGTTTAATGTAGTGAAACAGAGTGAAATGTTGCTACTTGCTAAATGGTAAACAACGCCATTACCCAGAATTCAGCAGCAGACTGATACAAAACAGGGTGCTGGTGATTAATTAAACTGTTGTTGTAATTGTAATGCATGATACATAATAGATAGTGTGCTGTGTCTTTTAAAAGCTGCAAATTAGCAAATAATAACTTCCTTACATAGCACATCTCCATTCCACGCTGTTAATGCACAAATAATCAAAAATAAAAGGTCATTACTGCTAACTAATAAAAAGAATGTCTTTTGATTTTCTTTACCCTGTAACCATGTGCTGGAGGAGGTGTATACTGTGGGGCAGCAGATCACACATTCTTGCAGAAAAAAGCCCACGGTCCTTTTTTCTCCCATCCCTCTTGAGTACAAATGCACCATATTCATTATTAATCAATAACAATTAGAATGAACAGCCCGAGCTGCAAAATTTCGGGATCTGATTCTGAGCTGTTAAAATCCCTATTATCATCATCTCCCTCAAAAGAACAAAGTTTGTGTTCTGCAAATAAAGGCAAGTGGACACTCTCATTCACGTGGCGAACTCAAGCTTGGCTCCCACAGAGAGGTAGGTTGAGGTTACATTCCTTATTCTCTGTAATACTGAAGCATGTACTTTACTTCAAGACTGATAGTGTCAGTTGTTACAACAGGACAATGCCTGTCTTTAAGTTTACACGTGTGCCTGAATGCCTACCCCAACTTGCCCTAAATCCCTGTCATGTATCAGGTTTGAGCTGATAATAAAACAAGCTTAGCCTGCTGATTTTTTTTCTCTCTGTTTACTCAGTGTCTGTCAACCGGGGCAGGATGCTCTGACTTTGAAGGTTTTCTCACTCACTACCAAAGACTCAAGACCTTCTCCCACAGGAGTAGGCATCTCTGCTGGGGGTTCTGAGCTGGGCTGCCTCTTCCCTAAACTTTATGGTATGAGTCTTCCCTATGCAACATAAAGACCAATGTAAATCATCAAGGCATGACCAGCAATTGCAAAACTTACCGGGGACAGAGCTTTCCTTTCAAACTCTGAGTTCTCCTCTGCCTGGGTAGATTCACCTGTGGGGTTGCAGAGGTTGCCCTTCTATGATGCTGTGCCTGCTACTGGGAATCACCCAATGGCAGAACCATCCCCAGTTGGTGCTACGGTTGCTGGTATATCGACAGCGATGGGTAATTAATCAAAGGGAATTCTTTGTCATTTCATTTTAATCTCACTGATAAAATTATTATAGATAAAATAATTATTAAAAAATTCCTCCCGAATACAGAACATGTCCCACATAGGGCTTCTTATGCTACTTTCAGTCTTCTGCATTAGTTTTTCATTCTCAGGTACCTTTAAGTAACTGACAAAAGTTTGATGCGCTGTTTATCTTCTCCAATCAAGCTTTTCTCCTTTTCCTAACAGATGTCTTTAGGTCCCCTCTCCACATACTTATGTGGGTGCTTATTCTCTGCTCAGTTCTCGGCTAGTGACTTAGAAGGAGGAGACAGTTGAGGGGAGATTGTGAAGGATAGAGGAGAGAAATGAAGTACAACTACTGCTGTGTTTACAGAATGAGGTTCACAGGATTATGTGTCAGAGAAATTTAATAAGATTCTGTGAGTACGTGATGTACTGTACTGTCTTGTGTGCATAAGAGATGCACACAGGTCTTGACATTCATATTTATTCATACAGGATTCTGAAATGGCATGATTTTAAATATAGCATAAAATCCAAGGATAGTAATAAGGACGGAGGATGATAGTGGAGCCTAATGCCTTAATTAATGCAAAGGCTAACCCTGATTTTTGAGAAATGGCAAGTTCTTCTGCCTACACCCATGCTGCTGCCATCCTCTGCTGCATGGAGAGGTGCAAATCCTTGGCCAGAATGCAAAGAAATAGTGCAGCCTTAGTCTGCCTGCACACTGCTGTTAGAGGGTAGAATAAACATCCATCTGCTACCTTTTTATATCCTCCCTGCCATTTCCGTGATCTAAGGATGTGTTGTTTACTCATGCTGTTTAGTCTCCTTCTCCTTCAACTCTTTCTTTGATTCCCTCTGTGAGGGATGTGGGAATGCCTGTAATATCTTTTATGAATATTATATGTTCCATCTGCTTTTTGGAGTGCTATTGCATTGCTTACAATATTACAAGGGGTTAATTCCAGTGAGGGCTCGCAGCTCCTAGTAAAGGAAACAACAGGGTGGGATAGTAGACCTGGTGGTCAATTTGCTGAACAGACAATGCAGGCAATGCCTTTATGTTTTACCTCAATTTACTCAAAAGCTTTGCTTCAGGTCTGGAGTATTAAGGACTACAAGGTGGCAGAAAGCAAAGCTCTGAAATAGGAGAAGGAAAAATATCTGTGAGAAACAAGTCGAATTTCAGTTTGAGAACTCAGGAGTGACATTTGCCATGATCCATGTCCACTTCTGTCTCCTTCAGTGCAAGGAGCCACCTGAGATGCAGCCCATCATTATTTGTGGTTCTTTAATTTTGGGTTAAAACCATCATCCCGCTTTTCTGCTCTCTGCTTTGGTGATGTGGCACCTTCCTGTTTCTCTTACTGACATACTGAGATCTTCATGTTTACAGTGCTTTCTACATTCTCAGCTGGCTTCATACCACTCCCCCAAACCACCACCTTCCAGAAGTATTACTTGAATATTTGTCCAGTTCCTTGCCTTATCTCCACCTTTCTGTATGAATCTTGTATCTTACTTTAGGTTATGCAGTACTTTAAGGAGGAGTTGTATTAGCCCTGAATTTAGTTTGTCATAAGGTTAGGTTAGTCAGTGTTTCCTTAGCATTTTTATTTATCAGCTATGGTTTAGATTGACTGTAAATTTTCACTTTGACTTTTACATGCTGCTTTCTCATTAATCTAAATGGTATGTACATATATATATCCATGCCCATGGACCACAAGCTTGCTGCATGTTTTACAGTCAAAGACCTGCTATGAGAGACTAGTTTTGCTCAACTACTGCTAAGCAGCAAGCTGTGCGCAATTAAAATGTTTTTACTTTTTGTTGGCTAACAGACTTTTGACATAGCCTGTACCACATCTTAGAGATGCACAAAAGCCTGTCTTGAGACACCTATCAAGTTGTATCATACTTGCTGTGATTAGGTGACTTAGGGGGTGGATAATAAGACACAACATTTTACCAACAAGAGCACTGATTCGCTGAGGCGTATGTGACAACTGCAGGAGCATGGTTTGACTCCAGGTACGAAGGTCAAAATGGTGCTGACCTCACAAGGCATCATCTGTGCAGGAATGCACAGGCTTGAGAATAAAGACATGATTCCTCGTCCGGTAAAGGAACTTGCGAACATACCTGACTAAACTAATATTTACTGTACAGGAAGACTGCAGAAAATGAACACCAAGCTTCAGACTGATCTCTTTAAAAAATTACTGAGAACTGTTTATGCTTACTTTTGACCTCTATTAACTTTGTAAGGAACTTGCAAGGCAATATTGGCCTCTCCAGTACAATGTCCTCATAAGTCTTGAAGGATTCCTCACTCACCTATATAGTGACTTTAGCATCTCCAGTTTCTCTCTCTCTCTGTTCTACTGTTCTACTCTTTTAATTAAGAACTGCTTTGCCTTTTTTTCTTCCCCCCCGCCCCGCCTTAATAGCCTAGTCCCAGCATCATTAATCCTTCCTCTCCAAGATCCCTTGGAGGTTTTTTCCTTCATAACTTCATTTTCAAGACCTGCCTACTCAGGGAGTAATCTTCAATTCTACATCCAGAGTGCTAAATACATCTTGGGGATTCTCGGCATCACTTGTCTGAGTTAATGTCCTACTTGCAACAGGAAGTCAGTTCCACTCTTTGTGAAGGTCTAGCGTATTTTTAATGGACATCTCTATCTCACATCACCTCAGAGGGTTGGGTAGGGAAAAGTGTCTAAAGGTAAGTATTTATACTAAATATATAAGGATTATTTTGGTTTGGTAGAATACCTATTAAATCTCTGGATATCAGTCATTTTGTTATGTGAATAAAGTTTGCATGTGTTTATGAAGACTTTCTCCACTGTCACATAGTACTTGCCAGATAAGAAACGTAAGGAAAGATTAGAGAACAGCTGGACTTTTGTCATATAACAGTGAGAAAGAAAAAGGAGTTTCATTCATCTTATTTAGTACTTGACTCTCATGTTCAGATCAGTGTCACTTGTCTAGTTTGTATAAGCCCATGAAAAAAATTTATTAAAGAAAAGAATGCAAGGAAGAATTAAGTGGAAAATTTTATATTCAGTCCCTAGCCAATCTGAGGTGACTAAATGCCCAGATGATACCAGGCTTAGTCAAAGTGTCATGAGAAACAGCTGCTTGACCATGCTGATTTCATACTGAAAATTCCTGAAATTCCTGCAGTCTTAGAGATTTTCACATGGTAAGGTAGCGTGGTAAGAATACTACTTTATTAATCATCCTAGTAGTTTTGTGATATGCTTGTCATGCTGGGAGAAACATAATTCATTTGCTTCCATCCTACCTGGTACCTTGCTATGTGGATAAAATTCAGCAAATGTTCTCTAAAAGGCTGGTAGCCTGAGAAATCTGAAGGAAGGTACGTGGTCATCACTTTCTCTATGGAGAACCTGGTAGGTGATTATGAAGACCTTTTCTGCCTTACTGAACACAAGGGCTCTTAAAGACCTTTTCCCCTAATTCTGCTCAGCTGTCATGCTCGTTTATAGATGAGTCATGAATGATGCCTCTGGAGGAAGGAAGCTAAAATTCCTGTCATGAACATCTTATGCTCATGACGAAGTGTGACCATCTAAGGAACAGCCAAGTTGTGAAGTCTTAGTTTAAGGATGTGTGGGAAAAATTAGAGGGGGAGAGGGGCCTTTCAGCATACTGGCAAAGTCAAATGCAGTATAAATATTTCTCAAATCAATTAATTTAGATTGCAAGATCTGACACTGACACAAGCACAACTGAGGTTTTCTTGCTGTGAATACTCTGCTTCACGATTTGAATGGCTGCATCATTTGTATTCGGACACAACGTGTACCTCTGGGGAGATAACATCTAGGTTGACTCTCTCTCGATGGCTTCATGTCACAGCTTTTGTGTTGGACTCACAGTGGGTCTGGTGAGGCCTCTGCTTATGTTATTGAATGCTGATATCGGCAATCTGAGTAGCTGTCATGACCAGATCTCTTTTCTGGGATGGAGGGTAGAGATTCTTGGGGAGATACCTGTCTGGATGGGGGTTAAAAACTGCATCGGTTTTGTTGGTCAGGGAGCTCTGCGTAACATCAAATAAAAACATGAGTAAAACAAGTCCAACATGATTTTACTGGAAATGTCAGACTTTGCTGATCTTGAAGTATTTGTGACAAGCCAGTGGCTCTTTGTAGTACTAGCTGGAACTTGCTTTGAAGTGGCTTTTCTGCTTTTTTATATTGCAAAAGCTCAAAGGTCAGTAGATTTATCCATTCTAAGGTCTCTGTGGAGAGGTCAGCTCAAAGCTTCGCTCTGTTTTGCTCCTCATTCAAACGAACATGGGGCGACTGCAGAGGTTAGTTGAGAGATAGGATTACAGTGTCTGCAGTGTGGAGAAGGTGCACCTCTCAATGTCCCTATTATGGCTAATTCCATGTGAACAAACGACCCAATTCATGAACAACCAGGCTTCGATGAGAATACCATGGTCAAAACAGAAGTCAACAAAAGTTTTATCTGCACTCTTAATTAGTGATATAAAAGTATTATCTACTGTCAGTTTTCAGGACCTCAGGGGTCTGAAGCCATCTAGGTTAGACTTGTAGTACCTGAGAAACTAGATGCCTGCGAAGGATTTTGTGCTGAAAATTGTATTTCTATCTCTGTGCTTTTTCATGTGAACATAACCTTTTGTTTCGAGTATGAATCCTCTTCTGATTATCCATGTTACTTTTGGATCAGACAACTGCAATGCGTTCTACTTGCAGCTATTCCTGGAGGGAATTTAAAAGCGTGAGCTATTCCACTTATCAAAGGCAGGGAACATTTAACACCACTGTGCCACAAACCGCAGCAATTCCCTGTGGACTCCTGGGTAGGATTCAAGGTGATGGCATTGACCTTTATAAACCTTAATGGTCTGGCCCAGTTTATTAGTGCCTTCTCTCCATGCAATGCTCCACAGCCATAATTGGGAATGGTTCAAATGAAAGTGTTTGGGGATAATGCTTTGATTGTGCAAAAGCTAGGATGTATTTTCTGCAAATTCTTCCAAGTATACCAGGTTTTGGGGGGCAATCTGGAAAGCAGTCTAACAAAGGGTTGATGGATTGTTCATCAGTATGGAATAACACATTGTGAAAACATATTTCTTCATGACTTTTGCCTGTTCCTGACAAGGAATTCTATTTGACTTCCATTTGAGTTCAGATCATTAGCATGCTGGCTCTACAATTCATTCAGGAGAGCATAATATTAGTTGCAACACTGGAACAGCAGCTATGTAAGCACCATCCTGCAATCCTAAAGCCTGAAATGTAATAGTAGCCAGCCCCAAAGCCTCAGTTTAGTTCCTAACATAGGATCTATTTCCCAGACTTTGTGGTTGTTCTAGTATGCCTGGGGCAATGGGTAGTGACAGTAAATTCACCTGCTGAGATATGATGGTCTTCCCCAAGAATTCTGGTTGTTGAAGAATATTGTCATCTCTGTGCCTCAATGGGGAGAGGATGCATAAATGCAGGGAAACAAAGAGAAAAAGAAAAATAAATTGTTTGATGTCTGTTGTAGAAGCAAATCATTCTGTTACTTAAAAACAGGTGCTTTCAAAAAGAAATATAATTCTTTCATTTAATGAGTGTTATAAATTCGAAACTATAGCTCTAGAGTTTCAAATAAAATTTATCTAGACTTGCCAACAGGAAAGTTTGCATTATTTGCTGTCATTCTCACTGGTCACTTCCTTCTGATACTGAGTGCTCATATAACCTGGTGCATCAGTCGCAGCGTGGAAGGGTTTGGACACAGGCAGGGTGTGGCATGTAATTAGGGAGCAGGGCAGCTTCCAATCATTATAAAGGTACAGCAGGGTGGTTTCTCACCATATGCAAATTCTCTTAAGAGAGAGCAGCATAATGCAATGGCATCGCTACACTTTATGTATAAACGTTGGAAAAGGATAGACATTGGACTACAGCTGGCTTTAGCATCCTTCACACAGGCTCTATGTGAGCTTGAAAAGTAGAAAAACATGACAATAGGGAGGCATAGGAAGGATTTATCTGAGGACTGGAAACCTAGTTAAGGTAGTTTGCTCTCTCTGAGTAGGGGCTGTCAGACTTGTTGCCATGTCCAGTGTGTTTGTGATTGCATTGTAAAGCAGACTACCATAAATTAGAAAAGAGAGGGAAAAGGTATAAGTATTATCTGAATACAATTGCTAATCCCACAGGATTCCTGTTTTGCTGCTGGATCTTAAAGGTCTTTGACCTACATAGTGAGAGCTCATGTGCCTAGACAAGAGAAACATTGCACAGAGCTTTCAAGTTGCTCAAGTTTATCTGAGTAGCAACAACTCCTGAAGGAATGACAGAAATGTTTTTTTCCTTCCTCCCTCCTTTCCCTGTTTATAGCTCTGACCTGCACTTCTTCAGCACTTCAAACAAAGGCAGAAACTCTGTATTTGCTCTGCCTGGGTTTTGTTATTCTAGGCTCCTTGTGTGACAGCAGAGTCTTCTCAGATTGCTCTTATCTGTGTTGGCTTGTGGAGATGTTAAACCTCAGAGCCCTAAGATCCCATGCACCATCAGAGTAGCTATCATAGTGCATGTTGGCCTCCCAAGATATAAACAAATCTTCCAGTATCAAAAGGTAATAAAATACAGAAAACGTTAAGATCCTTTGATAGTTTTGTAGTGAATAGCTTCTTTCTGAAATGTCCTAGAAAGTCTAGGACACTAGAATAGTGCCTAGATAGGCACAAGATTGAGAAAGTAGTATAATACAACAGTCCCTAAACCTGTTTTTAATAATACAATTTCAACAGTGCACATAATTTCTAGAGCAATTTGTCTTGTGTATTAAACCAGACACACCTGGAAATGTGTCCCAATATATTAAGCATAGCACTCTTTTACAGCATCACTGGGATTTAAGTTGGTGGCTAGAATAAATGGAAAAAATGCATTCTGGAACTGGTACCTTTTTGTCTTTACTAAGAACCCAGATCCCCTGTTACACAGATGAGCTCAAGGTTCAAATCATGTAGAGCCCTATCTTTGCTACAATTTTACTGCTCAGCTAGTCAGCTGTCACCACTATTCAGGCAGAGGCCTTGATTCAGTCTGTTGTTTAGCACCTAAAACATAGACCATGCTTCTCTGTGGTTCCTCCATAGTCAAAGGAAGCAGCTCCAAAGTAATTTCAGTACATTTAAAGATTGCATCACCCTCATGATCTGCCTGGCCCTCTTAAGACCAGAGAGGAAACCTAGGAAGACTATACACATATACCCAGCCTGTTGACCGGGTGCAGTTTTTCCTCCTATGTGTCGAGAGACTGCATCTCCACCAGATGTAAGCCTCTCTTAACCCCCTTCTCCATCCTTCAGCCTTCTTCGTGTACAACTGCCACAAAATGTAACCCAAGAGATGTACAGTGAAAATCCACATGAACATCATTCTAGGAAATCATGATGTGCACATAACGCAGAATGCTGTGTACATGATGGAGTGGAGAAAATGCAAAGGGAATGGGTCTAGGATGCTCTCCCCTGTGGAGAGTGGATGTTCATGCTGTGATACTCACTCTCATAGAGACAAGTTGTCTTTCCCATCCTGGCACTGCTGTCCTGGTCAATGGAATGGAAAGGTGCAAAACCAGAATTTCCCATGGCTGTTTTGCTCTTTAAAGAAGAGACACAAAGGTTGTACTGACCTTTAACAGAAGCCAGCCTTCCCCGCAGGACAAAGCTCTAGTCCTGAATTGCTCTGAACTATTCAGTTCAGTAATTTGGCCCAGCAAAGCAGGCAACTGCTAGCCAATGGGCTGGAGGCAGGACTTGTTCTAGGCTCGGGTGGCCCTGACTTACTCTCCCCAGTGTGCAAGATGCTGCCCAATTACATCAATCAGTGAGGTCTCAGGCTTCTTGGGGTCTATCACTAGGTATATCTTTCCATTGCTGCAGTATCACTGTCACAGAAAGCCTTCGGGATCCCAATCAAGTATATGGTGCCTATAGTTCTAGATAAAAAAACCCCAACACACTCAAGTATAGTTTTTGCTCCAATAGTTTAGATCAAGGAGGAAAACCCACCAAACAAGTACATTGTGTGTCTAGGAGAGTCCTTATGACCTTGGGTACTTATGATCAATAGGTTTCCTGATGTGTGGCATACACATGAGCTCATACATCCCTGTATAGGCATGGACACAGAAGAGTCTTGCATACAAAGCAACTTGTCTCACCTTGCTCTTTCCTAAGTGATTTTAGTTCATGTTTGTTTGAGTCCCCTCGTTACCCAAACCCCAGTGTGCTGAAATAGCACCAGTTGCTCCAGCTAGTACATTATTGTCAGCCCATTTTCAGAGGGATAACGAGGGCTCCCTGCTAGCCCAAGGCTGGAGAGAGGCTTTAATGTGTTTCTCCACTGGGGAGATGGCAGCCCTTCCAGCTGTGAGGAGGGGCTTGCCACTCACCTTCCATCATGCCCCCACCCTGGCTCCCAGCACTTGGGGCTGCAAGAGCTCCTGCCGGGCAGTGCATCCCTCGTGTCACAGGAGATTTTGCTTTGCCTCTGCCATCTCCTGGCACATTACTTGTACCTGAAACTTACCTTTCCCTGTTGCACCTTGTGAGGGCCTCTGTCCTGAAGGAAAGCTTTGGAGAAAAGGGACATTGCTTTTTGAGTGGCTCTGGGATTGAGTTCCCATCTCCCTCCTTCTCCTCTGCTCTGAGAGCTACCCACAAAATAGTTTTCTGTAGATACTGGGTAAAGTTCTGGTCTCCCTTTAACAGATGGAGCTGCATTAGGATCAGAATCAGGCCCACCAGCTTTTTTTAGAAGAAAGAAATTTATATTTCTCCTCCATCATGAAACTTCTTTGAGGAGATTTTGTTATGTTATGATCCAAGTCCTGCTATTTGGCACAGCAAGTAATTATTGTACAGTTGCTGATTTTCTGACTCACCCCTTTGCAGATCAGTTCTGCTTCTTCGGATTCATTACAAGCCTCAAGGAGCTGAGCAGAAAAACAGCATGTCCCACCTTCACATGTCAGATAGTAAAGCTTAGTCATGCAGCTTAAAATAAAGTAAGCAAGGGGCAGATGGCAAAAAGGACAAAATGTGGCTTATTTAATCTGCCTGTGTTTGCAAGGAAGTAATTGTCTTCTAGGCTCCAGAAAACAGAGTGCTACCAGAAGACAAACAATGAAGCCTCTCTTTCCAGGGCACATATGACACTATTTGTATAGCTTCAACAGGAGCCTGCAGTTAATTCAGGACTTTCAATAAAATTTACATTCACCATATGTACAGGATAAAACACCTTCCTTGAATTGGGAAGCTGAATTGACCTGCTTCCTCCCCCTCATGTGATCAGTTCACCCAGAGAAACTGTAATCCTCTTTTGAGCCCATACAGTAAAAATGTCTTTAACAAAACAGCCTTTCCAACATAAAACTATTACGTGAGGAAACAAGGCACTAAGTGGTACAATAACTTGAAACACATAATACTGTCAGAAACAATGACTGTAGGCTTGACAGTTTCCATCAAACTGGTACCAATTTAAAGCTTTTAGTAAGTGCAATCATTAATGTATGCAGAGCTGTTAAGTAGTGAGTCAGAGTAACTTAGCTACATTTTGTTTTGTACTGACGAACCATGAAAGAACAGCTCAAATATTGGAAGTACAGTTGCTGATTAGATATTTAGTTTTGCAAGTAACCGTGAAGTTTTACTCAGTTACTTTTAATGAATGATTGTCTACAGAACAGTTTTGCATAGGGGGAACGAATCCCTTTCTTGCCTCAGACAAATGGGACACATTTTAAATCCACCATGTCACGTGTGAGAGCACCAGCTCCCGAGCAAAAACTGCATCTAAGAGAAACTCATGCCTTCCAAATGCTCTGAAGTGTTTTAGCTTTAGATATTTTGATGTAGGGAGCACTTCATGAAGATGCCAAAGCCATCAAAGTCTTACATTTAACACTCTTTGGAGAGCCGGAGAGGACCTGACTAACTCTAGAGGGTGCTGTATGAATTTGTACCTGGTTGACAAATAATAGCTATGAAACGGATAACGGGAGAAAATAGAACATGAAAATGTGATGACAGATTTGCTTTACATCCCCAGATGTCCAAACTTGAGCTCCAATGATTTCTAGGAGCCTTTAGAATACAGAGAAGGAGAAGCAGGGAACACAGCTGCAATCATTGTGAAGAGGAAGCACTGGCCTTATGAGGAGAGACTGGAGCTGAAATTCTTACAGGGGAATAGGGTGGTGAGAAGGGAAAGAGCTCTGGCAGTATAAAATCATGAAGATGGCAGATGAGATTGGAGCAGCTCTTTCATAGAATAATAGAATCATAGAATGGTTAGAGTTGGAAGGGACCTTAAAGATCATGGAGTTCCAACCCTCCTGCCGTGGGCAGGGACACCTCCCACTAGACCAGGTTGCTCAAAGCCCCATCCAGCCTGGCCTTAAACACTTCCAGGGATGGGGCAATCATCCAGTTCATCTACCAGTTGTGCAGGCATCCAGTAGCACTAGTAGAAGAACAGTTTAAAAAAGACAAAAGGAAGTTCTGGACAAGCCTGTAAAGACAAGTAGCTTCAGACGGTTCAGAGAAAAGGTGGATAAAAAGGTGGACAAACCGCTAAAATGATAAAGGGAATAAATGAACGTCTCTAATCCAGTGACTGCAGAGAATGGATTAGAGGCCAGGACTGCTGTTGGGGCAGAACACTTGGCCAAATAGACCATTACTTGGCATCAGATGGGCATTTTTTGTTTCCTGTTCCTCATGAAACTTTAGATGTAGTTGATTGTGAGTGTTGTCAGTTGTTCTGGCCATAAATATTGGTATTTGTATATAGAATTTTAATCTTGGATCTCAGTTGGTTCTCATCTAAAGTCTTTATCTGCCTCTGGTTTTGATGTCAAAGATCATCCAGTGTTTAAAGATCCGTGTCAGGGCTCAGCACCACCTTCATCCTTAGCCCCCAGGAAGCAGGATTTTTTCTTCCAGTTTCATCTCTAGGGCTTGGTTTTCTTCACTATTTGTCTTTATCTCGAAGGAAGAAAGACACAAAAGAAAGAGTAGTGGTCCTTACCTTCAGGACAAGCTAAAATTGATAGACTCAAGAAAATGGAGTTGCCTTCATTTTAGTCATCACATCAAGGCCAAATCACAGAAAAGAGACTTAAGACACACTCCTAACCATCCTTAGCATTTTCTTTCTTTAGTGTTTTTCCAGCATAGGCTGTTGCACTGTGGAGGGGAAAGGGAAAAAAAAAAAAAGAAGAACAAGACAGAAAAGCCATCTTAAGTTAAAGAAAAAAGAAAATAGGAGCAAAAATCCTGAGTGTGTGTGAGGATCTGGCTTCTGACTGTATTTGCTGTGCCATTCTTGCATGATATGTCAAACACTCCCCAGACAGAGACAGAGACCTCTGGGGCTGATTGACTGGAAGTCAGCCTGCCAGAATGCGACTTTCTAACCTCTGATATCACCAACACTATGAGTCGTAACAAAAATCCCACCAGTGAAATAAGAATAAACTGTATTTCTTATCAAGATTAACATTCAGAGCTTAAGATTTCAAGGCTGCCTAACAGTTTGGTTTTTTTACTCTAGGTGCCAAACTGAAATTACTGATAACGTGATCACAAGGATGACTCTCACTGCAGGTTTTTCAGGTTGGAGATCACTGCACTGATCAAGTTTGCACAGAAAGCTCTACAGATGTCAGGCAGAGGTGGCAATGGAACTCCGAAACTGTTCCTCAAAATTCCCTTCCTCTTGCCATTTAAAAGTTCCTTTTACTACAGCATTAACAAAACAAAAGTAGAATGTGTGGGAGTTGGTTGAAAGCCAAGGTGGTGAGGTAGCATGAGAGGTTTGTTGCTGCTGCATCTATGTGCTGTCCTGGGAGTCAGATATCTTCTCTGCAGTGCCATTTTTCTTCATTTAAAAGATTCTAGTCCAAGGGACAAGATGAGTTTTGGTCACCACCACCCTTAGTCTGGTCTTCCCATTGCTTCTGGACATTGTACCTCCTGATCCAATGCTCCCACTCTCTTTCTATCTCCCTGCTTAATGTATTGGGCTAATTTCTAGTATTGAAGGTGTTCATGACAACAACAAAATACGGCCAGTGACAGGTGGAAATGTGCATGTTCATTTTAGGTCAGAAACCTTTACTTGCAGGTAATGTGAATCATCTCAGGATCGAGAAAACATCCTGGAAATCAAGTAAAAACAGACACTACTGCATTAGAGTGCAGCTGTCGCAATGAACTAAATGCAAAGGAGCATTCCAAGAGAAGAAAAATGCTGTTAACTTTTCAAAAGCAATTTGTACTTTGTGAAATAAAAAAATAAATTGTTGGCTAGGTCAGACACCTGGGTCAGCTCTGATTTTGTCAAAAGCATTTCATTTGTTCCTTAGAAGGAACGCAGCAGAAGTGCAAATTTCCCTCATCATGTCCTGTTGGAGCTCTCTGCACTGCACATTGCAAACACATTTTATTTCAAAGATGGTGGTATTTGCTAAGGTGTCGCACATATTTGTTATCTTCCTAGCCAGCAAGTTCCTACAAGTACCAAGTAATACAGCAAATTCCCGCTATCTAACTTTAAAGTTACTTTGATTCAATTTCTCTCCTCTATAGTTTTCTCAGGATTGAAAATAATAGGAAAAGAATGGTTCAAAAAGCAGAAACAAAACCAGGGAAGCATTTGGTCTTATCTTTTTTTAATAGAGGCCTGGAGAAAAGGCAAGTTAACCCTTCTGATAAAGAAAAGCATGTTAATCTCACCTCAGACAGATTGTCAGTAGCTGCCATCCAACTCCTCCCCTCTAAATTCAGGCACCTCTGTTAGTAATGCGGTGTCTGATTAGCAAAAGTATTTAGTAAGCTAATGTTCACTGTCCACAGCAGGAGGCTCACACAGCTTGGCTGATGAGAAATGAACTGCCTGAAGCTAGCTTTTAATGGCAACTAATTTCCCATATTTGATACTCAGCTCAGCCAACTAGTATCTAGCTCAACCGTGACAAGACAATCACAGTTCCTTTTGAAAATCCTTTAATCTGGGATGCAAACCAGTGTGCTCAAGGCTATAATGAACTTCTGAGATTATGTACTGGCTATTTTAGAAGGAGGTATATTTTCTCTTTCCTTTTTTCTTTTCTGTCTCAGAAAGGCTTAAGAATACATACTTTCATAGTTTCCTGGTTTTATGTATTTTGCCTAGTGCAGGGAGATAATCTCTTCCTGAAAGTCACTGGCAAAAAAGTTTTCAAAGGTCAAGTAAACAGCTTTCCCTTCAGATAACCCATAGGATGTGGCAGTTCACAACAGCACAACATCATAAGTGGCTTTTAAATCAATTGATCTTGTTATTCTAAATGTGTTTTAAATATCTAACATGTTTTATACTACACTGGCTTGGGCTTTGACAAATCCCATTACTCTCTGTTACTCTATCTCATTACACAGTGAATTATTAAATAGAACACTTAACCTAATTAGATATTATTGTCATGATACATACAGACATCCTGAAAAGAGTCATTCCTTTTTGTTGTTCTAACTAGTCTCCCACTTTTTTTTCTTTTTTTTTTCTTTTTTTCTTTTTTTTTTAACTCTTACTCTGTTTTGTTGTCAGGTTGTTTTTTTTAGCTTTCTTAAGAAGCATCGAATCTCTGGTAAAAGAAGGGGGGTTTCTCTCTCTCTCTCTTTTTTTTCTTTTTTTTTTTTTTTTTTTTTTTTTTTTTTTTTTTTTTTTTTTTTTTTTTTTTTTTTTTTTTTTTTCTTTTTCTTTTTCTTTTTCTTTTTCTTTTTCTTTTTCTTTTTCTTTTTCTTTTTCTTTTTTTTTTTCTTTTTTTTTTTTTTTTTTTTTTTTCTTTTTCTTTTTCTTTTTCTTTTTCTTTTTTCTAAAATGATTCCTGGATATAGCAAAATACGATGCATAGATGTAGGTTTGTAAAGAGAAATGGTTTCTGTGTCTGTACATAGGTAAGAATAAACACACACACAGAGCAATTAAAAATTGCTCTGGGCCACAAGCACATTTCTGTCTTCTCTGATAGCATTCAGAGTCTTTCACTTCCATGGAGTTAGTAAGATATGCTTAGAAATATTTTGGTTTTAGACTAGACCACAAATTTTAATTCTGAAGACAGTCATCCCAGGAGGGAGGAAATTCTTGGACTCTTGTACAAATCAGCTGAAAATCCCAGGCTGTACCACGCCATACACCTGGTACAACGCAGGGCCATACACCCTGCTGGCAAGCACTCACCAATGGCCAAAGCCTGTGTCTGTGAAGCTGTATGAGATAATTGCTGGCTATTCATTTCAGAGAATTATCAGATCGACACAGCAAAGCTAGTGCATTTTCCCAGTCTTCTCCAAATACGGTGCAGTCATGACTGGTTAATTGGGAAAGATGTTTCCTATCATATAGTATACTTCTAAATTAACAGACTGTCACTTGCAGATCTGTTTCGGATCACTTCATTATTATACCAGCAAACTTTCAAAATAAAATATTTATTTTTCTCAGTCATACTGTGCAAATCAGGTCAAAAATATTACTTGACATAGGCATAACTTGTAAGAGTTGCTTTGGCTATTTACCAAGCTGTCATGTTTATCTTTTCAGTGGCATTTCCCATATTGGGAAACATGACAAATGCTGTAGACAGTGTTATTGTTGTGGGAGGCAGTTATCCCGTGTTTAATGATGCTAACTATAGATTATTCATTTTTCAGAAATGGCCTACGTGCGTGTTGTGTTCAAGTAAAACCTTCCAAGATATGTAAACTCACAGTTAATTCATGCCACCTGAACACACCTCTGTGCTGAGGATGCACCTCCGGGGTGATGCAGTGTCTTAGTGAAGGTCCCCATTGCTCTTTGCTTTGCATGACACCACTGGATCTTCTGAGTGTCCCGTGTCCTCTTTGCTTTTTTGCCATCACAGAGGCAACAGCCCAGCATGTCAAGACCATCTTAGAATTGTCAGCTGATCTTTTGTGCCACCTGCTAGAGAATTTTGCCTTATTTTTTGTTTACTCCCATACACATGCTCCTTCATCTTTTATTTCTAATGCCAAGTATTGGAATTTCAGCTCCACTATCAAGAAGACTTTCATTTTTCCACATTAATGTCGGATTTAAATACTTTTGTTTTTCCCAACATGCATGTTAACTATCACAACTGTATTTTTTTGTGAATATTCACAACAGTATTTCACTGTATTTTGCAGTGAAAGTGAGACATGCAAATATGCATCAAATGAGAAGAGAACATACAAAATGGTAGCTACTGTCTGAGTCAAGAAATTCATGTTCTTATCTGTATGTATAAAAGTGAGATTGCTGGATTTCTTTAGCTATTTTATGAGTGAAATTAGAAACTGACTTGCATTGCAGTAAGCTCTTACTAGTCACTGATACCTGGTGCTGCTTGACAAGTGTCATCTCTTTGTAGAAAAGCTGCTTTCCAAAAAAGAACAAGGCATAAGTGTTGCCATTTATTCTACCTGGAAAACACATAAATCTTTAAAAATATTAGATTCAGTCAACACCAGAAAGTAACCTTGAAAAAAGTGGGACGTTTGTGACCAAATGGAATGTCTTGGAACCAAACCTCAAAGATTTAAATTAACATTTTTAACTAATAAGATGATTTTTTTTTTTAATGTACCTTTGAATATCTGTAATGCAGCAAAGGACCCACACAGAACTTGCAGAGATGGGCTGTTTTATGATCATGTCAACATTGACAGGAAACCAATGCCACCAATTCATTAAGAATTCAAGATAAATACCAATGGTATTGTAAAAGTGTACGTCATTTATGAATTACCAAATTTCTCTCTTTGTGTTTTTTTGATGCTATATATGCTATTGTGTTGTATTAGGGGGAAACACTGTGTTTACAAGACTTTCTACTTGTAAAGTCAAGCTTGTAAAATCAAAAATTGGGAGAAATGAGATTAGGAGATCAGGGATTTGGAGAATGGGTGGCCATCTATGAAATGGTAACCACAGTCCTTGTGAAACAGCATAGCCTATACTCACACCATCACCTGCTGCTTTCCAAAGGTCATTCAGTTCATGGAAGGGAGGATGCAGAAATAATGTGTTAACATCCATGTGGGAAAAAGGTTTATTACCTGCAGGGTCTTGGATTTCTTTGTGGCTGCTATTAGGATACACCCAGTGCTTGAGGCAGGTTGCCGTGGGAAGAGAAGGATGATAGTTTCATGAGAAGGCAGCTCACAGAAACTCTAGAAAATTGCATTCTCTCCCTCCTTCCCCCACCAAATTCTGGTGAGATGATGGGCAGTCCCTCTGATTGGTTTTTCCACAGGTGACCAATAATTATATATTCTTCCATTTGAAAGTGCTTAACTTAGATGAAGGTTTCCATATAAAAAGCGCCAAGCACTCATAACTGCAGCGAAGTTCCTGAGTGTATGCAGCTATATTATGCTAAGTACTCTAAAAAATTAAGTCCTACGCATCCTAAAGTGGGCACCTAAAATTAATGGGCATCTTTTTTTACTATTTTCATCTTAATCTCTTTAAGCATTAGTTCCTCACCAGTCAAATGAGATAATTATACCTCTCTCCATCATCAGGTTGTTGTGTAAGTAAAAGTCATTAAAGATTTTGAACCACTTAGGTGCTACAGTGATGAGTGCTATGAAGAAGATTTAAAATCAAATGCTGACTCCGTATTCAGGGCTGAGATTGCATGGGCTGCGTTGGGAAGGGCCTGGGACCACATGTTGGATGGCAGGAATAGAATCCACAGTGTTCCAATGTACAGTGGGCATGGTCCTGTCTGCACACCCTGGAAACCAGTGGTGTCCCTCAGCACCAGAACCAGTGAAGCCAAGTCTACTGCAGCATTATATCTTCTGTGTCAAAGCCCGGTTGAAGGCTCACTTGGAGTATTTACCTGTAGATGAGACACTGATGCTATTAGCTCTCTCCTGTCTTGGTTCTCTGACAGGTAATAGTGAATGAGCTCACAATAAAGCTATTCTAAAGGAGGCAGTAAAAGGGTATCAAGCTGCCCAGTTTAAAAGAAACAAAGCAAACCAAAACAAAAGGCACTGGTACAGACTGTGAGATTTTAGTTGTCTTTGGACAATTTTGGTTGAAACTGGCTAGTGCATTCAAAACAGGTTAAAAATTATATCTGGTGGTACACAGGTACATGAGCATTTGTATTCAGCATGACAGCTGAACTGTGTGTCTCATGTTTCTTAGTGTCTTAAAGCATCATAGTGTTTTAATAGGCTGTTTTACAGGCAAGTCTATTTTAAAAAGGGAACTGAAATATCAGCTATGTTAAATATTCTTAGAGACTGACTGCGTGGAGAAACAGTAAAACTGAGATCTTTATATGAGTGTCACGTATTTTCTCAGGCTTGAGCCACCCTCTGGTCAGGAGTTACCCTTCCTGTAGATCTGCTCCCACAAGTGGATGATGTTGGATTATGTGATGAAAAGCTCACGACATGCAGGATCACATTATTCTGGCCAGAGACACAAGACCCTGTCCTGTCTTCTTATTAAACTCTATTTTGAACTGTTTTCCTGAGGGAGGTGTTTTTTGCATGCAGGAGTGCGCATGGCGCCAGCAACTTGAGTTGTGCCATGGGTCACAGTTGTCCAGGGTGCCAGCAAGCAGAGAGACCAGAGCCCGTGCATGCTCCCTGGGTACATGTGCTAGTGTGTGATTGCTTGCAACCATCAAGCTGGACTTGCCAGCAAGTTTGATAAGAGGTTAGGAAGACAAAAAGAGACCAGAAGGTCTGCCAGCTCTGCACCAGCTACCAGAGGGGCCTGTGGGACCTTGGGGACCCATGTGTCTGTGTGCCAGCTGCTGCGAGATAGGGGATCCAGGGACAGTCTTGGGGCAGGCAAAGTGTCTAGAGCCAGCTAGTAGAAGGGTCCATATGGAGTATATACAGGTACATGTATTTTCCATTAGTGGGCTGTCATCCTGGTCAGCTAGAGAGGGGAACAGGATGAAGCCATGGTACTGTTTGTGTTTTCTGTCTGTGTTGACCCATGTGGCTAGCAACAGGTTTATAAGTGTGGTGGGCATGTAAGCCCGTTGGGAATACATGCTGAGTTTTCCTACTGGCTGGTCCAGGGGATGCAGAGCCTCAGCAGCCTCCTCTCTGTCAGGCTCCTGGGCATGGCAAGCCCTAACAGGTGGACCCTGCTCTGTCAGAAGGTTTCAAACCTGTCTCCCAAACACCTACTGAATGCTGCTCAGAAACACTGGATTTGCTTCCAGGATATAAGGAATTATGGCCTACTGGTTACAGATCCTCTTCCTCTGAACCTGTCCCCTGCCGTACCCTCACCTGCTGTATAATCACTTCTCTCTTGGGAACAGCAGGCAGCACTCAGCAGCAATGTTTCAATAACACATTCACTACACAAAACAGAAAACACTACTGCATGGCTTCTTCCCTTTGTGATAACCCGCTTCATAATGTACATCCTCCTTCAGTGTTGTTCTTTACATTTTTTCCCCCCGAATGCTTTTCTGGGAGGACATTTAGTTGAAAGGAGAGGCTGTTGCTAGGTTATCTTCCCTAGGCTAGCTAGCAAGAGTTTCAAATGACTTCCATGTTCCTGAGTGGAAAGACTTCTCTAGGCACCGATGTTTTTGCTGTTTTCCAAAAACAGCAATGTTGTCAGCCTGAAGGAGGATGTTGCCTCTGCAAAGCTGCAGCAGAGCAGTTTGAAGGTGGGTGAGAGGGACCAGCTGAACATGCAGCACCCAAATTTTGAGATAGAAATAGCATGTGAGGCAGTATTCCACCAGCTTGATAATAACTCATCAGCCTCAGGTGACGAGGCTCACCTTTGCTGGAGAGTCCGGGATCAGTGCTTCAGTGCCTGTCGCCTGCGGTTAGCTAGTTCTTTCTCAGATCTCATCTTCCTGCAAAGCACACAAGGGATATCTATACACATTTTCACTCACTGTCTTACAATCTGATTTATTCCCACTTACCTCATGATTCAAGAGATGAATGATTTGTTAGCACAGATGTATCAAAACTGATGTCTTTGACTCTTAGGTCTTGCCATGGCTGGTCCTCAGAGGATAGTCAGAAGATTGGGCTTTCCTCATACCACCCACACTTCTTTCAGGAGAGCTTGAAAATTGAGCTAATGTGTAGAAACTATTTACTAGGAGGAAAAAAACAGGCTTTTCATTGTAACACAATTTTTAAAGGAAATCGTCCAATTTAGAATTAGATGATAGTTGATAAAAAGTCTCCTTACAGGTGCTTTGCCACGCTTTGCTGTTAAATTTCCCTTCACAAATTGCTTGTTCCCAGCATTGCAAAACTGTGGTTTACTGTAAATGTATTACTGGTAAGAACTGAATAGAGAGGTCTATATTTCTTCTTTTTTTAAACAGAAGCAGTGCAGCTGTTGATCAATTTTGTGACATGAAGGATGGTGATGTCATGACCTGGCAGGAACAAACACTGACCACAAGAGACGCAAGAAAAGTGGATCCAGACAAAGAAATAACCCACTGGTAGTACAGTGTTTGGAAAAAAAGCAAGGGGGCAAAAAGTACCATCAAAGAAATCAGGGAAATAGGAGGTGGCTCTGGATTTTAAAATCCTGCAGTTGGGAATTGCAACTTCATACACTTTAAATTTCTATTATTTAAATTTCTATTCTCCTTTTGTCTCTATTGTTCTCAGGTGGAAATGTTGCTTTGACTCTTTGGTTCAGCAGGGGTTTTTCTAAATATAAGATAATTTGTCTCAGACTAGATAGCAGGGGGCAGACTTCAGCTGGTGTAAGTGGATCTCCCTTCAATCTCCTTGAGAAGCTGCTCCAACAGTCTTTGTTCTGTGTGTATGAAACAGAACTGCTGAAACATGTCAACCGCTTGGCGCTTATCACAGCACTCTTGGTTAGGCTCTCTTCATCTTCTGCTTTTGTATCATGTTGCTTTGTACCGTTTTCTTGGAGTTTTGTCAGAGAGGCAACTACATTTCGTTGGTGGTGTATGTGCAACTTGTAGTCTTTGGGAAAAATAATAAAGAAGCAAACTGACATTTATACTGTAAATGCCCAGAATTAATTCCAGGAAAGAATATTTTTTCAAAGCAGGAACACTGTGTGGATGGCAGATTGTCAGCTACTCACAATTTCTTTCTATACTGCCTTGGCATCAGTGCTGGTATCTTTTCCTTTGCCCTTTCCCTTAATACATTAATGCCACCACACATAACCACGAGTTCACTATTACTGGATGCAGCCAAAATGTATCTGCATCTCTGCAGGTGGATGTTGAAATATTGCATTGGGCTGATGAAGAGTAATTTTACTAAACAGTTGATACCTAGTTTTACTTTAGCTTGTAATTTTCTTTTCCTTCCCTGCTATGAAAAATTGGCTGTCTCTCAGACCTCAGAAAACAGTGCTGGGTTCTCTTTCACCAAATTTCATTGCTGTAGCTCCACTGGCTTCAAAGTGGATACTTCTGATTTACTGGCGTTCAGTGAGAGCGGAGTTGAGGCCATAGTGCTGTGTGTATTTCATATTAAATGTCTCTGGTATCGTATCACAAAGGCAGTTTTCTAATGTCTGTGTCTTCTAAATAGTTAGTCTAGAAGTCTGCGTGTCCTGGCTCCAGTAAAACCACTCTACTGGTGTTGACCATTACTTGTGATTTAATGTTAACTTTGTTTTTCAGTCAAATAAAAAAAAGCGCATTTTCTGTGCACCCAAGTCAGATGTTTCTGGGAGAATAGGGCCTTTGATAACACTGAGGGAAAAATTAAATTGTACCCCCACCCCCACATCATTTACATAACTCAGATTGATGAG
The DNA here is from genome assembly GCA_013400375.1 of Thinocorus orbignyianus. Taxonomy (NCBI): domain Eukaryota; kingdom Metazoa; phylum Chordata; class Aves; order Ciconiiformes; family Thinocoridae; genus Thinocorus; species Thinocorus orbignyianus. Next base: position 845,419 of record VXBW01003904.1, on the reverse strand, counting down.
ATAGGAAGGAAAGTGTTTACAGTGCAAGAAGATAGGAATTTGGGGATTTAAATAGGAAGCGAATCGAAATGAGCTGTCTGAGGTAATTATGAAACACATACTTCATATGTTTTCATTAGATATTGCTATTATACTACACAAGGCAAAGGAGTTTGATTAAACTACAGCTCAGTATATAAATTTATGCATAAATTACCCAGAAATCAGTTAGTTCATTATCTTTCAGGAACTCAGCAGGGGACTGAGCAAAAGTTTAGGTGCAGTGGGATAAATAATTTGAACAAGAATAAAATCTGTGTTTGATAGGAAGAAAAAACACAGGCAAGGTCTGTGAGATGGATTATGACAAGGGGTTAAATTAACTCCTGCACAAAGCCTCAGGCAGAGAGAACAGCAAGGAGAGCTGAGCTCCTTCTGCCCCATCAGGAAACCCAGGTAGCATTTGCCCATAGCTCCTTTGGGACTATGCTAACGCCTGAAGAAGGGACACTTCTCTCCTGCAGGCACACCTGCAATGCAGCCACCAGCTTTATCCTTTCTGTCTGGAAATGGTACTTCAGTCTGGTTAGGCCACTGTTTTTCTCATGGAAGGGGGTTTGCCAAAGAGTGGGGAGCTAAATTACTTTCTCATGTAACTTCCAGCCTCTGGCGTGTGTGTTTTTTATCAGAAGGAAAATATTTTCTCAGATATGCTCACCCCTTACCTTTTGCAATACACTCGTTTTTAGAAACATTGCATATGAGACCACCTATTATAGACCTCAGGAAGGATTACAGTTGAAATCCACCATCAGGCTACCCACAGCATTGAGCCAGTATTTCACCTCAGAATGTTGCTGCAAAGGAACTGTTGGATGAAAGGTCATGCTGCCAGGAGATCTGTGACAAGCAGTCAGAGTATGATTTTCACAGACCCTTCTAGCATTAAAATCTGTGCTAAATATTTATTTTCAATTGGTCATTATTCTTTGCACCTGTTTCTGCCATCTAAAGAAACCAATGTTCATAAGAATGTAATACCAACCACTCAGTGAGTGAATCCATCCCAAAACACTCTGTATTAACCTTTCTATCACAGTAGAAGGTCTGTGAATTCAATCCAGGTCTGTACATCAGCATTTGACTGATAGAAACTGTGGCTCTCACAAGTATACAAATGCTCCTTTTCTCCTTTGTTGAAGCAGGCAGGGCTAAATTTCTTCTGCTTCTGCTTACATGAAATGATGCTATAATGAGGATACAGGTTTAGTATCTGTGTTCAGGACTTATGGTATGATCTTACTGATATGCCTCTCAAGGATCTGTCTCTCAAGGCTATTCATACTTTTCCGCATTTTGGTTAGTAACTGCTACAAATGCTGTCAAAGGGCTTAGCGTTTAACTTGTAGCTCTCTTTTAGACTTCCTCCCCTCCTGTTCCTGCTGAGGATGCGTGTTCCCTTTTAGTCCTTCATCTCTTTAAATTTCTTTGCAATCAATTACAAGACACTGATCTGTCTATCTCACTCCCCGTCTGTAGCGTATCAGCACCAGCTTCAACTATAATCCACTCTGCCTTGTTATTGACTGCCTCTCTCCAAGCCTGGTATCATCATCAAATACCACTGCCTGACTAAACAATCTTTTAATAAATAAACACAACAAACCTTGGTCCTAATAATAAAGCTTCTGACTCTCCGATAATCCCCTTTCCCATTAATTCACTCTGAAGTCCAGTATTCTTTCTATATTCCCTGCCAGAATAATCTATTACATCAAGCATTTTTCAGGGAACTGTGTTACAAGTACTGTTCCTTTTCCACCATGGGCTTCTGTCAGCAGATGCCATGTGGTAAGCTTGTTAACTCTTTCAGAATTTTGACTGGTATTTCATAGATTTATACATTTTCACACCAGAAGGGACATCTAGCTTGACACGCAGTATGACCTGAACTGTGGGGGTTTATCCAGGTGTTCTCAGGTCAGTGTAGACTACCCCTTGCTGGCTGCAGGAAGACTTTCAGTCTTGGATTCAAGTGTTAAGAGCTGTCTGCAGCCACTGGTCCTTTATTTTTGGAAGTTAATTACTATTGCTGTGAAAAATACACACCTTTAAATTTGCTGTTTGAATCCAGTTTGAATTTGACTGCTGTCAGCCTCCAACCACTGCATCCCGCTACGCTTCTGTGTGCAAGATTAAACAATTTAATGCCCTCAGATATTTTTCCCTGCAGAGCATAGAAAGTTCATTTCAGCTTTCGAATAAGTTGCTCACTCCCTACCTCGCTCCAGTGAATGTTCCCCACGTCTCATAGCATCATTGTGTCTGCAACCTAAGCCCTCTCCTATCTTTTACTGTCCCCTATAAGTGTAGGTAGAGTAAGCAGAAACAGCACATCCTAGTAATGCTCTTGTCCCTCCTGAAAACACAGGAAAAATTAATATCCATAACTCTACTTTCTGTTTCCCTGTTCACCCATGAATGGTTCATATTAGGTCTTTTGGCCATGACATCCTGCTGGGAGGTTTGCAGTCTACTGCCTTTATTGAGTCTATGATGCTTGCTGTAACTGAAACAAGAACTGTCACTATAGCTTTCTCTTGCAAGTTTTCCCCAATATTTTCTCCGACAGCACTTTCATCCAATGTTATCTTCACCAGATTATTTTTCCCAGTGTTGTTTTGAATAAAAGGAATGGTTTCTTACTGTCAGATCAAATCCCTTCTTAAAAGTACAGGCATTAAATTTGATACCTTCTATTTCATTGATTTTTTTCTTCATATTTTAAAGAGCTTTTTAATGCGGTACATTGGCTAACATATCTGCATTTATTTTTCTCCTTT
>VXBW01003904.1:793802-842590 GCA_013400375.1 Thinocorus orbignyianus | reverse complement strand
TTTTTTTTTTTTTTTTTTTTTTTGTCTGAATAGGACGTAGGTCTTTGATATGGCTGTTAATTTAAGCCTCTGATGTCTTGACTTCATCTTGGATGTAGACTTGATTTACTATGGTATGTTTTCTTCTCATGGAAAAGAAATGTCTTATTATTTCTCCATCATATTTTGTGAACATAGGAATAAATAAATAGTTTTATTTTTTTTCAGTGTCAGCCCTTTCAACAATATATTACCCCTTCTATCTCTCATTCCACCTCTTGTGCCATCTCTTGTTCCTTTATGTATACAAAACATGTCTTCCCATTTATCTTACATCTCATTCACACCTCTTTCCATTCTTCACCTTGCCTTTTCTTATCATTTTTCTACAGTCTCATGATCATTTCTATAATCTTCCTACTCCTCCCCTGTATTGATGCTTTATACCCAGTGCTAACCTTTATCTCATTCCTGATTACTTTTTGTACTTTTGTTCATCACACAGTGTATGAATTGTTACAAGCTTTGGGCTTGCCTGCTCCAACGGTGCTTAATGCTGTGGATATATTGATGCACCTGCCTATAAGAAATCTCAGACTCTCTGCCATTTTTCTCCACAAATCCATTTCCCTGCCATTAATCATTTCTCAAATCTCAGCAGGCTGATTCTTCTGCATAGGCTGTCTACAACTAAGTCATGCCTTGCCCTTTTCTTTTTTTTCATTCCTGCAATTGTTTCGGTCAGGGGGAAAAACTTGGCCTGGAACTGTGAATGAAGAAAAGACAAGACCACCAGTATCTGACAAACTGTGTACTGGGACCAGCTGAAACTCGGAGGGGAAGCACTAGATCTCCTTGTTGCTCCCTGCCCCTTGAGACCGGTCTCTTCTTGCAAATAGTGGAGATGACAGCAATGCAGTTCTGATGCTGAAGACTCCTGAGGAGGAGAGGAATGCCCTCATGTGCCAACGATTCCTTGGAGATAGTTGCTGTTAAACCCATTACAATCCTTTGCCCCTTCCATCCCAAAGTTCATACCTCCCCTAAACACAAGGTGTACTGGACTGCTTCTGGTTGGGGTAACAGTGTTAAGGTCATATCTCCAAGATTAGGACCCAGTGAGTCAGCCTGAAATGTCTCTATGGATGACTTTTACTTTTTCTAATGCTGGTGTCTGGAAGGCAGTGGACCAGAAAAGAGTTAGGAGCACAACTACACACTATTAAATTTGCTGTTCCCATGATTTACTTTTCCCTCTACTTAGCACCAGAGTGGGCCTCAGGTGTAATAATTTTTCTCTTTTTTTTTTTTTTTTGGTATGAGAACACAACAGAAATGTTATGCTTCGATTTCCATGAAACTGGGTCCCAGTTAGCAAATTTTCTGTGTGGTTTGCCTCATCCCAGCTTTTTGGCCTTCTCACACCAGCCTCCACCCGCGCACACAGTTGCTGCTGCACTGTGCATTGCACACACAGCACTTGCCCTGGCAGCTGACTGCAGGATTTAGGTGTACATGTGAAACAACAGCAGGTTTCTTCCACCCATGATATTTCGTTTTCCTGTGCTGCTTATTAATAACAATATTTAAGTCCCTCCATACCTTCTGATTATAACCTAACCTGCACTATTCAGGTTTTCTGGATTAATTCATTTTTCTGTATCACTTTTTCCTTAAACTTTGTAGGCATGTATATTCATGAAAAGAACAGAGGAGAAAAAAATAAATCCCAGAAACTACCACAAGAAAAACCCCTGCTAAAAGCAATAAGTTTGCTGACAGATGGTAGAATCAGTTGAAAATCGAGTACCATATTTACTAAGTCTAACCCATTTAGTAAGCCAGAAAAGTGTTATCTAATTCTATCCCCTGTGTGTTTGTGTTTTGGAATAAACAGATGCCTAATGAGGAATGTGTCTAGTATGGTTTTTGAAGAACCTGGACGGATCCTGGTTCTGATTCAATACTTGATTTTGACAAAGATGATGACATGCACAGCAGAACCTATTGTTTTGGCTTTCAAATCTACAAATACTCCAACGCTAGCTGGCGGACAAAAGGTGGTTTCAAGAAAGGTGCCAGAACAGGGCACAATTCAGAAAAAAACAGAAGTGTTGAATGACTTAACCTGCATTTTACATTTCTTGTTCTATTTATATAACACCCAAAAATGCAGTGAAGGAAAGGGCAAACACACTTGAATCACTTGCAGGCTTGACAGCTACCACAATCAAGTCCTGTATGTTTTGCACTGCGTTTTATAAAATAATAGAGACTGGCTTAGAAAGACATATGCTTGTGTACTTTGTGGCAGATCTGGGTGAGAAGCAAAAATCGAATAAACAGAGAAGGGTAAGCTGAGTGAGGAAGGCTTTAGGGAAGATGAGTCTCTCGCAGGCCATAGTTGGCCAGAAAGGCTATTACACATGCGATGTCTGTATATAGCAAAGTGAGGTTCCTCAAAGTCACTGTCCTAACACTGACTAGATGGCTTCTAAAATCTTGCCCTAAATTGGAGCCGCCGGGAAGTTTACCAAAGAAATTAGTCCTCTGTGAAATCCATAACAAAATACTTACAGAACAAGTTTTCTCCCATGCTATAGAAGGCTTTTGAAATATGCCTGTTTTTTCTGATTTTGGGGGTGGATGATATGGGTAAAGATAGTCCTCTGTAAAAATAAATAAATAACAACTTCACACAGAGCGGAATATTTCAAAACATCATTTAATAGGAGTGAGATCTGTTGTCTATTTTCCATTATTTTAATTTTGTTTTGAAGTACAGCAATAGATTTCAATAAACTGATATTCACCCATTCGCACTTGTTCAAGTTGCTCAAGAACTACTGAAGGCATTTTGCTGAATTTATATCCTATTTTCAATTACATGAAAGTAGTCAACAGTGAGAGATTTTAATTCTGGAATTACAAACTATGTCTCAAAATAATAGTAAGAGTCAATGGTTGGAGCAGTGATCTGAATACCAGGACTCTCTCAGTTCTAAGCCCAGCATTTGCTGTTTATCTGTTCTGTGTACAAAAGTGAGAAATTTCAATTTCTGTTGTTTCCCACTCCACCCCAGAGATGCACATGGAAATCTGAGTCTAAACTCACGTATGCATTATTCTAATATGAGTGATTTTCTGATTTTGTTGTAGGAGTATCTAAGATATGGGTCAAGCCAGCATATCATTGTCTCATTACTTCAGGAAATACCAGCTTGACCCTCAAAGGACAGCAGACACTGGTGGTGGTAATAGAGTGTTTTAAAGTGTGGAGATATGTGTGATTCTTAAATATTAATAGCAAGAACTGCATTTCACCTCTTATCTAGGCAGTATCTGAAAATGGTTTTCTGTTCACATTTTAGGGAAAGCAAGTTTAGATGCTTTCTGAGGACCTGAGGGAAAAGAAAAAGTGCTGGCACTATGGTTTTCTTCTGAAGGTTTTTCCACTCCTCAAAGGCAGCACAGACAAAATGCTCATGAGAAAGATTTTGCCCTATCCCTGGTTTAAAAATGCAATGTAAGTATACATTTGTTTTGCTCCTAGTTTTATGTGAAAGGGGGAGGGAAACGGGAAAAGATTGTGGATCCTGATTTTAAAGTTTCACATTTTACTTTGCCCTTTCTTAGCTCTACTTTGTCGCATTTCCAAGGCATTAAAACAGAGACTCAGGGGCCTCGCTAGACATAATGGTATAAAGTTTCTGGTGCAGTAAGCTGTAACACTCTGTATGCTCTGGAAAGTTTGCATTCAGCCTTTTAATAAGTGAAGACGCAACATAATGCTCCTGATAATTTTCAGCACGGACAGATGGCATATGAACAGCCTGGTGGGAGGAGAACCAGCCCAGCTTAGGGTAACAATGTTCGACTAGCTATCAGGGAGGAAACAGACTTCCTCTGCCATTGCCCAGTGCCAAGGAGCTTGTTTTATCTCCTGCTCACCACACTGATCATGCTTTGCTTTCTTCTGTTTTATAGGCATTGGCTTTATGCAGAAAGTGCAGTTCCTTTCTACTGCCAAAACGAAACGGCATTTTAGATTATAACTAAGCTAGAAGTCATTTACAATTAATTCCGCACAAAAACTCCTGTAGCTGGAAATGCAGATTACACCAATTTGCTGTGAGTTGTTATAAAGTGAAGAAGCCATTCACTGCTGCTATTCCACTCTGAATTTTCCGACTCGCATGCTAAATCTGGGGCAGCAGCCCTCGCAATGAAGCAGGCCACATTATCAGGGATAAGGCTGGGCTCAGCACCACTTCGGGAAGCTTCCCTGGGACGATCATATCCAAATTAGATTTTGCAGATGCTGTGCATGTGGATCTGTCAGTGCTGTTGCCTCTGCAATACAATTCAGTAGCAGCGGCAGCAGGAAGAGTCACAGTGGAGACAGACAGCATGCCATGATGGCTAAGGACATCATTTTTGTAAATGTGCTTCTGGAAATGCCACTTGTGCTTGTTTGGTTAGCCCATTCTGCCAAACCTTAAGGACTTTCTTATCTTTGGATTCTATACATGAACCTATTAATTGTGTCAGGCAGAATATCTCTCCAGCCCTGGAGCACTGAACACAGTCAGAAAAGTCCTGCCATGTTCTACCTCTGGACAGATGCTTCAGCTGAGCCTAACAGTGAGATGGTTAATAGGTCAAGGAGATTCCTAGTGATGGGAGGTAGGATTGAAAATGTGCATTTGCTCCTAATTCTGGGTCTTGGGGGCTAGAAGAGACAAGTGTCTTTCTTGAGCAATAAATTCATTTTAAAAAAGAAATGAAGAAGAAAAAGGGCATTGTTTTCTCTGTAGCCTGTGGCTGTCTTGTGAGCAGGTGACAAAGAGTAAAAGAAATTAAGAAAGAGTGAATATAATCTCTCTCTCACTGCAACTGTCTTTTAAATGTTTGATTTTATTTTTTTTTTGAATTTTATTTTCTTGCCTCTGCTCTTCTTAATTATTTTTTTTTACTGCATCTGCATTTAGGACTACCAAAAATAGCACTGAGCAGTTATTGTAAACCTTTCCCCACTTTTTTTCATCTCAGGGTGGACAGGAGTTTTTCATTTCATACATTATTGACCGTGCAATAGAATGGTGATTCCACAAAGCGAGCAGAAGCTTTAAAAAGTTAATGAAGAGGGACAGCATAGGGTTGTTGTTGTTCTTGTTGTTGTTACTTTTTAATGTTATGGAGGATTTAGGACTGGGCAGCTGGTCATGCTGGATACTGACTGCCACTGCTGTCGTTTTTATTGCACTGTGCTGCTGACAGAAGATGCTGTCCCTCGTGGGCTCTGTCCTCCTGCTGTGGTACCTGCAGCAGGAGGAGTATTGCACCCTCTGCTTTCCCGGTGCTGCAGCTCGGCACCTCAATGGAAAATTAGGGGACACCCATCCTGCATCCACAGAGCATGGTGAACTAATACGTAATATCTGAAGCTAAACACTAATCTCAGGAAGAAAAAAGAAAATGTAATATATTTTTTATTTCCTAAGGAATGAAGCATCTACCTTCCCTAAAGACATCTGCTGAATAAGCTTAGTATGTCCTCTGGCTAACATCTGTAGTAAACTTACCTCAAAGACACAAATACCAGGAGGGTTATTATGGTGGGTACCTTTGGATATATTATTTTACATGGAGCTACCATCTGTTTCATACTGTAGCACATATCTGAGCGCTCCAACAGCAGTTGCAAATACCTCTGTCAGGACACTTGGAAGCATATGGGGCCAGCCAGTATGGTGCTGGTGCTGGGCAATATCATGGGGCTGAGAATATGCTGACAGATTCTGGGCTGGATCTTCTTTTACATTGGTGATTTTTTTTTTTTTATAGCTCCATAGCCTTCAGCTGAACAAGTCCATATTTATACAAACATGAGGTCAGGACCTCATCCAAAGATTATTTAAGTCTTAAACATTTTAATCTATAAGGAAAGTAATGAAGAAATTCCTTCTCATGAGAGTGCCTAGTACTTATGAAATGTTTGACTCTTCAGCTGTCTAAATGAGAAATACTGAAAGTATGGCCCTTTGTATGACAGTTTGATGCCCTGGAATTTTGGCTGCTAATTTTTTTTCTGTTAAGAAACAAATCCAAATCACAAAATGACTTGTACTTCTGCGTAACAAAAACTTCAAATACTTTCTATTTTTACCCCTTTGGCTGGTAGAAACTAGCATAGCTTCATTGACTTGAGATGGAGCTGAAGATTTTTCTCACTGGTCAAAGAACAAAGCCTGATTGGCTTAAATTACTGCAAGAGAGATGTCAGTTAAATATGAGAAAAGAACAACTTTAACAGTAAGACGGTGAATCTGGGATGGGCTGCCTAGAGAAAATGTGGCACCTCTTGTCATCCAGTGTCCTCGAGAGCAGGTTGGGCAAACGACCGTCAGGAAGTACAGAGATAGTGCTGAAGGGTGGTAATGCTGGGGAGCAAGAGGGAGCTACCTCTCACCAACCCCATAGCGCAAACCTTCTGGGGGCATCCTGATGGGAGCAGTGCCACAGCTGGGAACAGGAGCCAGATCTCCCAGTCCCCAAAAGGAGTTTGGTTGTTCACTTGTTTTCCGGAGGGAAGGGTTGAACATAATTTTTTTCACTCTTGCCTTTTCTGGACCTTTAAGCTGGGCCAAACCCCTGGGAGTGCCTGGGCACTGCTGATGCAGGAGCCCGGAGGTCTGGATCAAAGGGAAACGCTGTTGAAGAAAGGAGATTCATGTGACATATAATATGAGATGAATAACATCATCCCCCTCCCGTGCTGTCCCCTGTGTCTTGTCTACCTGGAGGGCAAGCAATGATGGTCTTTTACTGCAGGCATGAGGAGCAACTTGGTCAAGGAAGTTCACTTTCAGTGGCTCCACTAAATACTACTCTGACAGCTATTAAAACCAATGTTTCCGTTCCTTCCACATGCATATACCTATATTTCTTCAATTCAACAAATAGCTGTGCCAGAACTGTCCTTACTAGTCTTCTTTTGAAACCCTCTCCTAAATACGAGCACAGAGTTTGGGATGTGAAGAACAGCATTTAGTTACTAAACACAACAGCAGTGCAAAAAGTTAGTAGCTAAAACTTTGAGTTTGTGCTATATAGGAGGTCAGACCTTCAAAATTACAGACACAAATGCACACACACACACAAATATACATATTTATATACAATATATATTTCTTACGTATGTGCACTCCTGTGTATGTATGTATGCACGTATGTCAGGGATTCAACATGATTTTGTAAGTTTAGCCAGAATTTCTAAGGTCATATCTGCTGGCCATATATCATATCAGTGGTATAGATGTTGACATTGATTATTTTTTTAAATATCTCTGTCTCACCTGTCTTTTCAAAGTAGTTATTTTTATGAGTTTTTTTTGTTTGTTTGTTTTTAAATTAGATCTTATAAATCATTGCTGCTTAGAAGAGTTTCCTCTCCAGTCCTTCCAACTTAGTCCTTAAATTGTGGGAGGGAATCAAAGGAATGATGTTCACTACTGTTTGACTTTGAATCACTGGCAAATGTTTTATGTAACTCATTTTATTCCACACAATTAGATTCTAAGGACACAGGGAGTAGGGTTTTTTTTTCTTTGCCTTTTTTTTTTTTTTAATTCAAAGGTCTCAGTAAGCAAAACGTAATGTATTCTGCCCAAACTGTGAGAACAGAGCAATACAGAATAATTTACTTCACTAATGCCAAATTAAAATTCATAACACAATTCTTTAATTACCATCTGAATCCAATTCTCAAAGAAGTTTGCCCTAATTGCATTGTTGATATGCACAGATGCAAATAAGATGTTGACTGTTTCCCTTGTAGCAAACGACTCTGTTTCTAATATGCACATATCTAACAACATGGGGCCAAATTCATCCCTGGTAAAAAGCCATCAGAGTCAGCAGAGTTATACCGGGGATGAATCCAAACCATTTTTCTCAGGAAAGCTGGGTTAGTTACCAGCCATAAAAATCACCCCTCCAGTGCTTATGGACAAACATGTTGTCCCTGTTTTCCCTGAGCAAGACAGTGAAAAGCTCCCAGAACCCTCCCAGCAGGCTTGGGAGACAAAAGTGTGAAACGGGCATGTGTGGAACAACATTTGCCAGAAGGTAGTGGCGTCACATAAGCCCAGATGTTCTCCTTTGCTTTTGTGACAGCACTGAATAGGGATCCTTTTCTTAGCCCACATGCACAGGTGTTTCAGAGGAAGAGAGTGAGAACATCGGATTGGAGATGTGGGAAATTAAATAGTATTCATCAAAGAAGGGAGACAATATCATGGGCATTATTGGTGCATTTTTGTAGCTGTTGCATACTTCTCTCAGGTGAGCTAATTAAATAGGAGGACTTTGAAACTTTCTCCCAGTTTGAGAAATAAAATAAGTTAAAAATTCCTTTTCTGATAAAAATCTGAGAACAAAGAAGATGTAATTAATTTTGTGTGTGTGTGTGTGAGAAAAAACCCTCTCAGCTTTCTGGAAGCTGTGATCATTTTTTGACTTTATTTCTATCCCATTTGAATGCATTATACTATATCTATGGCACATAAATTATTTTCTCAAGAAAAAGCCACACATTCTTCTCATAGTCCAACAGTAAGTAGTAAATAGGTGCCTGGTGTTGCCCCAGGGATGTGTACAGAAGATAGCAGTGCTACCTCACAGTTAGGGAGGGAAGTGGGAGAATACCAAGGGATCAGTTTGCTGAGCATGTTTTTATTTCATTTTTGCCAGCTACACAGGATGAGCTGAAGTCTTTCCTCTCATTTTCGTTAGAGGTTCTGGTCTAAGAGAAATAATATTGATAGTGTGTTCAGTCACCTGACTAAGCCATGTTTTCTTAAATGAGATCTGCAAAAGGTGAGGAAATGGGCTTGTTGCCCTTCTTTCTTTTTTTTATGATGTCTAAAAAAAGGCCTGAAATGTTTGCATTTTTTGTTTATTACCTCAGGAATTAAGTCTCAGTCTACTCTGCTGTTTCTGGAAAAGTCTGTGTTCAGTTAGAGAACAAGTTGTTGGAAATATTAGAAATACCGATATAAGTAGAACTCCACAAGAAAGTGAATTGTTATGGTTTGCATATTTTAAAAGTCTGGGTCTAGTTAAAATTTGTGTATCTCAAAGGTGTGAATGGGGTCATTGAAACTTCCCTAAGTGCACTAAAGATCCTCTGCAGTTCTGGCACCTGCACGGCCTGAAGGAAGGTACTTACCTTCTTGCTGTGGCCAAAACCAAGCCACCAGTGCTGACCGCTGTGTGGTTTGTGAGGCTCTGTTTCTGGTTCAGCTGTTCCGCTGAGGTGGGAGGTCGATGAGACTACAGTGACCAGCTGGACCGTGGGTCCTCTGGGAAGCTTGTCCTGGTGGTGGTGGTCCTTAATGGAAAGATGAGAGGTCATGCAGAAAGGCACCACAGGAGAGTTTGGCTGAGTGACAGCCAAGGATGAGCTGGTGAATAAACAGGTAACAGGGACCTGAGGGTCTTTGCCTTTTGCAGTATTGCCTGTCTGCCTCTCATTAAAATTTGACCAAACTAGTATGGGCTTGGGCTGTGGGACTTGGGGTCTCTTCCTTTTCCTGCGTGGAAATGGCTGCAGCTAGCAAACCCAAGGGGAGATGAGTGCTGTGGACTTCAACTCAACCTGTTGTAAACAGTCTGAACTAGTGTGCTAAAATCCATGAACAAAGACATTTCCCAGCTGTTTACACGCCAAAGGCAGGAAATCAGGTAAGGAGGAAAATAATCAAATGCCGGTGGATGAGACAAAAAGACATGTAATTGTCATTATTGATGTCTTTGGGCTGAGTGGCTTGGAAGCGATGTTAAAATCTCTATTTATAAGTGGCAAAGTAGTAGAAAGACAGGTATCTAAGGAAAGGTGAAGAGTTTTGCTTTGCAAAATGCCAGCATTGCCATAAGTCCTTGGCTGCCTTCTAGGGAGGTTCTTGTCACCGTTGCTACTGGCTCCTGGCTGAGCTGCTCAGGTTGGACACTGCACTCTTGGCTTCTCATCCTTCCCCTGGCTCTAGCTGTCCAGCTGCCTTGGATGGGAACCACAGGAAACGGACGCGATCTTTAATTAGCAAAGCACAAGGGTGTTGTCTGAGATCCATCACACACCCCAGATTCGCAACTAGGGAAGTTCAACATCTTAGTGTCAACTTGCAGAAAGACACATTCAGTTAGCATGTACATGTTGGAGATCTCACAAAATACAGATTGGCACAAAAAGGTTGGGTTTTGTGGTTGGTTTTTTGGTGGTTTTTTTTTTAGCTAATAGGAGTACTCAGTTCTAAATTTCAGGATGAATAAAATGAATTGCTGAACTAAAACCAAGGATCACTGATGTACCAGATTTTACCTCCTTGGTAGGTTTAATACAGTAAAATGGTAAACCACCTCAACCAGTAATATATATGACATTTCAAAAAGGCTGATTTCCCAAAGTTAAAGATAACATGTGAAACTGACTGCAGAGAAAGATCGATATGAAAATGGAGAGTTTTTTCAGAGGAGCTTGTCAGAGGAACAGAAAGTTTGCCATTTTTCAGTCAAGAAAGATGACAACTTTGCATAAAGTCCATCTGGCTCGGATGAAAGGAAAGTGAGACATAGAGATTTTTTAAAAATCCCTAACATTTAATAAGTAGAATAGGAGGAAATGCTATAGATGGGAAGGTCTGAAGTCTACAAATTTAATAAGAGAGCCAAAGACAGAGATAATTTCTGTTTAGCAAGGCTAAGAACACTGAGGAATAATTTTCAAGTGGCTGGTGTCATTTTAACATCCTTGTCAACAACCCAGAGCACCAGAACGTAAAAAAACAGATACAAGATTTATATCAGTAATATTACAGGCGATTACTAGGCACCATCAATGGGGTTTTATGGCCAGCAGGTCTCTGCTCAAAACCACTGCTGTTCACCACGGCAGCTCTCGTTCTTTGGGGCTGTGAGTTTAATTGTCAACACACAGAAATTTTAAAGAGATTTTGTCTTAATATTGAGTAGTGTTTTAATTGAAAAATGAGCCCTGTGGGAGAGCAATTGCAAAGGTCTCGGAGCTCTCAAGAAGTCACATAAAGAGAAGTTGTCTTGTTATGGGGCATTTTGAGTCATCCTGTGCAGTTCAGACCATTCATAAATAATCTGGGAGTAAATACAAAATGAATTCAAGCATATGTAAAATTGCCTCTAGTCTGTAGGCATATTTAGTTGAAGTTTAGTGCTCATTTTATACTCACGAAGTGACTGCTGGCAACCTTTCCAGATAATGGAAAAGTAGACGGAAAAGTAGACAGAAATGTAGACACTAACAAGGGCAAGAAAGTCAGAGTGACACATGCAGCTTGACAAACTGGCCAAGCCAAAGAAAATGCATTTCAATACAGACAAATGCAAAGAAATGAACAGGGAATAAGAACAGTGGCAGACTTTCACAGCAGCGGATCTGGCAAGCGATGGCTTCAAAAGTAGTAGCGGTCTTGGGGATAAACAGTTCAAAGTGAGCTCCAAATCCCAAGCTGTTGCAGAAGAGCTAATGTAATCAAATCACAAAGCAGGAAGTAGCTCCATCACTGGCTTTATGATGGACACATGTCTACATTTCAAAAAAGATGTTGAAAGATTCAAACAGGAATTAAATACATTTCTTTCTCTGTGTGTATATACATATACACATGCTTATTTCCCAAGCTGGAGAGAAAATGCTTTGCATTTGCAGCTTCCATAGATATAACTTCTGTTGAGAAAGAGGCTGAAAGGTTACACTGGTGCTCTAGATTCACCTTCAGGCTGAGAAAATATCGGGTGCTAATGGACTATTTGGGAAGAAACCTGGAATTTCTAAGCTGCAAGAAGAAAAAAAAAAGTAAAATAAAAATTATCACTGGAAAAAATTGAAGATTGTGAATTTTCTGTGTCTTGACGTATTTTCTGTCATTGCCACTGTTCAAGAAAACACCCAAAACAAAGCAATTCTCTGCTGTAATCCCAGGTAAAATATTAAAGTCGGAGTGGGAGTAACTGGACATGATGCAGGTAAAGCAAAGGGAGGTGAGCTAGGGTGACCATCCAGGGTGACCATCCAGCTTTGATCAGAGTCTGTAGCAGATGAGACAAGTTCAAAGAACATTACTTCTTCCTTTGGGGCAAGGTGTGGACCTACAGAGGAAGGACAAAAAAAAGGAATAAGTAAGCTGTTACCAGCATTAATTCATATAAATGTAGAGTTTGCAGTTTGACTGCAGAGCTGGATCCATCTGGATCCATCCCCATTAACCCATCTGAGAAAACAACGACAATTCATAAAAAGGCAGACAGGAGGGTACTCCTGCCATCGATACAGAAACAGCTGAATCAAAATGGGGTTGTATGGCCCCTTAACCTCTACATACACATGGAAGAAAATAAACTACTTTCTACTTTGGTGCTCCCCAGTTGTGAGAAGAGAGCTACGTCCCAACAGAAAATCCTGGCTGTGGAAAACAGTACTGCCTTTAAAAGGAGTCTAGCACACACAGGCAAAGAGGGGGCAAGAGGAGACTCATAGAGGACTAGAGGATTTCAGACAGTAAGCATGAGCTATGTTCAGACCACAGTCTAACACACTCCCACAGGACTCGCCCAGAGGCATGGAGGTGGGGGCACCGCACAATCCAAAGAGCATTCAGCAAACACTGTGTCACGTTTCCTGCATTTCATGTTTTAATTTGTTTGGCTCATTTCTTCTGATGGGTGATCGGGACTGTCAAAGAAAACCCAGGGGTAAAGCTCACGTTGTGCTTCTACACCTTGTGCATCTCTGAAACCCTTGCAAAGTCGAGTTCAAGAGATAAACCAGAGGTGTCCTCTGCTTGAACTGAAGCAGAAACGTTGTATTAAAACTCCTGTGAGATGGATTCCGTGAAGTTTGCCAGTCACCGTAGGCAGGTGTTTTCAATGTAAAATTTTTTGGTCAGAAGTAGCTGTGTGTAGCTGAGCACTTGAATGGTTTCTTGTTATTTTTATTCCTAGAATATCAAAATATATTTAATAGGGAAAGTGAATAGTGTTGTATAAATAACCTTTCTGTTTGGGAGAAAAATACTGTCTAAGGTTTTCTTTCAGTGTAGTGCAAAACCATGTCACAAGCATTCCCATCAATGCTTGTCACATGGGAACAGGAACAAGTTATGAGGGCTGAGAGAGAATACAAATTGGTACATACACCAGCAGTTTTCTTGTCTTTCTTTTAAACCATTTCTGAGTGTTAATTTATCTAAAAACTGCTTCACAAATCAAAGACTATGGGATGCCAAGAGCAGGGAACTTTGACTTGTGTTTAAACTTGCATTGCGAATGTTACATGTAATTCTTCAAGAAGTATCATTTAATGTTTTTAAATTCATTTTCTGTTCATTTAAGTGGAAGAACACTCACTAAATTTCTAGCGTAACACTGTCTCGTGTGTTAGTTCATAAGCTTTAAAACAGTAAAGTCTTCAAAGTGAAGGAATTTAAAACTGTCAGATATTTTCTCTCACCTGTGGAATGAATTAATTTTTGTATTCTCTTATTTATTCTGTGAAGTTCAGATGACCGATTTCACTTTGATTCGGAATTATTTTCATGTTTCGATTTTAGTAAAACTAGCAACATCTGTTTTCCTTACTGAGCTTTTCTTAAACCATTAAACCCCAAGCTCACAATAGCCAGAAGGTCGTCCTCGCATTAAGATCACTTAATATTGTCTGTTATCTCTTTTTAGACCTGGAACCCTCAAACACTTTTACTTGATTATGCATAGTTTTCTCTTGAATAAGAAACAATCAGATAAGATGTTTTGACAGAATTGGGTACCTGGTTCCTTAAATTATGATTTAGCTCTTCAATGTGTCAGTAGAGAAAAAAGGGGCATCTTCTGCCATTCCAGAGTTTGTGTCACTCAGATAATAACCCATTACAGCCACTCAGATAGCTCAGAGAAAAGAGATCCACGTTACAGATGCTCAGCTGATGGAGCATGCAGGGATCTAGCCACTGGCATCTTGGTGGAGATTGATGGGGAAAGGGGAATGTTATATGTCTCCTTTTAAAAGGAAATAAGAAATTTCAGCCAAAGAAACCTATGCAAATTCTCACTGCCAACAAGGACGAATAAACTCACCTTCTGGCTGGCTCGTGAGGTCTGTTATTGTGGTGGAACCTTGTAGTTATAGCAGATATTATGCCACTTTTCCTAAACTGTGGTTATATTTTGGCTCGGGGTCCATACAACTTCAGATTTAGCTGCAGACTATAATATTAGGTTGCTGAGGGGGTTTTGTGTGTGCATGTGTGTTTTTGTTTTTCCTCAAGTGAGAGATTTCTTTTCTTTTAATGGATACTGTTGTGCTCTTATAAAAAGGTCTGCATGGAAGCGCTGTGATCTGGCTGCCACTGCATGCCCCAACCATGAATCAGGGGATAGATATTTAGGATCACAAAGGCAAGTGGGAAATATACTGCTATACAGTAGATGGCACAGAAACTGGTGCAGGGCATTAAAACCAAAGGTGAAAATTGTTGTTTTAAACCTTCCTAAGGGGAGTTCTTTGACCCTACTAATTGATAATAATAAAGTGTGAGAGAAAGCAGATGCTGGTTGTTGTAAAACACGCCTCTGTAAAAAAAGCTGGAAGAAAAGGTTAAGTTTCAAAGCAACTGATTAAATCTGTATTTGCAATACAGTCAGTATTGCAGTTCAGTCTGCAGTGAAACCAACTAGTGCATCATCGCATTTGTGATTTATCGCAGCATCATGAGGCAAGCATGAGTTGACAAAAGACAAATGCTGCAGACTGCATCAATCAGAGGGTTCTTCGGGGTAAAGCAGAAGTTTTTTTCAGTGAAGCTCATTAAGTGACTGAGAGATATTGGCCACTCATGAGGAGTGCAACGAATTTCACAGTAGACCTACAGGAGCTGTTTTTGCAGATGTCTACCGACACCACTCTGCTCCGCACCAAGGCAGTACAAGAAATTTATTGCAAGGTGTTCTGAGTCAACAGCACTGCAGAGACAGAGATGAACATCTCCTGCTTAGGAAATGCTTTCTGCTTTTGAGAGTAGCCAGTCTAAGAAGCAGACTGTGGGTTGAAACACTGCTAGATCAATATATATGATATCCAGCCATTAGTGACTTGTATCGGCGCAAGAGAGAAATGCATTCAGAAGTTTCAGTGTGCGCCTGACATCTGTTCAGGAGATCCTAATGGACTTTATGTTTATCACCCTAAGAGCTTTCTCAGGCGGTCATACATGTGGTATGTGAGCTGAGTTTCACCGTTATGAGGCAGATTAATATTCTGTTTTGTTTTAGGGTCACTTTGGAGCGTCTACAACTGATGAACAAGGCTTTGGGTTGCATGTCTGAGAGAGGGCAGCTTGCCGTGAACATGTTAAACATGGCTAGAGTCTTCCTGCATATTTTTAAATTCCAAATGTATAGGTCTGACACCTGACACTGCACAAGGGTGTAAAGTGTGTGCTAAGAAATAACTAAAGCAAATGCTGGAACTGTGTTTGTAAACGAAAATCATCTCCAGCTTGTTACTGATCTGAGGTACAGGAAGGGCATCCTGCTTCACTTTCACTGGGCAAGAATCAAGAAGGCAGGAAAATTCACTCCATTCTGAATTACCAATAAATTAACCCATTGGCAGTATATCCTTAAGTTAATGCTATTAAGTATTCACTTTGAACCCTCCTGCTATGACTCAGTCTCGGGAGGCTTGCAGAGAAGTGTGAGCTGACATCATCAAATATGATATATTTTTAATGTTTCAGGTTGGTTCCAGTTGGTCTGAGCAAAGGTCATAATAAACTTCTTTCCTGAAGGCAAAACGAATGTGCATAAAAAGGTTGAAATGCTGGGCAGAATAGATGCAGCTGCAGAAAACCAAAATGCCTGTTGTGTTTGCCTGCCTGTTACTCTCTCATATATGAGGTTCTCATCTAGCCAAGTAACATCATGGGTAGCACCATCTAGCCAGGTGATACCGTCATGGAGATGAAGACTCTGGAAAAGCACAGAGAAATCCAAGATCTGCCTAGGACCTCTTCTGTGATCAGCAGGTTTGATGAGTTCAACACACTGCCTTGCCAGATGAAGAAAGCCCTTGTTTGCCAATGGAGTGATGTAAGGTGCTTTCACAACTTGGTGTCTCGTCTTCTGTGTGGAAAGTGGAGACCAATTCTCCGGTGGTTAGTTGATAGTCCATGATTTGCCAAGACTGCCTTTGTAGCGAGTCCAGGTATGGGGCCAAGGGTGCCCTCTCCGTCACCTTACAAGCTGCAGGAAATAGCGCATGGTGGAAACCTCTCCCAGGAGCCTCCACAGCCACTCCGTCTCTCCTTGCTGCTTTGTGACACAAGTTGCTTTTAACAAGGTAAACACTGTTATGTTTCCAGCAACAGATGTGCTCAGGGAGCTAGAAAGCATCAGGGGTTCCTGAGCAACGTAACAGTAAAATCAAAGTCTATCTCAAGCCTTCAGCCACAGTTTCTCTCTTTCTGAACAGTCTCTTCAAACACTTTAATCAAGATTTCTATCTCTTTGCTCTAGTGAGCTGGAACAGCAGCAGCGATTTGCTGTGCAGAGATGAAGAGGAGCAGAGGCAGGATACAGGGAGCTGATCCCCGCACCACCGGGAGATGCTTCTTTGCTCAAGCTACTCTTTCATAGCTCCTATCCTTCCCTTCTGTAACTGGACTTCAGTGGCAGTCAGTCCCCTTCCCTGATTCCTGGTCCTGCAGTCCCAAAATGCATTTGCAATGCCTGTTTTTTTTTCTAGAAACTAGGTTATTTCTCTTGGCAAGGATGTGATGAGTAATAGACTGGGGAAGAGAGTCAGCCTTGGGCACTGGGGATACAGTGAGTGCAGCGAGGTGGAGATTCTTTGGCAGAGGTGTGTGTTGATTTGGGACACACAACTACACTGAAACTGTAGGGGAACTTTGACCAGTAAAAAGAACTTGAGAAGGAAGGAGAATCTGGATGTCTTTCTGGCTGTCCATCTGCTAAGGTTATTTTAAATAATGGCCATTTCCCACTCCTGGGTGGCAATACAATCAAAATGAAGATAAAAGGAATAGTGGAGAGGATAGATGTTGGAAATTGACTCAGGAAATTCAGTTAGGAATCCAGGTTTAGAACAGCATCATTAATTTGCACAAATGACAAGACACTTGTGTGAAATTCTACCTTTTTATTATTTCTTTTATTAAAAAAGATAAAACCTGAAAAAAAATTAAAAGCCCAAAGAGCTTTGGACTTTAAAACTCAGACTTATCTGGCTATCTGGGAAGCTCGTTGAGGTTTTGCATTGGTGTTTAGATGTAGATGTTTCCATAAGAACTGGGTACTTTGGGAGACCTCCCAATCCCAGCAGTCCTTCCATATGTTGTTCCTCTTCTTGCTGTGACCAGGGTATCTTCTCCAAGCCACACCATCTCTTTTCAGTTGCTGCAAGAGGGAACACAGTCTCCTTGCAGGTTCAAGTGGAGACAGAGTGGCCTTTGCACGCTGAGAGGAGGTGAATCTGTAGAGGAGAGGAGGTGAATCTGTGCTGGGAAGGATGTATAGTGTCCTTGGAGGATCTTAGGTGCAAACCATAATACAGCCCAAGGCTGTGTTATATTTCTCATGTAGGCTCCCACTTTGGGGATTATGCTGGCTGCTGTAGCTGGGGGGTGCCCCCAGAGTGTGTTTTGGCGGAGCATTGCTGCCAAGGAGAAGTGTGAGGACAGTCCTAAAGGCTGGCTTCCAGGCAGGGAGCCAGGTCAGAGACCTGAATCCCTGTAGATCCTCTCAGAGTGAGAAAAGGCAAGACTTTCAAATAGATTAAGTGCTTCTCTGATCAAAATAAAATATTTCCTTCTTCCAAATTTTGTTTTATAATGGCATGTTTCTGATTTTAGGCCAGCAGCATCTCTCATGATCCAAAGGATTACATTTTTCATTCCTGACTCCCCTAATCAGACAGGCTTATATTGCTGGCAATTAAAAGGAAAATTATTTTGAACAAAGGGAAGAAGAGAGAGAAAATGAATCCATTTCAAACCTTTAGAGATGGAAACTACTTTTTTTTTTCCTGCCAGGAAAAAAAAACTGCTTGGACTCCACCAGATGTGGGGCCTGGTCCCGGGTGGAGAGCAAACCTCGCCCTTTGATGGGATCCACTGAGGCTTCGAGGAGGGACTGCGGGATTTTCTGCCCCCGAGCTCCAGCTGTCACTTCTTCTGCTGCGAGAATGAGCCAGGCTGACGGCAGCTTTGCTTTTACTGTGGATTTCATATAGGGGGTATTCCAAAAACCTGCTGATGGCAGCAGTCTTAAAATCCCCGGATCGATGGATGGAAAAGACTGTTGGAACAAACCAAGCACGTTACCCATCTCTTCCTTTCTTTCATAGGAGGAAGCCCCTCAATAGTTCTCATTGTTGCCCTGATTATTTACTCAAGACACCATTTTGTTCTATTTTGTGCCTTGTTTATATTCCATCGTTCAGTTTCCTTTCCTTCCTAAAATTCAAGCCTTAGCATTCACACGCTTATCCTGTGACGTGAAAGCTGTATTTCCTTTTCTTCAAAAAAAAAACCCCAAAATGCATGCCTTTAGAAGTCCTGCTTGAAATCTCCTCTATGGATTCAATGGCTCTTTATTAATAGCAGAGAGGCAAATCTTTAGCACTTCTCCAGTGTGGGAAAGGTAACAGCCCTTTGCATTACAGTGCCTCTCCTCTAATTCTTAACACTTGTGGGGTGTCCCCTGCAAAGTGAGTGAGAAGAAAACTTTTTTTTTTTTTTTTTTTTGGCTTTACTGGGGCATGCAATTTGCAGTGGCACAGACAATCTGCTCTGTTAAGAATCTGGCACCATTTACAGTGGCTGGAGCAAGAGGCTCAGCAGTAGATTAGTGCTAATTTCTCTTCACACAAATAATGGCACTGATGACTCTTGACCATGTGACAGGTTTGTGAGTGATGAGCCTTGAGACTCCAGTAGTGACACTTTTCTTTCTCCACACTGGTAAATTATTCATTATTGGTGCAGCCCTGGGAAAACATAAAAAGGGAGAGCGGGAGAGAGGAGGGATTATGTTGCTAATGATAGAAACTGCTGACGAGTCCATTGGGGTTGGGGCTGGGGGCGGAAAAAAAGCTTGCAGTATATGGGCAGGTTGAGGCTTTGTGTTATGCTCATTTCAGAATTTGACATCCAAGATACATTTCAATAATTTTTCCCGGAAGTTCAAGTAAGGATACATATAAAACTGGCTATTTGGAGGGGCATAATGAAAAACGTAGGTGGTACTGTTTTGCACCTTGGTCTGGTGTTGTTCATTCTAAGTTTTTTTCACTCTATTTATGTGAAAATCCCACTGTACTTTCATTAGACTCCTTATGTGTAGTGCTTCTAAATGAATACTGTTAAACATTTTCTTCATTCTAGCCCAAAACTGGATATATCTGAAGCTGGACAAAGAATTTCTCTGATAGACTGTTTGTGAGACACTCTGAGTTAGGATTTGATGAAACCTGTCTGAATGAGAGAGCATCCTACATGTGAGATCCCATAGCTGCTTCTGCTGGTGTGTGCTGAGGTGCTTGTGAGTCACCACAGGTTTGATGAGTGTATCTTTCCTTCACAGAGTAGCTGTTGAAACACCGATTAAGGAATATCAGACTTGTCCAAGTAAGACAATGGGGGATTTTCTGTGTCTTTCATTCCTGGCTGCTAATTTCCTATTATTTTTAACAAGCCCCTATCAGGAGCACCTCTACTCCACTTAAGATTACTTTGCTTCCTCATTGATCCCATAGGCACGCAAAACAAATCAAGAGCACAAAAGCAGTGGCAGCCTAATACATGGAGCTACAAAACTTTGTATGCTGACAAACAAAAACCCATACTGCAAATAGAGTAGGATGATCTAATGGGAAGAGGATTCCTGATCCGCTTGTACAGAGTACCACGCTGGCACCTGAGCCAGCAATATTGTCATAAAATCAACCCTGAACATCCGCTTTGGTAACTGATTCGGGCGTAATTTAGGGAAAGATATGTGATGTGCACCTGTGTTCCAAGGAGCAGTGAAGTGGCTCCTCCATGTCTGGTATGTAGCAGTACCTGGGGTGCTGTGACATCACCAAGGATCACCCAAATCTGGATGCGGAAAAAAGGTACCAAATTTTAGCTGCCTCAGCTATTCCATGGAAGTGAACAAGCTTGGTGAAGCAGTTTTGGGGGCTCCCAACCTGGAGAAGACACCTCTTTTTCAGAGGATGCTATGAGCTTTTCTCACAGGAACAGTTTCTTCCTTGTTCCCCACCCCCTCACACTGAGCCATGGTGGTTTTTACCCCTGTCTCTGTGAAGTGTCCATCTCCAGTGCAGCTCTGAATGTCAGGAGCTATTTCAGTCCTCTCTAGGAAGAATTCCTACATCTCCCATCTGTGTCTGCACCTGATGGCTGGCTGTCGTGTTGAAGTCTAACCAACAGAGTGCTTGGAGCCTGGAGAGCAGGCTCGCCAACCCTCCACACTGCATATAAATGCACAGCTTCACTTGCCTGACTACAGGACTGTTATCTGGGCACAGGAGCTCCTTTCAGATGAATTTATTCTGTTCCTGTTCTGCATCCCATCCCCGCAAGCTGATTTGATGCCAGATCCCACACTGAAGGTGAAACAGTTCCCCTCCTCCTCTGAGCTTTGGTTATGGCAAGATCAGAGGGAAAAGGGCAGTCACTCTCAGTACCTCTAGAGCCTAATCTCGATCAAAGCACCCCAGGGAATGTTGCAGGCTCCCAGTATCCCAGAGGGTCATTGCTGGCTCTGCTCAGTGATGCCCAGTGATTCACAGCTAGCACAGTTGCTCTCAGACTTGGAAGGGCTTGAAAGCATAAGCAAAGCAGGCAATAGGCTGATGAAGGGAAAACCTCTATGAAAACAAATTAGAACAGGAAGCCAGACAGTAACAAACAAAGCCATCAGCAGGATGCCTTCCCTCCCTGTATTCCCATCCTTTGTCTCCTTAGCAGTTCCTATAGTCTTACTTGCAAAGGAAAGGAGGAAATAAAACCTCCAAACCCCTCCAAATTAACTCCTTGCTAACTAAAAAACAGAAAATACCTCCAAACTTGAACACGTTCTCATGCTAAATACAGCCCTGGTGGTTTGGGTTTTTTTTCCATTCCATCATGGTTTTTCTCTCTCTCTCTCTCTCTCTCTTTTTTTTTCCCCCTTGCAGTGAATTCTTGCAAAAAATTATAAAAATCATGCTGGCTTGTTTGTTTAATACCTTGTTTAGAGATAGTCACTTCAGAAAAATAAACAACTTCCAATTCCAAACATCACTTCTTTAATGTACTAGATGGCAATGACTCAAAATTAAACCTTTGTCATTACTGTATCTATAGTAAAAGAGAGATGGAAAGACAAGAGAACGAAGGTTGGCTCCATGTTCAAGGAAGTGGGACTTGGACATGGGAGCCCCCTTTCTGCTGCAGGCTGTCTTGATTTGCAACAACAGCACTATATAAACCTGCCAAGATGATGGGAGCAGCTAGGAAGGAATCTTGTCCATCTACTCAAAGTGAGTTGCCTGCTTCTACCAATTGCTTTGGTAAAAGAGGATACTGTACCTCCATAGCCCACAAACCCATCCAGTTCCAAGAAGTGTGTGAAGCAGTAGTCCCCATGTCTTTTCTCAGGGTCATAGCTGGCAGCTCACACAGCTCAAAGCAATATTTTGTAATATACTCTATTGGTAAGCACTTGAGAACATAGGCAGATAAAACAAGCGCTTAGAAACAATGCTACTGTGTCATCATAACTATGCAAATCTGCAAAAGAATTGATTGCTGAGTGGAGTAAAGGATAAGTTGTGAGCATGTTGTTCTGTTTAATCGTGCAGGTGTTTTTGTATACAAATATTTGTCAGCCAAAGCCTGGGAAATGCTTATTCCTTAAGTCTATAAACTCAAAGAAGAAAAAGAAAATGATGACACAGTTCTCAGGCAGTGGAATTCGGAAGGAACTCCATTTTTCATTTTTAGCACAACAGTAATGTGATTTTCTTTTTTCTTTTTTTTTCTGTTTCTTTTTTTTTTTAAAGTTCTTCAAGGTGATTCATAGTGTTGGTACTTAAAGAGATATATGAGCTCAAGGCTACCCATTTAAAAAGCCTGAGAAACTAACTTCAAGGAGAGATCCCCAAACAATCCATTCAAGCAGATATGCTGCTGCATCTGTGTGAGCTTGCTTATTTATTTATTTTATGGTCAAAGTGATATGATAATGCTGCAGGATTGGCTGAGTGCTGCTTAAAGTTTGAGCTGATGTCAGAAAGTGCCAGGCAAAATGACAGGGGAAAGTGCATCCCTTATTCATCTCATGCAATGATGGCTGTTTTGTTTGGAGCCACTGAAATGATGCAAATAGAGCTATTTTTTTAATGTTTCACAGCAGTCTCTTCCCACGCTCTGATGCTTGAAAGGGCACCCCACAGACAAAATTTGATTTATGCTATTTTTGATTTATATATGTGTTTTTGTTTACTTAGCTTATGAAGTATTTTTTTAAAAAAATCGTTATATTCCCTTACCCATGCAGTATCTTTGTGCTATTAGTATGTATAACAGACAAATATTTGTCTACTATATGAACAGCCATTCTGCTTAATTTCTGAAATGTTTAAGATATATCAAAGTGTTTCAACACAAAATGGATTTTAAGAAACAACGTCAACAAAACATCAAGTTGGTTTGGCCAGAAATACAATAGCTGTTTGTTTGCTTTGGATTTGTCTTTTGTGTGTGTGTGTGTGTGTTTAAGTAGGAAGAGGTGTTTCAGTCACAAAATAGTGGGAACAAGGCTGGGCTGGGGCTCTTCTTTATCCCCTTCTGACTATGACCCAATGTTTATAGCACATACTTGAGACATTGGAGGGCAATTGCTGCGTGAAGCACAGGGCTCCAAATTTCCTTTCTCCCAGGAGGACTAGGCTATGGGCTGCTGCAGGCTGTGGGAATTGCTTGATCTGCCTTTCTAGCACTATGTCATTGGTGATAAGAAACAAAATATTCACTCAACTGGGCTCTGAAGCCCAGGTAATTCATCTCCCCATTGGTTCTCAAACCCCAGGCTTGAATGTCTTTTTTTTGAGAGTCAGGGTGGGGAAAGGGGTTGGTATCTATAGCAGCTGGAACATTGCCAACCAGAAGGGTTAAGCAAAATTTTACCTAGAAGAATTCAGTAGCCAGGTGGTTCCCTGGAAAAATGGGTTCAGGTACCCCCCAGGAAAGGAGGAGACTGATCTTGAGTCTGCAAACTCTCACACACTCTGATCTCAGGGACAGACCTAAGGGAGAACAGGGGAAGAGGTCACATTTCTGTGGTTCTTTGGCTCCTTTCCTTTCCTTTGAGGCAGGAAAATAAAATGTGCCTTTTTTATGGATTTAGGGAAGACTAGAAAAGAAGTAAATCTTACAGTCAAGTCAATCTGAAGGGATTTGGTGACAGTTGTATTCAAAAGGACATACAAACTGAATGATCAGTCAGTTACCCACCCCATCATACAATATCAGGGCATCAGAGAGAAAGCAGTTAGGAAAAAAAAAAAATCCAAAAAGTGTTCACATCTCCAAGCAGACCAGCAGTGCTGTGTCTGTAATCTGCCTTCTAGGGGTAAGAGGTGTTCAAGAATTCACTTACAGCAAGGGGACAAAGTTGGACCAGACTGGCTCCCAGGCAAATCCCAGGAAATGAGAAAGTGGAACACACTCCCCAAAACCTCTTTAAAATGCTTTAAAATGACATTTCCATGGAGTGTGAAGCAAAAGATATAATTTGTTCCTTCTCAACACTCTTCATGCCATCGTCTGTAGCAGATTAATTATTCTGTGGCCACAAGATTACAGGAAACTTGGGGTGGTCGATAAAGAAAGTGTTTCAGTTATTGCTTCTTATAGGGTCCTGTTATTTTTCTTTCTTGCCAGCTCGAGGTAATATCTTGATTGCCGCCAGTTTGTTTGATGTCAGGGCTAGCACAGTGCTGATTTGACATGTGCACTAACACACTGACAGCAGCTAGGAAGTTCATTGACGCTGGTATGGCAAGAAATGAATGGACTCCAGAAGCAGTAAAATGCACTCTTAGTACATCACAGCAGAGGCTTCACTTTCCCGTGAGATACTGGGCTATTACTTGTCTGTGAGACACACTTCAACACATTGTGTCAAACAGCAGAATCATGAGAAAACTTGCAAAGTATTCCCATTAAGGCTAATTGATTTTTAAATACTCTTATTATCCAAAGTTGGCATCTAATTATTTCTTTCAAGATCCTGACAAGTTCCTGGTAGTCACAAGAAGCAATGATTGTTCAGGACGTAGCGCTGTGGTGGGCAGCAGAGCATCCGTCTGAAAGGGAAAGACGAGGCTTTTTATATTTTTTCTTACTGACATGTCTGAGGCTGCTGCAAGAGGAATTGTGGTGCTGTAAAGGACGTGTGAGATGAACTGATGGGAAGCTTGGGGATGTAGTCAGGCTCCAGCTGGAGTAAGACTTCTATACAGAGATCAAACTGTTCTGGCAGATAATTTATTACCTTTCTCAAACAAATCAGGTTGGCCTTAGGGTCATTAATGTTTATAGTGAAGCCCTAATTAAGCAAATATAAACCTTATGCTCAGCAGAGATCACATTAAAAAAGAAAATAATCACAGACTCTTTCTTGCATTTGCCTCTCTTCCTGATTTCGTGATGACAATATTAATTGACTAATGGCAACAGAAATTAGATGAAATGTTGGAGATACATCAGGGCCAACGAGGGTTGTCGCCTACAGCAAGCTCAGATTAAGTACAGTGGGCTGCCCAGCCCGGCTCTCCTCTGACTTGTGTTTCAAGCAGTTGTTTCTGTCTGTACAAGAACAGTGAGAAATGCCATTAAATCAAGGGGCTGCATTTCTCCTGTTCCGCAGATGACTTCTCAAGGTGTCCATGCTGTGAGACCGGTGATCAGGAGCTGTTTCCTCCCTGCACTCACCTTTCCAGCAGTTTGACACTGAGAGCTCCTTTTGGTATTAAGCAAGTGACAAAGGAAGAACAAAAGTAAGTGGTCTGAGTGATGTTTTGTCCCTCATTTGACTATATATGTGAATGTTGCTCTAAAAAAATGACAGTGCATGTTATCTGTAGAGGGTAAGGACACAAAATGGCAGCTTTGTGGCACAGGGATGACTTCTTACCATTAAAACACATAGAAAAATCAAAATACGTTAGCTACCTAGATCACTGATGTAAAATATGGTCATGCAGTTTATATTTAACCATAGAAAAAGACAAACAGACTGAAATTACTCCGATTTTAACAATTTGCTCTTTGAGAAACAACAATTTCTACTCAATATCCTGATTTGCTGTTCTCGTTGCTTCATACTTAATGTTCACTCATGCAGGCCAGCCAAAAAGAAAGCATTTCTACAGATTAAAATTACCTCGAACACATATGGGTTTGGTTTAAAAGAAATAGATGGAGTTTGAAACTATAACTATTTCAGGAAATGAAATACAGTTTTGCGTTTTTGTAAGGTCTTTAAATATTTTATGAAGTACCAATGTTTGCTTGTATTTTTTTTAAAAAAACAGCCTCTTATGTATTTTATTATGTACTTTAGTTGGAATGACACCAAAAAGAGGGAGGGAAGGAATCTTACACCTATGTACAGAACTGGATTACCAACCTGTATTACTGTAACAGGAATATAAGGACATAAGAGAGCAAATGCTCTTAATTTCTTGTATTTATTTGTTACACACATTTCTTTGATTAAAAATACACAAATATTTGGTAAGGGAACATTGCCCTGGGTCATATGAAGTAACTGTGTAGTCTAGGTATGAAATAAATGTTCTGTTAAAAGTGTCTTTTAATCTAATTGCCTAATTACCTTTACTCTTTATCTGGAAAGACTCACAGTATGGAGTTCAGGACAAGTGATTATGCTGGGCTGGCAGGAGTCTGTCGGATCACCAGAAGGTAGGTAAACGGGTGAGACCAGACCAGTTTTGGCATCCACATGCAGAGGCATACACTGTAACTACAAAACAGCATGTTCTGAGTCTGTGTTTTCTCTGGGTAGTAGTAGCAGGAACGCTGTGTTCATTTAAATTAAACCAGTTCCTTGGATAATAACAAAGTAATTAAAGAAGCCACTGAGGAGAAAGAGCCAATTTATTTGAATCATGTTCATAAAAACTACAACAAGTGCCTGAAGGTAGAAAATAATGTAGTTAAGATGGCAGATTGATGATTTTTAAAAACGCATCTTGATATTAATTTAAATTATTGTCCCTAGTCCGAGAATAATAATGGATGTGAATATTTAATTTTAGGATATGAATGGTTCCTTCAGCTAAGTCAAATTCAGAGAAAAAGCTGGCATATCTATTGTAAGTCTACTCAGTCTCCAAAACAATATATTAAAAGCTGGTCGTTTTAATGTATTCCTATTTCTGTAACTCTCACTGTAATTGCAAGAGATGTGGCTACTTCACTACATGACTCCAAATTAATATTGTTTGAACCTGCGACATGTCAAATGACAAGAAAAATTGCACTTGAATTCATGAGGAACCTTCTATTCTGCATAAGGTCTCCTTCATTGAATTTAAGGTTCTTGTATCAATCATAACTAAAGGCCTAAACATGAGAAAAAAGAAAAGGTTTGACCTCTTATACCTCTCCACAGTTTCACTGCCACTCCTCTGATTTGGTTTTGTTGTCCACTCATTGAACCATGGATTTTAAGATAGTTTTGTTAGCCAATTCTTAACAGTTTGTCTGAAGAACGAGCCATCTATGATAGCCTAACATCAAAACACCAATCAGACTGCCTTATTTATATTGTCCTTCACCAGGAAAAGCCCTGGTGAGGTGGAATACAGAGTACTGTGTCCAGTTCTGGGCTCCCCGGTTCAAGAAGGACAGGGAACTGCTGAAGAGGATACAGCAAAGGGCTACAAAGATGATTAGGGGACTAGAACATCTCTTTTATGAGGAAAGGCTGAGGGACTTGGGTCTTTTTGGTCTGGAGAAGAGAAGACTGAGTGGGTGTCTGATCAATGGTTATAAACACTTAAAGGATGGGTGTAAGGGGGATGGGGCTAGTCTTTTTTCAGTGGTGCCCCGTGGCAGGACAAGAGGTACAGGCACAAACTTGAACATAGGAAGTTCCATCTGAACGTGAGGAGGGACTTCTTTACTTTGAGGGTGGCAGAGCCTTGGAAGAGGCTGCCCAGAGAGATGGTGGAGTCTCTGTCTCTGGAGACGTTGAAAACCTGCCTGGATGCCATCCTGTGCAGCATGTTGTAGGTGGATCTGCTCTGGCAGGGGGATTGGACTAGATGATCTCCAGAGGTCCCTTCCAACCCCTATCCCCTGCGATTCTGTAACTCTGTCTGTTCCTTCTACCTATGCTATCTTAACATGAAGGTGAGTTATTTTTGCTCAGGGAAAGCTCCTTCCTTGGGAATAGTGTGCTCCTTCCCCACCAGAACTTTATAGACTTTCGTGAAATGTTTCTTTGTTGTTCTCTGCTAATGGTGATACAACACAATTGAGATTTGAGAGAACACTATGGTGCAAAAGAACAACCATTGCAAGTGGTAACATTCAGCAACCTTCTAAGTCTCTGTTACACACCTCTTTTGGGACTCATTCAGAATTGCAACACACAACTAGTTTCCGTAGATTTTTAAAAATTTTGCTCACACGTATTACGAAGGTCTTCTGTGCTCATGTATGTGTGCAGTAGCTCTCTATGGAGATTTCCTCAGCTATCCCCGAGCTTGGTGATCCCAGTTCAACTGCAGGGATTCCCAGGCTCTAGCAAATTAGACAGCTTGCTAATTTATACTAACATTACACCCACAGGACAAGGACCAAAGACTTGGGGACTCATGTTATGATTATATCTCTGCTTTATCATCTAGGCAGAAATAGCTAATGCTTAATTCAGGAGAGGAATCTCAGTATTTCTAGCAGTACCCATCCTCAGTTATTTCTCCACAGTAATATGTCCTGAATACAAAATTTCAGTTCATCTGCCACCGACAATCAACCCTGGTGTTCTAAAGAAACCTCATAGAGAGCACACTTACAAGTTTATTCATGTTAATCTAGGGTCACAGGCAGTACAGACACAGGCTGGGGCAGGGAGCTGAATCTGTCTCACTGGCACTGATGGATGACTGGCACAGAAGGTCTGTTGCTGTCAATGGCTACAAGGGAGAAATCCATTCTTATTCTCCTTAATATCTTTGCAGTATTTGGAACTGTTGACCTTATGTCAAGTCTGACAGGTGGTATGAATCCAAAGTAAGTCTTCAACTAGACAAAGACCCATTCTTTCTCTAGTCCCTTTCAACGTCTACATGCATCCAGCTACTAAGTGAACTGGATTTAAAAGCCAGTGATATACAGATGGTACAGAACTGTACTTCTCCTTTCCTACGTACAAATTCTTTGTTATCACCGAGGTTTCTGAGTGCTTGGACATGGTCCAGTGCCTTGCTTTTCTAGAATAATGACAATCTCTGCAGTACGAATAACTTATTGCAATACAGGAGACAAAGCTTATCCACACAGCAGGAAGCCAGGCAGAAATAGTCTTTTAGCTGTGGAAAATTCTTTTAGGGTCCAGGTTACGAAACCAAAAAGAAAAAAAAAACAGTTTTGTGAAAATAGTACAAAGCAGTTATTGGAAGGATACATTCAGTAATTGTGGAGAATAAGCAAGGACATAGCTCTGCTGTCCTGAATATTTAGGGCAGAAATGAATGCTTCACTATCATGTTTGGTTTTTATTTTGGACAGTAGGCAAAAATATCACACACACTCAAATAGAGAATCTAAATATTTTCACCATGTTGAAAATCATACCCTGATGAACTGCTTTATTATACTCCACCACTAAGCATTGCCTACTGATTGATGACTGATAAAAACTGTCCCCAAAACTCATCTGGCTGCCCACAAAAAAGACAGTGAACATTTTGTGACAAAGCGCTGCTTTGCATCCTGCAAGTTTTAATCCAAAATTGCAAGCAAAGGGGAATATGAAACTGAAGAAGTGCCCTGGGTCACTGCTATGCCGTCTTTACCTTCCTGCATTTTAAACCACAGGTATCTCCCACAGAGCAAAACCCAGTGTCAGATCTGGCTCTGTTCAATCCCAGGATTTGTTTTACAGTTGAACTGAAGCTAAACAGGTGAAGTTCTTTGTCCTTAAGCCCAGCACTCACCAGGTGTGAAGCAGTGTCTACAGATCTTCTAGCACAGGGCATGATGCATACTTCTGCAAAGTTCTGCTCTTTGGCACATAATTAATTCTGGGTTAATTTTGACCTATAAGGCCCACCCTGCTTTGAATCCTGTACATATTAATAAGCTCATTGCATTTCAACTTGGCAGATACAGAATGTAAAAAGACAAGACTTGATGTGTACATCTGGCTGGGGGTGAATGCACATGGGATGAGCTTGCAACTGTGCAACTGCCAGTTAACCATCTGGTATGATCTGTAAGTGAGGGTGATGTCAAAGTGCACCCTCCTTGCTGGGTCCTCTGGAAATTTGCACCTGTGTCTTGGTACAGGACAACTTCAAGAAAAAATAATTCCATTATCTAGAACTGGTTTCTCACCCTTTGCTTAAGAGAGTCCAGGTCTGTTTTTTCTCAAGACCAGTTTTAAGATTCATTTTCTTTCCCTCAGGTGTTTTTTTTTTTGGTTTTTTTTTTTTTTTCATTGGAGGTTCTTATGATGGACAAGGGCTTTCTTGCATTGATGAAGTAGTTTTGGCTACACTAACACAGGATTAGCATCTGTCTAGCAACGGGGATGCACTGTGACATGTCTCAAGGACAGCTGTAGAAAGAGGACTTTGTACTGAGATTTTATACATCTCTGTTAAAGAGTGTAACCTTCTGTATGTGCAGCCCATACATACACAGGGTGAATAGTGTCCCTTTGTAAAGTATTTCTGTAACTCTCTTTCTCTCACCTCTGCTACCTAACAGTTCTGCTGTTTTTCAGGCTCTCAATATCCATCCAAGTGAGACAGGATATCCTGTAAAACTAACACCTCTGGAGCTGTCTTTTTTTAAAATTTTTTAATTTTTTTTTATTTCAGTAGGGCAATTTATTTACTTATTTTAAAATATTCCCTTCGTGAAGCCCTTACACAGGCACTATCATTAAAGTTCCTGCTACCTTTGGCAGGAGGTGGGTTTTACAAGTATGAAGAACCTCATGAAAAGACAGTTTCTTTTCCAAAAATTGCATCTAACTGAGGATTCCAAGTTTTCTGAAAGCCTTGCTGTTCCCTCACACTCTGTGAGCCTTTTCTTCATTGTCAGTATCATTCATAGACTTTTAAGGGAATGATAAGGGTGACTATGCTAGTCTAAGGGTGACTATGGTGGTCAAGGTATCTGCACCCTGGGGGCACCCGTGGCCCTTCCTGGCCCTGCCCAGCCTCCCCATGGGTCTTCCCCACCCCTGACCATGTCCCAGGACCCCATTGCAGCTCAGCAGGAGCCACCAGACCCTGCTCTATGCCATGTTGTAGCTGGGTCCTGTCCAACCAACCCTGCCTCCCGTTGTTTTGCCTTACAGCTGATTTTTGTAAGATACCCTTCAGAAATCAATTCAGTTTTAACCTTGTTTATACAATGCTGAATCTTCTCATTATTCATAAATATTTCCAGTTCTCTTCTAGAAGGAAAAAAAATCATGCTGCTACATGCTTGGCTTTGTACTAATTCTGGTTACAAGATTTGTAGACTAACTATACTTTGTGATAGGTAAAATCAGGTAAAACACAATGAAGACTTCGATTTCATGTGCAGTTATTAGGTTGTTCAGAACAGGATGGAGAATTATATGGATAATATACTGTAGTACTAATCAATATTTCCTTCAGAATTCTTCTCTATATGAAGTTTCTCTTTATACAGGGTGCAACAGGCTTAGCATGGATAAAGAAAACACGGGCAATACAGATATCACAGCTAACTCAATCTTCTGTGTTAACATCATTTGTGTTGTTCTGTTACGCTGTACTTTGGAAACAATATAAAATCTCAGGTGCTGGTTTTAAGTCAGTCTCTCATTTCAGAGTGTTGGATAAGAGTTCTGCAGAATAGAGTTTTGCATTCACATTTTGCAGAGGTTGTTTCACCTCCTTTGCCACGTGTGGGACACTGAACAACACGATGGTACGCTTGATTCCGTATTCCTTGACACTCACTGAAATGTAATTTCCAGAAATGTATATGTGGTGGTTTCTTTGGCTCTTTGTTAACAAGAGTACCTGGATTTTCAGGACAGGAGAAATAAACAGCAACCGGGCTGGGTCATCATAAGGAAAACTACCTTAACTAACATTAAACCTTTAATGGCAGTGTTGTTTCCACTTAACTACTATCCAGCTCTGGTATTGATTTAAAAATGTTTAGATTATTTACTTACAATAATTTATCATTTAAACCTAATAGAAATCTTTTTGTTTCTATTATTGCAGATGTTTTAGTCATCTTCCTTGCCCTGATTCAGACTACTCAGATTACAAAGCAGCCATTGATAGCAGACAAAATAATGAATATAACATATAATTGTATGCAGGAAATAAATAATAGTTGATAACAACTAATAAAAATAAAAATATAATAAATGATTAGCCTGGAGTTTATGTGGAGCAAACGCACATTGCTGGTCCAAAAGCTTTGAATTTGTCTTTGATAGTTCAGCAACTTTATTTGCCATAATTAAAAATCAGGAATTGTACTGGGCTGCAACTCATTTGTGCCTGTGCTGTGAACCGCAGATCACATTGTGTGGTATTGAACTGGTTGTCACTTTCTGGGACAAAGTAGTGGAACGGTGTAACAAGAAACCTCATCGATAGGGGAGTGCCATGGGATTAAATGTGACCAAACAGTTTCAGACTCCCAGCTATTACCAATTCCATCTGAAAATATAGAATGTACAAAGCTTTCCCCTCTGCAGAGTCTCTCCGAAGACTGATCATTTTATTTGGTGAGTTCTGAAACACAGGTTAAGTCAAAATGCATGCCTTTCTGTGCCCTTCAGGAGTGAGGGCCTGGGACCCAGACCGGTTGCTAACATTACCAATATGCATGACTGAGAGACACACAGGTTATTTATAGATGCAAAGAAAGCAGAATTTTCAGCTTGAAGGTAATTCATACACTTCAAAGCA
Organism: Thinocorus orbignyianus; assembly: GCA_013400375.1. Taxonomy (NCBI): domain Eukaryota; kingdom Metazoa; phylum Chordata; class Aves; order Ciconiiformes; family Thinocoridae; genus Thinocorus; species Thinocorus orbignyianus. Next base: position 810,279 of record VXBW01003904.1, on the reverse strand, counting down.
TGTTTCAGAACTAAATATTTAAATTCTCTTTTCCTTAGAGAAAAAGAAAAGAAACTCGATAAATTTTCCCTGTGGAAATTTTGATTTTGCAGAAACTGCTTTTCTGTCACAAAGCATTTTATTGAAAAAACTCTTGAACTGCTTTGGGTGCTCACATGAAAGTAAGGAAGAGAATATGTATCTGTTTAAGTATTTCATACGAATGGGCGCAAAGCTTTTTATTGTTTTTCAAGAATAGAACATTTTACTTTGGAGGGCACTTATATCTTTGCATAAAAATGTTTGAAAACAATCTAATCCTCCATATTTTTTTCCACATAATATTAAGGGTTTTTTTTTCAGTTTTAAGTATGAAAGCTGCTTTTAAACAGCAAACGGTCTATGAGACCACTAATTGTTAAAAAATGTTCAGTATTGCTCAGCAGAGTAATGTGGGAATGAGGAATTACCACAGCATAGCTGACAAATTCTGTTGTTGAGTATTTTGCAATAGGGAAAACATATCAGGTTTCCCTTCACATAGGGTTAACACTGTATGAATGAATCCCTAGGATAAAGTGTAGCTGATTTCACTTTATTGCAACATGTTTTAATTTTTGTCATCTGTTGATTTTTCCACTGGCCATGTGCAGTAAGTTTTTTCAGCTGTTTCACCTCCTTCACCAGAACACAATTTTTTTAAAGGACTGAAAATAGTGGCTTTTCCCTGTGACAGCAAAACCCACATCTATTAACCTACAGCAACTAAATCACTCTTTCAAAGAATATAGCCAGAATTTAGTAACATGAAGAACCCCTGCCAAGAAAAATTTGATGGAAATATAATAAAAATATCTGATGTTAACAAATATGGACACTTTCACAATACTACTTTATCTGCTCAGAGACACCATGTAAGGCAACCTTATGCACTGATTTTGCCATTTACCCGACGAACAACATTGAACCAAGTGCCTCTCTCCATCGTTGTTTCCTCTGCCAATCTTTGTCTGTCTGTCTTGATAAAATTATGCATATTTTGTCTTCTGTATTCGTGTAACATCTTTTACATAGTCAAGTTCTGCTCATGCTCAGACCTGGTGAAATCAATCTGTACTTAATGAGGTTAACAACTGTTCCACAGAAATTACAAAAATTTAGTTACTTCTCTGAAGAGACGCAACCTCTCTCAACGCTTACAAACGGCAAGTGCTGTTATGAAAATGTTAATATTCTTTTTGGGTGGGAAATCATGCAGAGGAGAAACAATCCTGTGGAAATTGCTCTGAAGCCTACAGGCACTATAGCTTGTTGGTACAGTCTGTATTATAGATTTTACCTCTGTTTGAGTCAAACTTTGCCTCCTAATTCACCTACCATGCATAGAATCGATCTTCTAAGGCCAGGCTGCACACCCTAAAGTTCAAAGTTTGCAGCCCTTCATGGAAGGAGAGTCTAAGGAGATGTGGATCACTTCTGTGCTCTGATTTGTTTGGATGGGATATTGAGTTATAGATGACTGGATGCTTATGCAATTTATTGCAGAGAGACACAGAGACATTGGGCTTGGTTGGGGGGTGGTTATTTTGGGTGGTTCCTGCTCTGATGAGACCCATGTTTCAAAATTTGTATATTGCCAAACTTCTACAGACTGGAGAACTGCAGTGCAGTATATGCAGAGGGCATAAACTGGTCCTGTTGTGTCCATAGTCTTGCAAAGCATGGCTCAGGTTTTGCCAGTCTCAGCTCACAGACTCAAATTAAAGATTGACTCCTTGAGCATCCTGTGAATCCTGCTTCCTGACACAGGGCACAGTATAAACTACCTCCATGCTCTGTGTCTTGTTCATGATCTCAACCTTTCTTCCATCTGAGATGGGTTTCTTGAGCCCCTTTCAGCAGCACATCACATTATGATGGAATGGGTATCTTTTTTGTCAAACTACTTTTTCTTTTTTTTTTTTTTTTCAGTTGGACACACAGTGAAGTTGATTTGTATTTGCTTTTGAATTATGGCTTTCTCAAGCCTAAATATGTGAACTCTAAAACATTGCTTATCAAAACAGGAATCATTTCAGTGAAATGTAAATACTCTGAGTTCATCTGTGACAGAATTGTGCACCCAGAAACCTTGGCTATCATTCTTTCAGGCCTGTAACCCAGGCTACAGCCACAAGGCGACGGCGAGTCAAGTCCTCTGTAGTGTTTCCATGTGCCTGCTAGCACATATAAAAATCGGCTGGGCCAAATGAGATGGGTTAGAGCAAGACTCACTGGATATTTAGTGAGTCAGTGTACCTCCTGGTAATGTTGTCCCTGAGATACCCAAAGCTGAAAAGCCATTTGCACTTGTGCAGTTTCCCTGGAGTGATGGTTGGATAAACATGATAACTCAGTTTGCCAACTTGTTACTGGGCGAAGCTTCAAGCTGCTCTCGATTCTTGCCTACCCTTCAGTTTTGGTTACTCTGATGTCTATGGGAAGTGTCACAGCTGACATCTGGAAGCGCTGAGTGAACAAACTAGGCAGAAAAAGTAGCAAAATGGGAGAACTCTGTCCTGAACCAGCCTTTTAAGAGCTTCCTTTGAGCTCATCAGGTGTACAGGCTAAAGAGGCATTAGACTGAGATCATCTACTGGATTTCCCATATAACATGGTCTATTAATGCCTATTCAGTTATCCTTATTCTGAAGGCTGACTAACATTTATGTAAGGATGGCTAATCAGGCACCTCCAAGGCATCCAGTGTTGACCAAGTTTCCAAGAGACAGAGGTTCTACTCCATTAGTTTGATAATTCACAGTATTAAATGTTAGTTAATTTATGTTAACAATATGTGTGACATCAGCCATTATTTTATTTTAGATTAGATGGGAACTTTAAGGTTCTTTGGAACTCACCATCCAATCATGTCTCTACTCATGATGCCATTTTTCAGTCTATGTCTGAACCTGAATGAGTAACATTTCTTTGCAAAACATCTTCTCTAGCCTTCACATAAAGTTTAAGACTTTTTTCATACTAATTTAAATTAAAAATTTAAATCCTATGCGCAAAGAACCTGAACACATTGTACTATCATGAATCTTTTCAATGCGCTGAGAGATACCACCTCTTTGACCCTTCTAGTTACAGAGCTGAAACTAGCTTCTCCATGGCACTGCTTTGGAAGCTCTTGTTGAATTTCTTGTCCTTCCTTACCTTTAAATCCTCTTCTGAGACCCTAGTTTCCAAGGTGTCATCTCTCATCCTGCAGATGTTTCCTTCCTGCTTCTTAAATGTAAACAGACTGTAAAACAGTGGATCCCAATAAGCAAGCAGTCTATATCAATTTGAGTGACTTATTCTCACCATCAAATGAACTAAGTAAAAAATTCTTACTTCGGAGCATCAGAGAAGAGAAGAATCTTCATTGCCTAAGTCCACATGGGATTGAAACATTGAAACACAATTATTTGTAGATATTGGTACAGGGACCACATCCCCAGCTGACATCTTATCTCTGAATTTGCATGGAGATGTGGAGGTGGTCTGTAGGTATGTGGAACATCGTGAAGCTTCAATAATTAGAAATTTAAAGGACTTTCTGTCTAAAAGCATGACCTTTTTTTTTTTTTTTAAATTGAGTGGTTTATGGATGAAAAATAGATAAGATTTTGTTGATTTTGAAGCTGTAAATTCTCTTCCTGCTTCTCTCCCTCCCTGATTTGATCAAATTTACTGAAGTGACACATGAACATTTCCCCATTGTGACAACCATGGTTGAAACATGCAAATCCAAGGAGTTGTTGCAGAGAAAGAAAAATGGAACATTACTTTAAAAAAAAATATCCCAGACATCCCAGAAAGCAGTCAAATATTTATGCAAAATAAGTGTAGCTTTATACACTGGCACTGAACAACACAATGCTCTGTCTCACACAATACTGTCATTCATGTGCGTACATACTGCCACAGGCAAAAGTCCCACACAATGTATTTTTATACAATTGCTAGCATATTTCATTACAAGTTGTTTTTTTAATTCCCTTATGCAGGGGATTCTCCTGATAGAGACATTCTGTCTCCCCAGATTTTCCTAAAAGGAAGAAGAGTAGCAATATAGAATCGAGAGAAAATTATGGAATAAAACATTAAATTTCAGTTATAAATAGCATTAGCAAAGAATGTTGTTATACCAATAACAAAGAAGACAGAAAGAAACTTTTTCTTCCCTTAGTATGCAGAGCACACTGAGTTATGTTTTGTGTTCTCACAGCTATCACGCAAGCAATTAGAAATACAGTGCAAAGTAGACAGAATTGCTAGCATTAAATTTATGATATGCAGCACATTAGGACCCTGGAATCTGTTAAAGAACCAAAGCAAACCTGTGCAAGTGAAGCACAAAGCAGAATGGCCATCAGCCTCTCTACCTCAAGAGGCAAATGCCTGATATCATCCTATCTACTCAAGTAGCAAGTGCTAGGATGGGAGGAAATGGCCTCAAGTTGCACCAGGGGAGGTTTAGATGGGATATTAGGAAAAATTTCTTCACCAAAAGGGTTGTCAAGCATTGGAACAGGCTGCCCAGGGAAGTGGTTGAGTCACCAACCCTGGAGGTATTTAAAAGACAGGTAGGTGTCATGCTGAGGAACATGGTTTAGTAGTGGACCTAGTACTAGGTTAACGGTTGCACTTGATGATCTTAAAGGTTTTTTCCATTCTAAATGATTCTGTGATTCTACCTCAAAAGAACGTCAAAAAGCAAACTTCCAAAGACTGAAAATATGGGGATGGCTCAGAGGAATGATTCACTTCAGTTATCTCACATGTAATGGTGATGCAGAAGCCACGGCTGAACACAGTAATGATAAACATGGGTTGAATCCTGGATTGTGAACTTTCTGTTGAACTAAAGCCCGGTGCACATTCACGGGCAGCCACTTGAGGACAGTGGTTGTGCCTGGCCTCACTGCCCTTCACTCAAGCACGTGTGAGTGAGGAAGGACTCAGTTATGCTAGAAAATATGTGGATCTTCCTGTTCTACTCTCCCAAACTGGACTGATCCTCTTCACTCAGCTTGGGCAAGAAATGGGAAATATGGAAGTGTAGCCTGGTGCTTTTCTGCACAAATAAGACTGGTATTTTCCTCTGAAAAAAAAAAAAAAAAAAGAAAAAAAAGAAAAGAAATTAAATGAAATAAAATAAATCCTTTATGGAAGCATCTAGTGAGGACCCAGCTGTTTGTTCTTCTTCAAGATACCAAAGACAATGAAATGATGAAATCTGCACACAAGACAGAGTCTGCATCATTAATGAATAAAACATTTTTTTAATTCCTCTGTGGGTTTTTTTCTGTGAAATCCAGGTGTCCTCTCCATTGAAACTCTCAGAAGAGGAAAAAATTATACTATTCATTATCCTAGGCACAGCATTTGCATGGAGCACTCTTCACACAGTGTCTCCTGTCAAAATATCCATCACTCTGCAACGTTGGCTCTCTGGCCACCATGCACCACTTGTGACACCTTGACACGCGTTTCCTATGTCCTCTACACTCCAGCAAGCCAAACACCTTACACCAAGCATCCCTTCCCTTTTTGCAGGAGGGTTAAGATTTTCCTTCCTCTCCCCATCAGAACGGCCATTTCATCCTGCTTAAAACTCATACTTCTGTATGAAAACTTCAGGCCTTTATTAAAAAGGACACTGAATGATTTGAATCACTTTATAGGTGTTTTTGTCAGATCATTTTTCTATGGTATTTTTTTCCCAGTGATTCACAGCTACTTTTTTTGGGAGGAAGACAGTTTGTTTTGTTAAATGACAGGGGCATCGCACAGATTTCAGTTTCATTATGAAGCATGGAGTATGTAGTGTTTAAATAAGCCTGCTCCTGTAACTTCATGCCATTTAAATGCACTCTTCCACTTTAATATCCTCTTAAATCATTTATGTATACATCACTATTGAACATACCACGCTTCACATTCCACATGTAGCGGCATAAGACAATTACAACAATGCAAGCTAATTAAAGCTACAGGCTAAAACTCTGACCCTGTTGAAGTCAAAGGGAGTTTTGCATCTTACTTCAATAGAGTAAGCTTTTCACCCTGAGGCCTTTTCTGTCCCCCTGTTTCCCTGGCTGTTTGTGCGAAGAGTCCTGGAGAATATCAGGTCTGGGAGAGCCAATTAGCCAGAGCCAGCAGTACAACAAAGCTTCCCCCTGCTGATGTTGAGCAGGCAGCCCTGTGCCTTCAGGAAAGAGGTCCAAGCTGGGACGGGGCTGTGGTTCCAAGTGGCAGCCCCCATGGGTATAAGGTAAAGGCAGAGGAACTGCTCTTTGGACACAAGGACACAACTGGGGGCAAAGCTACATGAAAGGAATTGAAGGTGAGGGGAAAGGGCCCGAAGCTCTGTTGCAAGGGCAAGTGATCTGAGCACTTGAAAGCTAAATGTTTCCCTAATTGCTATTTTAAATGACTGCTCCTGAGCAAGGGTGCTCAACCTTCCCCACTGGGTGGGCCACAGAGCTCCTTCCAGTTGCCACTGAAGGACAGTACATGGTGGCACATCCCCTGGGAAGGACCAGATGTCCTGCACATGCAGAGCACACACAGGCTTTTCCTTTTATTTTCTACTTTCACAGGGATTCCTCAGCAGAGAACAGAGAGTAGGTTGCTGACTGGAGGAATTGCTCCAGCCATGGCAACCTGTTCCTAGTCGCTCTACATCCCATGGGATTCCCCAGCCCCTCCAGTGACATTTAAACAGCTGTGCACTTTCCACCTAACAGGAAACAGGGTCCCAGGCAGGGCTGGAGTTATGGACTAACTCATCTCCATCTCTGCCTGCCAGGAATGACATGCCGTGTGAAATCTCTAATCACCAACACTACTGGCTCACAGCCTGTGAAGTTTTAAAATGTGACCAAAAGAGGTAGGTGCTCATATATTCAAAATGCTCATAGTGATTGCTTCTCAAAGAGTTGTGGTCTTAGTAACCTAGGGGGCTTACTTGTTCCAATGGTAAAATTAGTTTTTGAAGAACAGAAGTCCATTCTTGATCTGAAATATTGAGTGAAGATTAGATTTTTCCTTGGCACATTTTTTTTCAATGGAAAACAAATTCTGGAATGATCTGACCTTCATGTTGGATAGTGCATTACAGATCTTGAAGGCACTGACAAAATGGAAAGATCATAAGATAATTACAAGCTGTTGAAAGGTGATTTGTGAGTGAAGATATTCATACTCACAGAATAGTGCACCAGGACTAGTGTTCTTGGACCAGGGTAATATTTACTATGACAATAAATCTAGAAAAGAAAAAGGATCTAAGAATTTGTTATTAGATCAAGGCTTTTTGGAGGTTTTTGAGGTTCTTAAGCCATATAAAAACCTGAATCAGACATTGTTCACCTTCCAAATGACAATGCCATTGCCTGAAGGCCTCCTTGGTGCCAGAAGTTCCTTGCTATTATAATACTACGCTTTTCGCTGTGGGAATTGAATGTGAACAAACAGTGTTCACTTTGGGATTCTTGAGTTGCAAAAGGTCAGGTCTAATTCTATAATTCTATGTAACCATCTTTACAAAGAAGGGTTTTGTTCAATCTGGACACAGAAAGATAATGAAAGCTCTTTAAACTGGTTAAAGGCAGACACCGACTCATTTATCCAGTCAATTTTGTTGTTTTATGAAGACCAGTGAAGCACTGCCTTTGAAAATTTTTGCTGAATTGCCTTGAGGAACTTTAGTGAAATCAAAATCAATGTACTGGTGAATACTTAAAAGAGCTGCACATGCCATGATGGCACATAGCTTTTTGTCTCTGTACTGCAGTCACTGATAAGGATGATGTAGAAAAGGTCCTCCACTGTATTCTTACCAAATATTTGGAGGTTTTTTTGCTGAAATACTTTAGTGATATAGGGATACGTTAGTCAGAATGAAGTTCAGATTCAGAAAAAAAAGTTATCAAAATTAATAACCATGAGTTTCTCTATCTCTGATACTGTTATTGATGAAAGCCTGAATCATGCAGGAGTGTTGGATAAACTAGAAAGAAATAACTGCGAGCTAATTCACAATAAATATGGAACATTTGTCAATCACTTTACAAGTACAGACCAAATAATGAGATTACATAAATATATCTTCTACTAATTTCCTTTCTAGTGACTGACTAGCTTGAAACAATAATTTATTTATTTTTAATGTGATCTGTTTCGGGACACAGTAACCATCCATGAAACGTAAGAATTAGTTTTTCTTCTAGACAAGTACAACCATGGCATCATCAAGAGACCAGGACAGATGGGCAGAGATCTCTTCCAGGTATTCCAACCACAGACTTCGTTCCTGGTTTGAAAAGGGAATAAGGCTCTATAAAAGGGATTTCAGGTGCAAGTTGGTGAAGAAAGTTTTAGCCAGGAAAAATACGTCATCATTTTTCCTGTCAGTCACTGATTAGCTCTTGATATTCTTGAGCATCTGAAGTGTAGACCCTAGTGAACTTGCAATCATCAGCAGCAGTGGTGGGTTCAACTGAGTGCAACTGTAGACAGAAACTGCTAGGCCAGACTCACTGTCCTTCCACAAAATATCAGCACCATGCAATATACCTCATGAAATGGTCTTTTATGAGAACAAAGTACAGCACATTGAACTGCATGATTTCTTGCCCATCTTAATTTCTGTCATGCGAGTTCTCTACTTTATAGGTGATGGAACCAGGTTGCAAGGGACACTAGTTTCCACAAGTCCAGGGACCTGCTGGGCACAATCGTGGTCAAATTAAGTATCTCCTGACCTGCTGAGACCACTGCTGTCAATAAACCCATGACATTCAGTGTAAAAGTAGACAGCAGCACCAGTCAAGAGGAATTTGGATGTGTTCACGGATTCCGCATGGCACCAGCCAGAGGCATTTTGGAAGAAGAGAAACTTGGACTGAAACCCTCATGCCAGGAATGCAACTTTCCTAAAGTTTCTCCCTTTGGGGTATGTCTCAGGTTTTTATTCACTGCATTTTGTACAGATGAAAGAAAATTTCCGTTACTCCCCATGATGTAATCAGTGCTGTCAGTGGTAAGCTTCTTCAATCAGGAGCTGTTCTGTGATTGTCTGTCTTCTGGCAAATAAGTGGAAGTAGGTACAAGGAGGTGTCTCACATGCTAACCAGGAAGAGGAAAGCCTGAGGACAGGGGCACAGACTGTGCAAACACGTACCCATTAGCGTCTGCTGTACATTTGTAAGTCCCCAGGGTAGAAGGGATGTATGCACTGGGTTATAGGGACCAATAAATAAAGTCTGGTGGATTGGCCAAAGCCCAAGTACTTTTATAGAGTCTTTCAAAGTCAGTGGGTTGGGTCTGCTGGAAGCACATGGTGAATGCACAGTGCAAACATTCACTGTTCATAGCCTGTAAATGCTCTTCCACATGTAATCTCACTACTATCAGTTGTGTTCTGCCCTTCCAAAAGTCACCTTCAAATAGGAGTTAATATACCATATTGCATTAAGGAACTGGCTAGTTAAATGGAATGTCTTATTTCTATCTTTCGTGGCTGCTGATTGACCTCTTAAGTTTAAATATGATCATATTTCCTCCTCTGTTCTGATGTAAGCATGGAAACCACTGTTGTTGCAAGGTTGTAAAACCTTCAAACATGAGAATACATTTTGTCCCTGTAGGATGACAGTTATACCAATGTGTTTTTAAGAAATGCTACCAGCATCTCATTTTGCATACCTTGTTGGCGGCTTTTTTTATTGAATGGCTGAAATACAATAGATAGAGGTATGCCCTTGGAAATGTAAAATAGTATTTCCTTTCTCACATATTTTACACTTTTGTGATGAACACCATCCAGACTCTCGTCTCCTTGACTGCTGAAAGGGTTGATTTGCATCATTGGCTAAGGGTGGTTCTGGTGCCCAGACAGCCAGCTCCAAAAGGCTTGCTCTTTCCACTCTTTCCACTCTTTCTAAGTATTATAATGAAGTTCTCTGGAGTAATCTAAATTATGTAAATACTCTTCCCTATCAACTATGCTTCTCATATATTCCCTTAGAGCAAGATTAAAACAGTGTAGGAAGTGTGCTTAATATTCCCTCTAAAATGCTATGCACTTAAACTGTATTTTTTCATGGCTTTTCTACTGGAATGAATTAGGTAAAGCAGAATTAACCTTGTCAGTCACCAAGTCAGCTTCCATGACACACAGTGCTGTAACTAAGAATTCAGAAATAACAAGAGAGCCCCAATGCAGTCACCCTCCACTGATTCCTGCATAGAGTATGTAAAGGGCTTTGGGGTGCTCTGAGAAGATAGACCCAATATAAATGTAAAGTAATAGTTAGCAAAGAAAAGCTTTCTTGCCTGGAAGCCTAGGGCAAGGGAAAGCATTCTCAGGCAAACAAAAGATTTTATGCCCAAAATCATGGATGGTGGGGGAAGCTCAGCACAGACCTCAGACACAGAAGCAAAGCACTGAGCTGCTAACTAGAGTGTGAGTCCTGAGCAGTAGTTTAGAGGGAGGACCAAGGCTGCTTTAACACAAGGGAGAAGAAAAGTGGGTGACTAGAAAAATAGAGTGAATTAAACGGGAGAGAGCACGTGGAGAATTATGTGAAAACTGAGTCCGTGTAGTGGTAAACTAGCACGAACCCCAGAGGATGGTTGTCAGATCTTCCTGTTCTGGTAAAGGCAGATGATAAATGGGAGCAAGGCAACCATACGCTTCTGAAAATACGATGTCTGCATTTCTGCTGATGTAAGGCCCAAGGAACATTTTTTGGGTACCTTACCTCTTTCTCTTTTGGCTGACTCAAAATCCTGAGCGTTTACCTGCTCCCCAAGCCCCCGTTGTTAATTCCAATGGGCTGTTCCCAGGTAGCAGGCAGGCTCTAGAAACCCATCTGAGTTCATCATTAGTCTGGCTGTTCCTGGAGTAACTTGCTGAAAACTATTCCTTCAGCACACTTAAGACAGCAGACAGATTCTCTGAAACAAGAGCTGACGGGTTTGCATTTTTTAAAAGGAAACAAAAATTTCCAAAACTGTGGGGGTTTTAACAGCATCCAGCTTTCTTCTCCATCCCAGACAGTGTTTCCAATTGGCTATGTTCCTGCTTGGTAACTCTAAAAAAATGATGACCCTAGTATAGAACTCTGTTCTGACAAAATGTCCCCCAAATTGGAGATAAAGTGTGACACTATATCCATTAAGTTATCATCAGTAACTAGCCATTTCAGTTTTGTGGTGTTGTTTCCTTGCCACATCTGGTTAATGGAGAAAGGAAGTCCAGAACACTCTGAATGGGAGCTGTGGGGGCAGTATCCATTTTTTTTTTTTCTTTTTCTGAGCTTTATCTTGCAAACACTTCAACACAACTCGAACGAACATCTAACTGTAAATGCACAGAGCTGACTGGCATAAAGAAAATTGCCTATAGTCAGATGGAGGGTCCAACAAGGCTTCACGTATAATTAGTTCCAAAGAAATAACAGATGACCAGAAGTTCTATCCTACAAAATTTACAAATTAAGTAGATATAACTTTTATATCAGAAAAAAAAGTGCTCCCCACTAACACTGGAGCACATGGTGAATCCAAATATTTCTGGCAAGCTCTTCTTAATTATGTCTTTCTAATAATGACTAAAGCAATGAAAGACTCCTTTGTGTGGCAGGAGAGGAGATAAACTTGAGCAAAGTGGAGGCTTCAAAAGAATATGTCATTTCAAACGGGCTTGCCTTCCTGGGCTTTAATAGAATAAACTAATTTTCATGATATAATGTTGCCAAATAAGAAGAAAAACATATCTCAAAATACTCTTTGTTCTGTGAACGCCTGCTTATGTAACAGCAGCAGCATTGTTATTCTGTGTCATCCCTTGTTGACAAGCCTGTTTGAGTTCCAATAATGGAAAACTATCATGTTGATTTGCTTCAGATTAACCTCATTTTCTTGTCATACTACAGGTATTTTCCATTACAAGAAACAAATATATGGTGATAGTTAAATGATTTTGATAAAGTCTGACAAAGATTTTAAAACAGCTGCATAGCTGCTTATTTTATTTTAGAAAAAAAAAATAACATCACAAAGATGGCATCTGTCAGATGTCTTTGGTGATTTTATCATTAGGTGTTGTCATGACTTTCTACATCTGGCTGTGAGCAGCAAATGTGGGGTTTTTTTTCTGTGTCATAAATATTATTTTGAGTAACTTAGAACTTCTAAACCAATCCATTAGAAGAACTGAAAATAGTGAAATCACCACGAAAACTAACACAAAGGGCTGCAAATAATTGCTCTAACCAATTCTGATATGTTAGCTTCAGACTGCAGTGATTTTGTATCCCAGGCACAGAGCTGCTGATTGCCTGTTTTATATTTTTCCCTTCAGATGTAGGACTTGGGAAAAGTGAATTATTTTGATCCTGTAACGACAGTACTCATGTCTCAATGCAGAAAGTATCAAAGGATACAGAAGTATATGTTTGTTCTATGTTTACTTTATTGTTAGCTATTACCAGAAGTAATTAAAAGTCAGCAGAATTTCTGGCTATAACACCTGCCACTTCAGTCCCTTCCAACACAACAAGAACTTGTGCAACTGAAAGTTTAAGACCCTGTTTCAGAAGGCAAGGTCCGTGCTCACTTAAAATGTATAGATATTGCAAGCCTCTATTTAACAACATTCAGATACTGTTGTATGCACAGTAACAGCCTGTTAGGCAAATAAAATAAAAGAACACTTCCATTATAAGCTACCAATCCAGGGCTTCAACACAAAGGCAGTCTCTACTTTTTTTCTAAAAATTTCCCCTTTTCTTTATCAAAGAATGGAGAATGCTGACTGGTAATAAATCCTTGTGCTTCCACTCTGTTGGAGTACGGTGTGTAGCAGTGTTGCGTTGTGTTTGTCCACGTTGGAGTCAAGTCACCAGGGAAAGACCCTGAACAAAATCCGGATCACATGTCAAGCTATGAGATGGCTTCTACACTTTATAAGGATACTGACTTCAGAGGTGATTTTGGAATTACCAGGAAAACTTGTTAGGGAGCCTGCAGGTCTTAGTCTGGTATGAAAAAACCCATGTGCTCAAATGAAAAACCATGTCTCCACCACAGACTTAGAAGGAGCTGGAGATTCTGTCTGGTGGTTTAATGCAGAGCCTGTTAAACCTGAACCCTACTGCTATCTGGTGCCCACTTGGTTCATGTGAAATTATCTGGTGGTCTATCTCCAGCTATGACCAGAGAGATGACCCAGCTACAAACTCCAGCACCATGATTAGTACTAACAGGCCAACGTCAGAAGGAGGAGCAGCAAGGCAAAACCGATCCCTCTGATGTCACGCCTCTGCATTAGGATCTCCCTCCCTTGATAGTCCACTGGAGAGAAATTTGCCTTGTCTCTGTCTTCTCCGTAAGTATCGTCATCTAGAAGTACCAAATGACCATGACCATCCAGCTCACAGGAGGTAAGACTCTGTCAGAGACTTGCTACAGACTGTTGTAGAGAATGGGACTCTCCCTGCTGTGTCTGCAAGCTCTGAGCACTGGACCGAGCTTGCTCCTCCAGCTCATGAGTGTGCTCTCACACATCCACTATCCCACTCTGCCATCCAGTTTCTTTGTCCCGCCTGTGTGAGGGAAGTGCTTGGATCCAAATGAGGGTTTCTATTATCTCCTTCTAGAAAGATTTAGTGCATTTTTAGTGGCATTATCTGACAGTCCAGGCACGAAAGTAAGGTCAGATCTATTCCTAGGGCCCTGTTGGCATCTATAACTGCCTGAGTTATACTCTAACCATATGTGACACCCACCGAGTGAACTTATTGTAGCAATCACTTTGAGCATATCTCAAGGATTTCATCATGATATTTTGCTGCTTGCAATGCCAGAGAGAGAACAACAGTATGAAATAAAATGCAGAGAACTTCCCCTCTTATGAAAGAGAAATGGAAGAGCAGAAAACAGGCTGAATTTCTCCAGGGTAATTTTATGTAAAAGAAAGACCAGCAACATCCTTTAAGGCCTGAAATGTCAAGCTTGTAAAAATAGTATTCTTGGGAGTTGTATTTGATCATTTGTTAAATACTGTGATACAAAATGTAGAAATCCATGTGTAATGCTTCAAATCCCTAATCTGGTTTAAAAGGTCAGTTGAAGCCTAAAAGGACTTGACATTTTCCCTTTAAAAATCTGACTTTTTGACTCAGAGCTAACAACATTTGAGCCTGAATGACCTGAAGGATAAATACAAAAGCTGATTTCAATTGAACTATTTAGAAAGCAGGGGATCTTCTAATTTGTAAGATAGCATTCAGGGAGGTTTTTCCATTAAGAACTCAATCGACTGAAAAATGATTTCCTTGGGTATTCCACAATCTTTCAATGCTTGTGTAAATTTTACACAGGAGGGGGCAGCGAGTGAGGCTGAAGACATATAACACAAAGCCAGGGGAGCAGAAAGCACTTTATGAAACAGAAGTAACCAGCATTTGCCCCCCAAAAAATGTACCCTTTCCACCTTCTCCTTCACTGCCTTGGAATACTGGATCTGCTTCAAAATCATTGCTGTCCAGTGCAGATGGAGCTTACTGGCTAGTACTAATGTCTTAATAAGCATCATTCCAGCAATACCCTTCCCACACCTCAGAACTCATGTGGCTCACAGTCAGTAGTACTACACGGGAGTTTGATGGCTGTTTTGTAGAGGTGTGGACCACCTTCTGGATGTACAAGTATGCTGCGTGGGTGTGGTTCCTCATACAGCTTTAGCACCTTCTCCTGCCCAGCCCCAGCTCCACCAGAAGGTCACCATGGCAATGAGAGCATGACCTCCTTTTACTTCACTGCTCCTGTATTGCCTCTTTCTGTTGTGACCTCCAGTGCCAGATCTCCTCCTAGCCACTTTGCACCCTCCCATCTGTTTTTCCCAAAGCAACAATGGAGAAACTAGAGCTTCCCTGTGGCAGGTGAGCCTCATCCCTCAGGCTTCTCATGCTCATGGCTGTTGGCCCCACTACGCACAATCTTCCAAAGGGCCTGTCTGCCTTGAGGTGAGCATGGGCCCACGCCAGGGGTGAGGCACTGACCTCCCCATTCAGAACCATCTCTCAGGGGGCTGTGCTGAGCCTTCGGCCATGGGTGTCCCCAGTGCTGGGGTGAGAGGCAGACATGCAGCCTACTTAGCTCCTCCACCGCTGAGTAATTTGTATTTGGTCCTCCTTGCCAGCTCCAGCAGCTGGATAAGCAATGGAGCTTGAGACCACCACCTGGAGGCTGGGAGTGAGGTGGAGAGTGACAGAGAGATGACACGGTGCAACACCTCACGAAGCCTCTGCAGAAGCTCCCCTCTGACTGGACACCCCAAGTGGGTGCATGGTACCCCTGGCCAGTCACCCTGCAGGGACCCTTGTGTCACACTGACACCCGTCAGACTGAGTGGCTGCATTCCCATCAGTCACTCACTGGAACAGAAATACTACCGATTTAACTGAGTGTTGTCCCAGGATCAACGTCTCCCAGCTTCCCCCGGTGTTTATTTTTGACAAATGCCTCAGTTTCGGCTCACATCCACTCAGCAGCTGGGGACTATTATACTGTGACAACCTTCTATTCCATTGTCACAGTGTCAGATGCCTGAAAAGGATAATAGGTAGATATTTCTGCTCTTCCCATGTTAAGAAATAAGTGGCATTCCTATTCCTTATTTAGTTACTTCTTAATTTTAATGAATAGCTTTAGTGATAATTACCAGATTTCTATATTGATAAAAACTGGCACATTCTGCATGTTAATAATAGCACAAATTTGATATTTATGAACTGCTGTTCTTTTGCAAATATAGACATTTGGTAACCATCATTATGATGATAAAATTCATTAAAATTTGAGAAACAACCTATTATCCCTTCTGCCCATCATCTTTTAATTAAGTAACACAGAGAGATTTTACAAGACTTTTCTAGTCACATTGCTGAGTATTGTTTCTGTAAGGGAGTATTTATGTATAATACCTCCATTTCAGTTTTGATAGACTTAATGTAAAAGACCAAAAGAAGATTGGCAGCAGTTTTATTCCAAAACGTGTTCCAGACGTTTCAAAAATTTTAGCCACACTTAGTTCAGCACATACTTGAATCTTGTTTGGGTTTAAACTGGGGGCTATAATAATTTCAGAGTCTAGATTGGGATTTAGTAGTTTGCAATAGGAGTAAAGTTTCATGATGCTTTATTCTTCAGAAATTTTTAGCAGTGTGAGTGCTGGAAAAGTTGTAAGGTCAGTTACTTGCATGAAAATTTCAGTTGTATCTAAAATGATACAATTAATTGGGATTTGGCCAAGAATCAAAAATATATGGAGATGGGTTAGATTCAGACACGTTCAAACAGTTCAGACATTTGAAAAGTTCAGTCAGAGCTTTCAGTCCTCATCTACTCCTGGTCTATATTATAATTTAAAAATTAAGCTATATTTTAAATG
>VXBW01003904.1:759235-793746 GCA_013400375.1 Thinocorus orbignyianus | reverse complement strand
AGTATTAAAATTAATTTTTACTTTGGATCTCTTAGCTATCGACATCTGGACAAAACAGCTTTCTTAAATAACAGGAGTGTTTTGTTATTACCACCATGACATTTAGGACTACATCCACAATAGCCACAGTTTGTATTACTTGATAATATCCTAAAATGAAATCTCCTCTTGTCGATACCTGATGTTATTTCACTTTTAATGCCTTTATTTACCTGACTTAATCAAAATTTATAATAATTCCCTTTGATGTTACTTTTGTACTCAGCAGAATTGTCAAAAATACTGCTCAGAACTTACTTTAAGAGTTCCCATGTATTTCACTTTTATCCCTGACCAGTTTGATGCTGGAGAATACTCATGTTTACAGCATTTGTTTACAGCAAATGTTTCAGGGAAAGATGCACCCTGTGCATATTCTATCTTTGCCTTTCAGTCTTAACTAGGGCCTAATATACTAACAAATTCAGGCAGATTCTCATGCATACTGTGATATATCATCACTGTGTTCAGCCAAGAGTGAAGGAAGCAATTTTGTGAGGTCGCAGGATGGTCAATGCTCTTCTATTTGAGTTTTTCTTGGGTTCATCCAGACAATTTTCATCTCAAAAGGTTGTTCCCCTTCTTTACATCATTAATTCCTTCCTCTACAAATCTGGCATAACTCATTTAAGGAAAGCTACATAGGAGTTTCTTCTTCCAGACACAGTCTAGTGTCACGCAGAGGCTATGATGACACAATCACAGGGAAATTCATGAAAAAAATCTTTATGAAACAGAAGAAGAAAATATTTTCTCCTATAGTCCAAACTTTGTTCTCACATCTGTTTGGAAATTACTGCAGCTAGCTGCAGAATTAAATTTACCGTCAATAGATACAAAACAAAGAACAATAAGGCCCCAACAAACACACCACTATTTTAATAAAAAATAAGTAAAACCTCATAACCTGAAATGCATTGTCCTAAATACAAAGATTTAGTGTCAAATATGATGCTGCATTGCTACCTGCTATTTGCTTCCCTTCAGTTTCCACGATTGTCTGGAGGTTTAGTCTCTCTGGCAAAATGGAGTCTTCAGTGATGCATAAGAACCACTTCTATTCTTGAAAAACAGTGGTGTTTCATGGAAAATACCACACTAGAATGACGCAACCTGACCACAACATCCAAGATGTCCTACAATTGTACTACAGAACTGGGGGAAAACACAAAGCAAAACAGTTTGATCCCCAAACCGAAATCTCTTCTGGAACATTTGCTGAACAAATAAGCCAGCCAAAACACAGTTAGTTATCTCAGCCTTTCTCTGAAAATCATGTAGAATTGAAAATTTTAGATGAATTCTGTTATAACCCACTAATCAATATAAACCTGCTGGGGAGGGGAAGAGGAGTGAAAATATTCCCTTTCTAAGTTTCAGAGTCTAAATTGAAGTAACCTGGGAAAATGCTGAATTTCTCTGCAAACATTTTACACAATTCTTGGTAAATATACCACTTTGTTGCTTTGAAATGACAGATAAAACAAGCTATGTTAGCACAGACAATCTGCTAATCCTTTGCTCGAGTACTGTCTTTCAGTAATAAGAATAAAAAGGTGATGGAAATATGATTTATATCTCCAGAAATTTCCAAGAGACTGCCAAATGTTGTCTTGAAGCACTCTGCTCTCAGTCAGCCGCTATAGTGAAAATGTTCCCAACATCTTTCCAACGCAGCAAGCAGGAATAATGTAATATTCTTCCTCCAGATGCATTACATTGTTAAGCACTTAATCTCAAGGACCTTTTTGAAGTTCAGATAGTCCTACTTTATTCATCATCTAGTGTTTAGTTTAAAGTAACAAATGATTGAGCTGAAAGTCTTTCAGGAACAAAATTCCTTTTTTCCCCATACATAAACAGAGTTGCAGCCTTTGCATTTTTCGCCATCTGGCCCGCAGTGTGAAATGACATTAGTAGCATGTCAGGTTTATTCCCTTTTCAAAAAAAAAAAGAAAGAAAGAAAGACAGAAAAAGAAAGAAAAAAACATAATCCTAATCTATAGTACGAAGAGTATTAAAATGAAACATCTGCCTCACTGAAATGAGTGGATGAACTGAAGTCTACAAGCTGCTGGAGTTTGTCAAGTACATGTTTACATTGCTGACTGTTGTAAATTTGCTGGATGATGACAAGAAGTCTACAAACTAAAATATCTTACTCGAATGTTTTTAAACATCTGTTTCAAACAGAAAAGGCCAGAACAATGAAGTGGCATGGTGATCACAGGCAGACCGGGGACGCAATAACATTATAACTTGGGTTACATAATAAAAGACGATGGCAACCAAGGTTTGCTAACCGCAGCTATTGGCTTGTGGGCTGAGAGGGTTGTATCTGCTGTCTAACTATGTGACTCCATCCAGTATAAGGTCAAAATGCAGTCAAATGCCCCTAAAAAGTTTCCTTTTACTACATCGTGTGCTTATTACAAAGCCAAATAAGTTCTGTGCTCTAGAGAAGACCTACAGGAAAGAAAGATGGCAGATTTGCTGAGAGCTTTGTACAGCCAAGAAGTGATTAGAGTGGATTGTTTACCAAACTGAGTTTGTCCTCGCTATCAAAGGTTTTTTTGCTTTGCAGGACTTCAGATTCAAGTGCTGGGATATAGATCTTTTTTTAAATCACCAACATGAACTTGAGATGTTGCCATGTACTGAATAGAAATCTTTATTCTCAACCTAAAAAAAAATAATCCAGAGATGATTAATAAAAAGGTGGTAGATTTTTGGCTTCACTTTTTTGAGAGGCAGCCAAGAATGAAACATAAAACCCCAGTATCTTCCTGGTCAGTACTCTTTGAAAAAAACATTTTAATTAAAAAAAAAGAATTTATTACTACTTCTTCATTTTTACTTTGTGATATGACATAGCATTCTTTAGAAAATCACCAAACTCCTTTGGAGTCTGCTGGGACACAAGCAGTTTTGCAATAAAGGAGGGAGAATTCCAGGATTTAAGTCTTTAGCTAGTACAAAATTAAAATATTCCACTACTTTCAAATGCCTTTGAGCTGATGAGTCACACTGCCAGGAAGATAAGCAGAGGGACCATGGCAAAAATATGGCCATGGCATAATTATGGCCAGGGCTGTCCATACTGTCTATTATAAGCACACTCTTCAGTCTAGTGTCAGCACATGACAGTCAGCAGCTAATAAGCAGGTGTGCTGAGGGAGACTCAAAGGGACTAGGATTGCTTCCAGTAGGGATTACGTAGGACAAAACCACTTTTTTTTAATTATTATTTTGGGGAAACAGAAGGAGATACAAATTAAATTTAATGATATGGATATGAGATGTGTCACTTGCTTTGAAAGACAGAAAATAGTCCTTGGCCTATTATATTTCCTTGTATCTGTATGATAATTTATTTCAGTTAGCATTATCACAAGCAACAGAATTTTACTCTGTACTTGGTTAATTTGAATGATGCAATAATATATTTGCACCACTGCTTTACCACGTTAGCTTGGGAGTATTAATTCCCATTGACTTAACTTCATGTTTATGCACCTGGGGTAGCAACACTTGCTTGTGTTTGTAGATGAACAACACTATTAATGACTGCATCCGACTGGAGCAGGATGAACTGCCTACCTGTAAAGGAGAAGCATGTCCCAGGATTACCATCTGAGCTGCTCTGCCAGGAATGTCTGGTCTAGGTGCTAATGCATAGACATACATGAAGTTTCTCAGAGTAGTCACAGCAGCACAATCTAAATTAATGCTGGATCTTCAAGGAGAGGAAGTAAGAGGAAGGCACAAGAGGCAAGAAGGGTGATTTATAAGCTAATGATAAAGGAATGAATAAGGCCTCCTCATCCATCGCCCGCCATAGAGCAGTACAGGTCTTTGTTCTGGAGACATAACTCAACATACAGTTTATACCAAAGAATGCAGTTGAGATTCATAGTTGTGTTATATTCGTCTTTAACATAGTTATCTGATGTGTTTGAGATAGCTTTAAGTATCATCTTTTTATTATTAGTGCCTGGTTTAATGTATCTGCATGTTATCTCAGCCTTGCTAAACTTATAGTCAGTATTACTGATTACAAGTCTTATTCTTTGTTATCATGATGATTACCCTAGAACTCTGTTCAAGGGGAGGATCCCAGTAGTAAGTCTTCATCAGACATATCTATGTCAAAGATATGATTTTCTCAGAGACTTTGAATGACTCAAACAAGAACTTGGCTATCCCTTTAAAGTACATCTTCAGCTTCTTTGTGCTTTCTTGTAGTCAGATCCAGGACTAAGGATTCTGCCCTTGTAGCATTTCAGTTCATCTTTTAGGGTCCCTACACAAACATGGGCTATACCACATAAAGACAGCATATTAAAATAACAGCCCCTAAAGGAAAGAACACAAGTCTTATTAGAGTGTTTTAGATGAGGTGTATTTAAATAACTTAAATGAAGAAACTACTTGCCCGAATAAGAATAATTGCTTCTTTTTGTCTAGGAGGTTCTCAAAGTCTTCATAGACTTAATACCATTGCATGTTCCTGTAAATATTTTTAACTTTGAGGTTGAACAGACAGGCAGTGGTCCTGCGTTTTAACAGGGATTTTTTGGTGGAAAGCAGTCTAGAATATGTCAGAGACACTGGAATGGGGTGTTTATAAAGGTGTCATGATCCAACAGTCAGTTAGGCAACTTGCCTCCAACAGCACTAAGAACCACTGGTTAGTGCTTACTGAAATAAAGGAGTGCCATTTTCAACACTTTTGGTTAGTTGCCCCAGGCTCCAGTCTGTTTCTGCTGTAACGTCTGGTGAGATCATTGCTCTTGAGCACACAATCTCCAGTTAAAGTGTAAATAAATTTTTCCCATCAAGGTGAAATTTTCTCCATCTCTTTTTTATTAATGTTTTTAATTTCACTTGAATGTAATACCTTCTTTTATCTAATTGTTCATTTATTAGGAAAAAGATTGCTATCGCAAACTTACGTACTGGATTTTCCAACTCCTCGGTTGTCAGTGAGTAGTGTTCCTAATTTAGCTTAGGGCCCAGTTCAACTAAAAGCACTGGAGTGAAATCTTTCAGCCTGAAAATTTAAGAGCTTAAGGGGTATGTGGAGACCTCATTCACTTAGTAAATCTATTCCTACCAAAACCACAAAGCTTATACAATTACCGAATGTGCAGGCATGCCTGATGATAGAAGTGTGTCTCCTAAACTTAGAGAAAAATAATCACACTTTAGTAAATGCTTTGAATGCTATTTAGATGGGAAAGAGAGGCTAAATACCTACAAAGACTTTTCATTTTGTAACTGCTTCTCACAGCTAATGCAGTCATATAAACATAAAGCAGCCTTTACACATGAAGCACAACTTTCTTTAACTTGTCTTTTGGGTTCTCAGCTCATCAGATTGAAGTTCAAACAGAAGGCGAGAGCAATTCAGAACGTGTAGAAAAGGCACAATCACAGAATCTTTTTCTGTGGCCATAATTCCCACCAGCAGTAATGTACTGCCTCATTCTATATGGAGATATAACCTGTATATGTAAATAAATCTTGAGATATATGTGAATATGTCATGTGCGGAGTAAGTTTAAGAAATGGCCACTTATTGGACTGCATTTATTCGGAGGGGCATATCCACAGGGAAAGAACAAACAACCCACCTCACTAAAAATGTGCTTCCAGCACACTGCCTAGGAGAGGGTATGACAAGCCCCAGTGATGCTGGTACACAAAACTGCATTTTGTGGAAGGGCTTTCTGCAGAGCTGCAGCCACAGTAACGAACGGAGGCAGATTTGTCATTCTGAGCACTGGGGAGCTGTGTCAGCTCCGCACAAACGCAGGCACAGCACAAAACCCGCTGGATCCTCTGTTGGAGTCCGTGGAGTTATACGAATATATAATTCATAAAAATCTTGATCTAGGGACATGGTTTATGTTGTAGTGAGGATGCCAGAAGCATCGCTACCTTCTCCACTTCACTCTCTGATGAAGTAAAAGGACTGATCACATCTATCACATGCATGGGTTCACACGCTGTACTGCATGGTTACTAAAGAAAGAAAGAAAAAACATTCGTGAAAAGACAATACTGATGGAGAATTTGCTCTTCCTCTGCGGACAGAAAATTATTCCTTCTCAATGTTAAAATAATCAAAATGATATTTAATTATATTCTGTGTATGTGTGCAATAATCTTCCATCACAATCTGAATCAATAGCAGTAAATATTAACACTAACGTTTTTCACTGCAAATGAAACAAAGAAAACCTCTGTACATTAAAAAAAGTTGGACAGAATTGTGAACATCAAGATGAATTAAGTGGAGAAATCTTTCTTTCCTATTCACTGTTTTGGTTGGGAACAGGGAAGGCTGAGGAAGGTGTGTATGAAACCCAAACTACAGACTGCAATTTAAAATCCACAGTCTTCTCATCTACTGAATTTTTACTGAAAGAAAGAAAGCTGGTGAGAGGGCAGCCTTTCAAAAGCATGAATATTTGCAAAGAATTGGAAAAATATGGGGTTACTAATGCTTTTGTAAATTACAGTTTTCTGAATGAACTAGAATTTCATATAATGGAAAAAATACATAAAAATATTTACTGCATAGTAAAAAAATCATAACTGACTAAATATTTTGGCAAAGACTTCATTCTATATAAAAATATGGCAAAAGTTGAATGATATAGCATTCTGCAGTATCTACAGTGCTGTTGTTAAGGAAAATATATCCAATTTGCCCAGCATCTTTCACTGATCACAGGATCCTTCAGCTTGACTGTAACTTGGTAAAACTCTCTGAGTTATCCTACAGAGTGCTTAACACTTCCCTTGTGGATACCCGAAGTCTTCTCAAATATGAAATATTTCATGGAGGGCCAGGCTTTTCTAATCAGGCTGCTTCTGCTTCCCACTTTATCTAAAAGACATATTATTGAAAACCTTTTCCTTTCACAGGAATTTTGTCTATTGTTTATATAGGTATCACAGAGAGATATGTTTGATACAAATTGTTTCAGTTGGAAAGAGCGCTGCCAAAGAAAACAGACAGGCAGCTGTTTGCATTGCATATAAAAATTTTGTTAAATATGGCTGCACCTGTGTAAACACAAATTTATTTCCAAGAAGTACCCCTGCAGCTGCAAAAGCTTTCAGACATTGCCAGACAAGTTATTTTTATTAAACCGTGTAACATACTAAATAGCTCTTTCGATGGTTGTCATGCCTTAGGAACATGTAACGTAAAAAATCTTGTCCAGTTTTAGGGAAGGTGGTTTTTATTTTTATTTTTCAAAATCTAACAGAGCAATGGGCCACCTCATAATTTAGCATTATGCTGTATTAGTATGAAAATTTAAAGCAATGCATACATATATACACTATGTGAACACTGTGCGTGTGGACACATATGTAGAGTTTTAGATTTCGTTAATGCCTCTCTATCTGCCTGATCCAGGCTCTATCAGAGGTGATAGCAAGGTTTTCACTGCCTGCAGCGGGCTATGAAACAGAGTTAACTTGAAATGCCTGGATCCGGTGTGGTATTTTATTTTCCATGCTTCACCTCCAGAAAGCGTAAATAAACAAGACTATTTAAAGACTGGGAGATGCTGGGAAAAAATCCGGGGCAGTGCGCTGCTTCTTCACAAAGCAGGAGCTCTGCGTTTCCTCCCAGGGGATGTCAATGCAGCGCAGGCGCCGCATGGTCACGGCTGCCCTCTTCCCAAGGCAGGCAGAGGTGGAAACCAGGGAAAGTGCAGGGTCCCTCTTTCCCAGCACCTTCTCAGGCTTCGGTGAGAAGGAAGCAGAGGGGTAAAAAGTCTTATAGGCACACGGGAAACCTGCTCAGGCTGTTAGGGGTCTGTAACCAAACTAAATGGCCAAAGCAAGTAGCACAGCCATGCAGGAGTCAGTGCTTTCTAGATGTAAGGCAAAATTTCTTCCCCTGCCCTGGTCACCCTCAGAGGCACAAAACCACCTTGCCAAGGTGGGTGCAAATGGGTCTCTGGGGACTGCCTGTGTAACTAGGGGACAGAGTCCACATTTACAAGTGTGCATTCTCCAGCTTTTAGGAGCCTCTGGGGTGGGATTAATTGAGCGGGTGCGGGTTCCCCTGTGCAGATGCACATTACGTAAGTTGTGGGGTGTATTTGCACTCCCTCTGAGGTCCATTCTGCCCCTGTGCCAGACTTGGACTGAAAATACATGTATCATTATTTAAATCTATACGCATACACATTCAGTCTATGTGCAACACATCGAGAGGTCTACCTCTCCTACCTCTCCTTAATAAGTTCACAGATCTCCCACTGACATTTATTTTAGTTATTTATATTAAATCATTTTCAAGGAGAATAGAAGGTCTTTTATACACTGTAGGCTGTATGAATGGCTTCTCTAGAAAGCTGAAATCAATAGTGCTTAGTGATTCAATCAGTGTTAGGTGCAGCACCATTCCAAGGGTTAGGGAGCCTCGTTGGATGGGGTAATATGGTGCCAATGAGCCTATCTGAGGTTAGCGCTCCTTCCTGTCTCTCCACGAGGATGCAGAGGGCAGGGTGTTAGGGGCAGCACTTGAATTACAAATATAAGCTGAAGTAATAGCCTGTCTTTTAATTTGAAAAGTGATCTAGCCACATATAGTTCTTTTCTAAGGCATATTTTTCACGATTAATGTGTAAATGCAAACACACAGAGGTACACATATATAAATACACATTTTACAGACATTTCTCAACTGTATTTCTGTGCTCCCAATTCAAGCACAAGGGAATGGATCTTCAGAAAACGCCACAGTACCTTTTCTCAGCAAACTCAATCTCACTTTCCTGTGAAGCTCTCAAAGGCAAAACTAATTGGTAGGTAGGATATCATGGTGCTGCCACAGCAGCATTCAGTGAGAATTGTAAGCATCAGAGCAGGTTCTTACTCACTTTAACAAGAATGCAACCTGAATCAGCAGCACTATTCTTCATCTTTGCAAGAAGAATAAGCCTGAAATACTGAGAGAAGCAGTCCAGATATAGCTGGTATGTACATGCCTGATATAAAGCCGCCAGATTTCACATGCTTCTCCAGTTCCAACATGCAACTCTGAAATTGTGAGGATGAGAGTGAGCCTAGTTAGGAGAGGGGGAAAAAATGAAGCCTGCAGATGCAGGAAAGAGAAAAAAAGCAAAACAAGTGTGATAAAAAGTGATCACCAATGTTTGCTTGAATTCCAAATGGATGCTGTTTCTGTTCTTCACAAGCAAGTTGCCTTTGGCTCCCACAAACCTTTGGAGAATGACTTCTTTGAACGCATGTGTCTGCAATGACGAGCATTTCGACCTACCCTGCTAGATCAGACAACCGCTGGCACGTGGCTAGCACCAGGATACATGAGAAAAATGCATATGGAGCCTACAGGAGGCAAAGTTAGAAATAATTTGACCTTCAGAAGATCTCAGTCTCAAGTCAAAAAGCAGGGATTCTGGTAAATCTTGTACATTGAACTTTTGGGTGCCTGCAAGAATAAAGTACAGAAGTACTGTGGTTCTGGAGAATCTTGCTATTAAAGTGAATTTCATCACATGCATAAGAGCAAGTGAAATTTATCGTTCGCTACTGAGGAAACTTTTATTACTGCTTCATAATTTCAACAGTTGGTCAAGGAGAAAAAGCTATATGGAAAGAGCAATAAGAACAATTTTCAAACAAATAAATGTTGAAATACATTCGTGAATTCATCCACAATATAGAAGTGGATATATAAAAATGGTGAATCACACACAAAAAATCACACAAGCAGTAGGGGAGCAGGGAAGGGAGAAAAAAGATCTCACCCAAACAAACACCCTCTAACATTCACATTTCTGTTGGTGGGGCAAAAACATGAACCTCAGATTGTATGTGCAGCTCTCCTATCTTGTGACAGATCAGTTTATGCAGTAAGTGTCCATCTCAGAATCAGACCGTAAATACAGAATCACAAGAGTGGTCTATATTGTGTCCACACCCTGCGACCACGATGAATGAAGAGTAACTGCTTTCTCTGCCATTTGTGTGCAAGTGAAACTTTGATCCATTGTCTGGAAGTGGTTTATACTCATGCTGATGGTTATAATTTGTGATGTGTGGACTTGGCTTTTGTGAACAGCATATTCTTTATTAGTTTGTAAGAGAGCTGGCTAGTAGGAAAAAAAACCAAGAACCACACAACAAAGAAAGAACAGAAAAATAAGAAGACAAGGTCAGCCTGTCTTGGTAAGTAAGACTTTCATATTCACAAGGAGGGAGGCCTGTCTCCACTCAATGGTAAAACATTCTCCTTCGGCAATAAGGATGCAGTCCTGTGTCAGGAGGCAGCAGTAGGGTACAATGTGGGACGTACAGTTTCCTCAGTGGGAGACATGCTGGCATCTGCAATGGAAAAAAACATGGCCATCAGTCTTCATCCTGAATGGGTAAGGAAACTGATGACAGCAAACAATTAATGTTTTTTCCATACAGACAAAAAAGACCATTTTCCTAACTGTCTGCTGTGTCCAGGGTGTACAAGTGTCATTTTGGGTTCCTTAGTCCTGGGAGAAAGCACAGAGTGATTACACAGCCAGCACTGTGCAGAGCAATCATGAAATGCATTGTCCATGTGGTAATTAATATTTTATTGAAGAAAGCCCTAAAATATAATGTGTTGGTTGATTATGGGAAACCAAATCGTGTTAGATGTCCATAAACAATTATAATAAAATATTAAGAGTTTTATAGTCTAGCAAAAAAAGATAAAAATATAGAGCCACATACTTTTGATTTAGTTGCTCCAATTTCTCTTTTCATACATTAAAAATGTATATAGGAGCTGCCATCTCAGTTGCACAGGATATCAAGCCACTTTACTTTTTGAGAAACACCAGCCTAAGCACAGTTGATTTGTCAAGTCCCAAAGATTCACCCCAACTAAGCTACACATAACTGAGTTAAGCTCATGATCCCTCCTTAAATAATACATTTAGAATCCTTATTAGAAAAAGTGTTGCTCTCTAGCACTTGGAGATAAACTATGTTGTAGAAGTCTCTCGAAAAAGATAGAAATAAGTCACTTAATAAAGTCTAAATCATTCCTTAGGTTAGCTAATAGAAGCACCCGTGGTTATAAAATTAATCAGTCTCTGCTATTACAGCAAATTGGCGAAGATTGTATTGACACATCTTCATCTGCATGTCTCATCAGAGGTGTCCGTGCCATTTAGCTACAAAACCCTGGAGGCTTTACTCTGCACAGAATCTTATAATACTTCAATTAAGGGACACCAAGCTGCCAGCCAGACAGCAGAGCATTTATTTCTTGATGACTCCTTAAGTTGTGCCACAGGCCTATCATTAAGAGAATATTTTTCACAGCATGTTGCAAAGATCCTCATGCCATTAAAAGGAATTGAAAAAGCATCAATTTGTTGTTTCCACCTAACACAGATATTTTTCATTGCTGGAACAGCCATTAAAAACAATCTGTTTTATTGCGTTCTGAAAAGATCACAGGAAGTACACATTGTGATTTATTTTAAGTATGACATTAGTATTAAAAGCATAGTGAATTTGAAATATTTGAAATACATACTTAAGAAAACAAAGTATTAAATATGCTTTCTTAAAAATTTTGCTGAAAAATACTTTGCTATGTTTTCATATAAGAACTTCAAGCAGAAATTCTTTAATGCCCTTGAGGTTGTATTTATTTTTTGAGAGAAAATAAGGCCCCTTTTGGCCATGTGATATTCAGAACTAGTGAACAAACCCATATAAAGGATCAAAACTGAAAAGTGATTTTTTGGATCATATTCCTCCTATGGCTGTGATCTTTCCTCAAGGTGAGGGTAAAACAACCTCTAGGCCAGGGCACAGGAAGCTTTACGAGGAATATATATAGAGAGAATAAATTATACTTTCTCTGACACTTTAGGACTTATCTGCAAAGTGACTCGTGTGTTGCTCAGCTGCTTGAGGGACTTAACTTCAATAGCATGAGAAACTGAGGTCCTCAAAATCCCCAGGTGCCTGCATTTCCTTATTTTTGCCAATATGCCTGCCAGTGTTCCAGTCCAAGCTAACCTTACTGACCTGGGATCAGCAGGCTCACAGCAATAACTCTTGCAAACCCTCATCTAGGGCTCATGACCAGACCTGCCTCCTCACTGGACATGACTCAAGATGTCAGGGTCTAGCTGAGTAACATGCTCAGTTTTACTGAATTGGAAGTTGAATGGGGCTCTCCTGTGTTTTCTCATCATCACTCTCCCTGTTTTGGAGTAGGAATGTAAGCCCTGATTTCATACCAGCCATTGTCTTATCAACAACAATGCTACCTCTCTTATTTGATCTTCCCACTTTACAAGGCAGTCTCTTAAATTGTTTTTTTAGCCCTGACTGTCCCACATACAGAGGGGTGAATAAGAGCCTCTCAAAAGCTCAGACAACCCTTATATCGCCGTTTTCTCCTGAATACCACCACTCCTACCTCTGTGGGCTAGAATATCTTTCCAAGGTACTTAACTCTGTTGCTGCCTGAAAGAAAAACCAACTTGAGTTGCCACAGTGTTAAGCCATTCCAACATTCAGGTCCCTGCTGACCTCAGCTCTTGAACATTAATGCTTTGGTTTCACAGGCAATTTTGAAGGAAGTGGTTCCAGCATTTTACTGTTTAAGAGGAGCACCACCCTCTCCCTGGTGCTGGTGCAGCCATTTGTGCAGCCGTGGACTTCACCTGGGCAAATAGTAAGGGTTAAATCTAAACTGGCCAAAAAAGTCATTGATGAGTTTTCAGCCAGATCAGCCCTTGACCTGATCGATGTATGGCTCCACAACTGCTTGGGACGTAGGCCAGGATAGGCTGAGAATGCAGGAACAAGCAACATGGAGCAGAGAAGAGCAAGAACCCTTTTACAAGGAATGATGCTAAATTAAATTATTCTCTCATGGAATTTTACTGCTAGTACATTGTCGACTTAGAGCTGGTAAAGTAAAAAAACAACGTATCCTGAATCTAGCAAAAAGCCTTTGCCTCCTGAGCATCCTGAGCACACAAATGAAAAGCAGCACTGAGAACGAAGGATTTGTCACCCAAACTTGATTCCCAAGTGGCTATTTCAGAGTAAAATGCTTATTTAATATAGAGCAAAAGTAATCAATTATATTAGCCACTAGTTTATCTGGCTATAATCTTGATCCTGGAATGATAACTCATGTTAGGAATCCCACTGATGGAAATAAGATTCTTAACGTGATGAAAACCTGGTTCCTAAAGTAAAAAATTCTAGGGTTAAGCCCCTTATTTGTAGTAAATTGATTTGGAATGAGCCATTAACAAGGGACATCTTCATTTTAAACCAGCACTTAACTATCATGTTAATATATTTTTAAGAGATAAATAGATAGATAGATATAGAGAGAGATTAAATTATTTGGCCTCCCACCCTTATTCATAAATGTGAATTTATGAAAATATATTGAAATGGGCAGCATTGACAATTTAATCTCTTCTCCAATTAATTTATTTAAAACTAACATGTATGGTGAGTGTCAATTTTGTGGAGAAAAAATACATTCTAGAATGAGGGCCAGACTCTATAGCTCTAATTCATGCGAATAGTCTTACTTGTGTGAATAGTCCTGTCGGTTTCAATGGACTATTCACACCAGTTCAATGGGATTATTCACATACATAATATCCTACAGTATTTGGGATGAAAGGCATTATATAAATGTAAACTGGTATAAAAATATTAATAATATGAATTTTTACTTACAGAAAAATATGTGTTTATCCTGGTAGTCATTATAGCTGATAAGGTAAATAATGCTTGAGCTAAGAAACTCCTACTACACATCCAAAACACTTATTTAACTGTGCTACTAATAAGTAGGTTTTTTGTAAAAATATAAATACACATTTACATGAACGGAAATACGACATTTATGAAAAGCTTTGAGAGCTTTCAGGTAAATACTATGTATGTTTCTTATTCCATAAAGGCTTTTTTTTTTTTTTTCCCCTTTTTCTTTTTCAGAATAAACAAAATACAAAGGTCCAAATTCATCTCTGCAGTAGTTCTATTGACTTCAGTCAGGTTTTACCAAAACCAGGAAGGCAATTTCACACAAAAGACATCACAAAAAATTCTACTGCCAACCATTCAAAGGGCCAATTTGCAATGTGTTGTGTGCAAGCAGTCCCTGCAAACCAGCATGGAACCCTCCAGCAGCCTCAGAGGAGCTCAATTGCACATTAGGCAATATTCACATTTCTAATGCCAAAATTTAGAAATCCATAGTTATCATAGATCCACAGAAATTCATAGATATCATTCACAGATTGCAGTAATAATAATAATTAGAGAAAAATTGACAGACAAGTTACATCTGAAGAACATTTCCCCAGCAAAATAGTGTATTAAAAAAACTCTGTGGGGGCACATCCACAGCCACTGTGACTCTGTGGTCTTCAATTCAAAGTCAGCCAACTCCTAAAGAATAAAAAAGGGGAGAGAAAGCATACGAGTGATGCACAATTTTGTGCCTCCCAAACCAATAGCTGTGCAGTAAATTAACATCATATGGTCTAGGATATCAGTCACTGTCAGGGAAACACTCTGCTAATGTATTAGTTTGTTATTACTCTCTTTTCTTATTTATTTATTTATTTCCTAACAGTTCTTCAGGATGCCCAGGAACGCAGTCAGTATAATGAAGATCCCAGCAGTGTCCCTTTGGGTTGAGAGGCACACCTTTTCAGGTAACCAGCATGACAAG
Organism: Thinocorus orbignyianus; assembly: GCA_013400375.1. Taxonomy (NCBI): domain Eukaryota; kingdom Metazoa; phylum Chordata; class Aves; order Ciconiiformes; family Thinocoridae; genus Thinocorus; species Thinocorus orbignyianus. The sequence goes on along the minus strand of VXBW01003904.1, from coordinate 778,940 downwards.
CTAGCACAATGGAACCAAAAGTTCATGTTACATGGGGCAGCTCCACAGCCCTTCCACCTCTTCCCATTTCTTGTTAGCTGCAAGGGAGAGAAAATTGGCCAGCAATGAAGGGGATGGTGGCGGGATCTTCAAACTTGTTCTCCAGGCAGAGTGCTATGTGCTGCTACTTCCATTGCTGACTGCTTGGGTTCAACACCTCTACCAGTGTATTTCAATGATGTGTTTTGACTAACATGAATTTACAAAGATAAGAAGGGAGGCGACACTATAGGCAGGTATACATTACCAACTGGTATGATGCAAAGAAAGAAGAAGAGGGGTTTGACTTGCTGGGACCTTGTATAGGTCCAGTACAGTAAGTCCACCTTATGACTTCAGTGGTGAGGTTTGGACAAGGTGTCACTCCCAGGCACACACCATCTGTGCACAGAAGACAAACCAGTAGAGCATCCTGGAGCCACACTGTGTAAGTGGACCACCCAGATGAGACCTCAGTGTGTGCCTTCAACTTTGTCTAGAGTAAAAGGGAAACTTCTTCAAGTGTAAAGGTGTTTCTGAATGTACACTGCATTGCTCCATAGGAATAAGGCAAATTCGGACCCTAAAAAAGCCATCACTTTTTGTCTCCACCATATCTTGTAGCAATGAGTTCCACAGTTTAAATATGTATTTTGGTGTACGTCAGATGCTTGATCTCCCCTTAGCCCCCCCAAGACAGTGACTTGAGAGCCACTCTTACTCTCTGCTTCTGTTTAATCTCATCTTGCTCCTTCCCCTCATTACAGAAACAATTATTTTCCCATCTTAAAAAAACCTGCCCGTCAACCGCCACCTTAGTTCTTGCTTTGTCTTGTCTCTTTCTTTTCAAAAAATCTAAAGGTTTTTTCTGTTAAAAAATTATTCCGAATCCCCTTCAACATGACTTCCACACCACTAAGGCTGGCAAATTGCACTTGAGTCTCCCACGAGGCTATTCTGACCACTGAGGCACTGCATAAAACAGAAGCAGTGGCAGTCATTCCTCTTCCAGATGTGTTCTCTCTGGGAACAGCAAATTTTCACAAAGCTTCACCTTATTATTCTCTGCACAACCAGTCTAGAATTCTTCTCTGTGAAACCTACAGCAAACAATGCTGAGACCGTTGCTTGTTTTAACATTCCTCCTAACTTCCTTACTTCCATCTGGTGCATCTTCTTTTATCCTCTGGAAGTTACTGAAACAAGTCTTTTTGTCCTGTGCTTGTGCTTCTCCTTGTACACAGAACTCTGCTGTGCAGCTGAGATTCCCAGATGCCACCAAGCTGCAAGCAGTCCTAGTAACTCCACATTCTGCACCCATTTTTTTGAACGTGGAACACGTACACATTTCCTCTTCATATACAATATGAATAAAATTTTGTCACAGGCAGAACGACACACTTCAAAAAAACTCCTGCTGTTGGTGCCTGTTGGTAGGATGCCAGGTAAAAATGTCAGCATTTTATCCCACTCGTTTCTACTATATTTTAGCACTCTGTTCATGAAACGGACGAAGCTGAGATTTTTTTTCCTCTCTAATAATAGTTTTGGTGAGACTTAAACCTACTTTTCATTCTCACTGGAAGTTAAGGGCGTGGTTGTTGTGATTGCATGGACTACCACCAAACGAGAGGCTGAATTACTGCATGCTGTAATGCTCGTTATTCAGGTGTTTGTTAACCCTCCGTCACAGAACTGTTGTCCCTTACCCTGTGCCATTTTTGCTCCACTGTGACTGAAGAAAAATGAGGGTGCTTAAGTCAACAGTGGGTCTGCAGTCCCTCAGCAACTCTTTTCAACTGTTCTGTGTGCAAATGTCTTAGTCTCTAGAAGATCTCAGTTTCATTGTGTTGTCTGATCCCTAGTTTTGACACAAAGGGATATCTGCCTATCTATCTATGTCAGTTGTGATTGTGGTAGGCCTTTCTACTTGTAATGCCTTTTTTAGGTTTCTGTGAATTTGGAAAAGTTCCAAACACAATCACAATGATCAGCTTCTCACCCAAACATAGAAATAAACTTCATAAGCTATTAAGTTTACATTATTTACACACATAAAATGGAACACGTATATTAATCTTTGAAGCTCAAATTATACCTAAGCGCAAAATGAGGGTAATAAAATTATAGAATGAATAAATAGGGGAAAAGAAAAACATAAATACAGGTAAGCGTGTGGGAATTTTTGACACTAAAAGGAGAAAAAACTACAAAGACTGAACCTGATCCTGCAGACATTGATTTGAGTAATTTAGATCCCTGTGCATAAATTTGTTTCTGCATCTCAGTTTTGAAAACCAGAATTGTGTGAATTTTCAACAGATTCTTTCCCTTTAAGAAGCCACCGTAACTGAGTCATGCAAACTTTTTAATCTCTGCAAAAATGTGCTTGTAAGTAAAGTAATACTATAAACATAGATGAATGCTCATTCATGCTGGACCTTTAGTAATAGACTTGCAAGTCACTGTCAGATGATTTGTTTCCATAAAATGCCTCATTTTTCTTACATAATTTAGGCAGCTCAAAGCATGAGCATTATCTTGACCTAAAAAAAAATAAAAATCTCCATATAGGGAGTTTTGTCTTATTCTGGCAAAACTCCCCCACGAAAGAACTGATGTGCTTCAAACACCCCACTAATGGTACAGTAAATTACATTTTCTCATTTGGAACATTGTAATAGATTTCTCTACAGAGTGATTTATCATGCAACAATTAGGAACCCCAGGGAATTAGATGACCATTTTAAATTTTATCAGCTTGTTTCAATAAACTGTTAATGTGACCCTAATGTTTGGGAAGCACTTTAATATAATCAGATTTCAGTTGTTCAATCTACTGACATTAATGGCTACCTCATTAATCATAGGATTCTCACTGAGACCTCAGAGGCTGTGCTAAGTTCAGTGGACCAGTTCTTACAATAATAAAAACAACAGGCAATTTTCGACAGGGAAAAATTCTCACTTTAACTGTAAAACATTGGTTTTACTCCTCCAGGAGTTGACAAGGTCATTTAATAATCCCACAAAGCCTGGAAAAACGACATTTTTGTGTAGTTCAGCTTTATTCATAAATTGGTCAATTAAAAATGATACAGTCAGAAGAACTGCAATCTTTTGCTGTAAACACAGTGGCAGCCCAAGATGTAAAATATGAGAAGAAGACTATTTGATAGCCTATGTGCTATGTGTTCCATGGTGATGGCTCTCACCTTGCTGAATAATTACTAACCATAGAATCCTAGAATAGTTACTAACCATAGAATCATAATAAAGCTTACTAATCTGTAAGGCATTGTAAGAACACGGCAGTGGCTTCCCTGCCATCACCAAAAATGTTGGTTTATTCCTGAAAAATATCTTGTTTTCCTGAGCAGTTTAATGGAAGACAGTATGAATAATACCAAAGGCTTTGTCACCATATCCTTTGATAAATCAGTTACAATTCTGTTACCACATGCCCTTCTAGAGAAGGCCTAGGGAAATTTTTATGACTCTCTTTATAAAAACTTTGACCTTAGGTATCCTTATAGAATATGTTAGGAAACACACAGTCATAGTTCAGTGCAAACCTTGAAAAGGACTAGTTTGAAAGAAAGTTGAGTCCTTTGCATGGGCAGATAAACAACCAACCCCTTGAATATTTCTTTAGTTTAGAAAGTTAGTAAGAATAAAGGCATGAGGGAAAGAATGTGAGGAGATATGAAAATAATTTCTGATAAATTAAAACAGCAGCAAAAATTATTAGTATCTTAAAAACCTGTAAACTGAATTCAGTAGAAGAAGATTTTCCCTTCTAGATGCTCAAGTTGGTTCAGTAGCTTGAGTCTTGATTGTCAGCCTTTGATGGACAGCCGAACGGTGGAAGCTTCTGCTGCCTCCAAAAGAAAGCACTTTTTCTAAGGAAGTATATTCTGGAAATTAAAAGTCAATTGCTCATAACTCTAACACACAGCCTGAGAATGCCAAACAGCAGTAAGTACTGAAACAGTTAATTTTAAAAGATGATTTTAATAGATCTGGTTTCTTTATTGATAATGCAATACAAGTTAGGTATATATAATTGATAAGTTATTCACCTGACAGTCAATACAGTTAATGTGTACTTAGTTTATTTGCTGAGTTAATCTGTCCAAAACAGGAAAATGGTAGCAAGCCAAAAAGGATAAGTACAATATTGACATATTTATCCAATAGGTTGTTGAGGCTTCAATAAAATTAGGTTTACCAAGTTAGAGAGTAGGTTCTTTAAGACACGAGCAAGAATCATGCATTTTGATTCCTGCTTTGTTTAGTAATGAAGATAACAGACCACTAAATTAAGTCTGGTTTTCTAACACATTAAAAATGCAAAAGGATGACTTTGATCTTATCAGACAGACATGTTCAGAGCAGGAAATGTTAGCAGCATTTTGGATAGACTGGAAGGCAGCAACATAAAGCCACACAGAAGAGGTGTACAGAGAAGAGAATTCCAATATTAAAAAACCTAGAGCTGCTGTTCTAAACTAGCACATCATGTGGCTATAGCAGAAATTGTATGAGGATGGCAATTAGAGAAAGTAAACATACAAGCTACTGTGTGATATGTTCTCACAAGCTTACCTTCCAGTTCAGTACAGATTCTTTACTTTTCAGAAAAAATCCTATGAAAAAACCCGAACACCTGACATAATATAAAAGGGCCAATGTGAGGGAGTCAGAACTAGAAAAAGGGCAGAAGTACTGACTGCAGCGACAGCTGTCTTTAGAAGCTAACTAAAAAAGCTTGAAAGGTTCTGCTAATACAAGACCTCTACAATATGCAAGTGCAGCAGGAAAAGGGAGGGAAAGAGCTTCATGGAGGTGACTGAAGTGGGAAAAAGGAACTAGCAGAGAACATGGCACAACTGGAGACACAGGAGATCAGAATGAAGATAGAGGAAAATGAACAGCACTACAAAACTTGCAGACTGAGGCGTTTTAATTTTGAGTAAAATTCTTAAAAAAATCCCTTCAAGCAATAATCTGCTACTTATATATGTGGCCTCGGCTGATAGTCCTATGCAGGAGTTACCTGGTATATGGCTTTAGCATGAAATGTGACATTTTTAGTAAGTGATATCAGCACAATATGTAAGATTACCCACTGGAACCCAGTCTTCTTGCTCCAGGTGATTTTATTTGTCGTTTGTGCAGGTGCAGATGAGGCAGTGAATCTAGGCCACCATACGAAGAGTCGAACAAATGAAGCACCTTCCTTCTGAATTGTGCTTTGAGACAGATGGGGAACTGTAAGTTGAGCATCTCATGTTGAAAAGTTACCACAGGCTTTAAAAGCATACTTAAATCCAGGATACAGGTCTGGCTGTTTGCTCTGGGTTTTGGGAGGGGTGGAGAGTAGTAAGGGTTGATGTTTCAAGGGAAGATGGTGCTGTTTAGATTTCATTTATTTTTCTCTTTCTGATTGCTGTTTGGCAAGGAATGGCTTTGAACTCTTAATTGTATATTTTGCTTTTATCAGAGCACAGACCCATCCTGTCCTTTCTCCCTCCCTCCCTTTTCTCCTGCAGTCCTCACTTTACTGCTTTCTTCCTTCTCTTTTTCCTTTCATCTTTCACCCTGACAATAAACAGTCTGGAGCTGAATCCAGAGGGCAGAAATGGCTCTGATTCCCTCCCCACCCAATAAGGATCCCAATAAAACTTTAAAATGGCATCCAGATCTTAGCCATGTGGTGTAGGGTCTGTCTCTAGTGAAGAAGAAACACAGCATGATTAGTCAAGGAGGAGGATTTTCCTCAAGCAGTCTTCCACACTAAAGAAGGTGCTCCCACATTAGCTGAAATGTCATATGAGGAAATGAGTGCTAGGAATGGAAGAGGTGGAGCCCCTGCAGAAAGGATGATGAAGACGGTAAGGATTAAGAGCCTGGTTGCCTCTTGATGCACCAGGTATTTATGTCAGTAATTCTCATTAGGTTTAATGTGAATAACAGTCACAAATCCCCTGGGGACTGAGAGAAGAACAGATTCCTTAATGTTTCCATGAGGAATACATTGAAACCTTCATAAAACATTCATATTTGATAGAAAGGAATACCTATTTTAATAGAACGTTTACCGCTATTCTACAATCAGCAGTTGGTATTTTATCTACTTGACTATCATGAATAACATATTTGTATTGGCAGTATACATAATAAGGCTCAGATCACTTGACTTTATATTATTGGCTTGGTTTTCTAACATTAACAGTTCATTTTACTGTAATCTCAAAATGGAGCATTTTAACTAAGCCGTAATGAACCCAAGTTTACAAAACAGTTTCTTTTTTCTTTCTCTGAAACCCTATTTCTGAATGTGGCTTCAAAGGCAGACGTTTGTACCACAAAACTGCTGAGTTTCAAGTGCTTGTTATTTAAGGTTTATTTTACTGCCTTAGAGAAGGTCACAGTTAGGTTGGAGTCCCTTGTGCTGGGCACTGAATAAATGCAGCAGAAAGGCAGTTTGTTGACTAAAAAGGGGTGTCAAGAGGCACCTGAAGTGCCCTAAGGTGTCTCACCTGGCTGCTTCAGAAAGCCAAAATGTTCTTCAGGCCCTGTTCCTTATGTTCCAGTTCAGTGAGGAAGCTCTCAATACACCACGGAATGCAAAATGGCATCAGATGCCTTCATTCAGGCAACTTAATCTCACCTTTAAAATGTCTGCTGCTTCCAGAACACAACCAGGGATATTGTGCTTGTGACTGCACACTCTTAATGTCCTTTGACTAGGCAATGGCACAGGACACCCATAAAACAAGGCACACAGCTACTGAAAACACTCAGGGTTGCGTATACACTGGTACTGAAATAGATACAAACAAGTCAGAGGAGAGCAAGAAAAGCAAGCTCTGCTCCATAAAAGCCTTTCCCTGCCCTGGTGTATCTTCATATAATAACAATATTCCAAGTCAAACTAACGAGTATCTGTTGTTGATGAATTTTCCTTATCATAGGTTATTTTTAACACACATGCATACATATTAGAAATCAAGGATAAAACCTGTCCAACTTCCATTGCATCTGGGTCAGTCCAGGTGTGTGATCTCCAGTGTTTTATATACCTTTTAATGGTTGCTGGCATTTCAAGCATTGTGAAACTAAGAGTAGTACACATTTAAAGCTCACATATCATGAGTAAAATCTGCCACACTTCTTGAGGAAATGTTAAAATGTTCAACATCCGTGTTCTCAACAAGTAAATAACACATTATAGGGCTACATTATGACCAGATTATATCTATTAGTTACTGCTGTGCACCATGTAAATCTCCAGATTCCCCTGGGAAATGAGAAAATCATTTCAGACTTCAATAACTAACAATCAGTTATTGCTCTGGGCAATAATAAAGCTGAATGCAATTACCTAAAGTGAAGTTAGCAGTGTAACAAATGAAATACAGATTTCTTTCTCTCCTAAAATAAATGTAGCATCTCCTCATCACACACTACTGCATGGTATAATAGGGTCTTCTAAACACTGTATTGTCTGAACAGCCTATTTGAGATTTGAAATATATGTGATTAAAACTTATAAAAGTTACTTTTTATGACATCACTTGCATGATTAGTGCTGGAAAAAGACTAACGGCTATGAAACTGCAAAAGTAAAGCACTCATTCTAGGAAAACAGATTTCAAAACAAGGTTCCCTGCTCCCAGTAGTACTCCTCTTCACACAGTAAAGACAATTTACCCCAAAAGGGAAATAGAAAATTTCTGTTCATAAAATGCCTTTGATCAGATTTTTCTCAAAACACATTAGAGCTGTAAATGCAGCATTTCAGTCTTTATACTTACACTACCTCCTGTCACATTAATTTATTATTTATTCTGCTAACATGAAAATGTAAAGTCTGTTAAGGAGGAAAAAATAATTTCATTTTAAGCTGATTTTTAAATTAAGTGTTTGAGAACTGAAGTCCCTAGAAGCTAGAACTTTTCTTAACTTAGAACCGGATTGTATAATATAAAGCATATACATAAATGTTTGCAGAATGAGGATTTTTGCATATAACTCTGGAATGAATAATATTTTCAGTAAGAAAGATTAGATACTGGATGAAAGAAAAATATGTACAAAATATTCATAACAGAACAACAATGATTTTCAGCTTTGCTACCTTGTGCCTTGTTATGTAGGGTAAGTATTAATTCTCCATGCTGAATTATTGCTAATTAATTATTTGCATGTACTTCCTCTTTGTCACTACAGAACTCAATTACCTTGGAACAGATTTCCCAGTAGAAAGTTAATCCTAATTCCCAATCTTTTGAGAAACCAGCTTTTTATTTAGAAATACAGGTTGGGCTTGAACCAGGAATGTTCAGTTGTTTCCAGCTATTCAAGTCTTTTTTTTTATGTACGATGTTGAAGAAATAGCTGCTTTTCATGTCATTGGGTATTTTTTTATACCTCATCCTAAACAAGTGTTGACGTTTTTTAACAGCTCCTTTGAAGCTATTGACCTTTCCCTTTCAAACTGTGTCCATTATTTTGTTATTGCAGGGTAGCTCATTAGTGTTGCATGAAGGTCACTTTCAGAAATTTTCAGGCAAAGAATATCTCTTTATTGTTTACCTATATGGTCCATAGTTCAACATATCATTACCAGTATTAGTAATAATGTATTTACAAAATGTATCAAAGCAATTCCAGTCATTACTGGCTGCCCTTCACTTGGGTAAATGTTTTATTGGAATAAAGATATTGAGTCAGTGGATGCTTTCAGCTGATGAAAATGAAAAGATGGCTCACTTTGGCTACACTGACCCCGAGAATACCCTTTTTAGGTAGTTTTATCTATATTTAGATCATTCTGATATAAATTTCATTTAAAAAAATAAACAGAAATAAAGAAATAGAAAAAAAAGAAAAAGTAGAATCCACACAGCCATTAAAGCATCAAGAACCATGATATCTAGCAGCTAGGAGCTGCTATATTACAGAGCAAAGCCATATCATTTTGGTTCGGTACTTTCTCTGCTAAGCGAGGCAGTGCATGGCAATTATTTGTGAGGTTTGAGGAGCTGCAGCTTGTTACCACTCTACTCTTATACCCTCTACTCTTACACCACCCCTGCAAAACAAGGAGGAGAACGGGGATGCTCTCCACGAATGCTGTCCACCATTATGAGCTTAAGATTAAGCGCCCAAACTCTTGTGTCTGATAACACTGACACAGAGCTTTCATGCAACTCACAAAGCCGTATTGCAGTCAAGGGGAATTAAAGAACTAATTACCTTACCTCCTTGGACTTGTGGCCAGCCAGGAAATAACTGGTTATGTCTGTACTTAAGTGGTTTGAAGTGCTGACAGAGAAAGCATCTACATTATCCTTGAATTCAGGCTGTGTAAAAATCACATCTGCTTTTCCTAGCAGGTGACGCAGGATCTCTCTAGGAAGGAGCCTTCTGCCTTGTGTCAATCATTGAAAAAGGGAAAAGATTTTTGGGGGAGGGGGGGCAGTCCCACCAGTCACAGAAGCCGCTGTTGCCTTCCCACCCAGCAGCAAGCGTGGTCCAGAGGACAGCCTTGAGGTTGCTCCCACACTCAGTGGCCTGTAGCCACAACGGGTTCTGTCAATTAGACAAAGACTGTCAAACTAAAAGACCTGCTTTCTAATTGTGATTTGTTATTAAGCTAATTAGGAAATTTTGGCAGTTCACTTGCGTTTGTGGGAAGAAATAGTAAAGTGTGACTTTACTAATAACAAAACAATAGAGTGCACATTAAAGGTATTAAGAAATGGATAGTGAACCAAAAAAGCAGCTATTATTGAAGATAAACTTCTGCTGAGGTTTTGCAGGGAATGACAACAGGCCACACACGCTAAGACTTTTGCCAAAGCTCCAGCTAGAAATATACATTCATTTTGATAAAAAAAACGAGAACAGAAAGGTTGACAGGTAGTATAACACATTGAAGATGGAATCACTATAGAGTGATAAGAATCTGTTGCTAATCTGAAACCATTAATCTGCTTTTTAGCAAAGACAAATAAAGAATTACAAGTGATACCTACAAAGGTGGGAGGCTTTATCCTCAAAAACAATTATTTGACATTTTTATGGTATTACGGTCACTGACTCCAAGTGATTCAATGCAGTTTGCTAAAACAAAGCTTTGACAAAGTGATAAAATCACATAATACAGTAATGGCCAGCGTTAATGGCATGCTTGAATTTTGAATTTTTCACTGACAGGCTCATTTTTGGAATAGTTCATGCACTTCTATCATCTATATTTTTTAAAGCATTTTTAAAAACTAGATAGATTGCAGCAGAGAGCTGTAAAAATTATATGACAGGGGAAGGAAATTCCTAACAGTAAGAAATGTCAGTAAAACTTTCAAATCTCAGTAAGTACAGTTTATTAAATGGAGGCTTAGCCTGTGGTCTGATGACAGTGTATAAGCACCTTCACAGCGAAAAGATGCTGAAGACCTCTCTGATAGGTGAAGACAGAACAAGAATCAACAACTGAAAGAAGGAATCACATTCAAATAAAAAATCAGGAACCAGTTTCTCTGACTGTGATTGATCTTTGACACGCGGACAGTGGTGATTAATTGTGGGAACAAACCACAGCAGAAAAATTACTAATTCTCCATCTCTAACTCCTTTGCAGAGTGTAAAATGTATTCATACTCATGTGCCGGCGCTCTTCAAGCCTCAGCACAACTCTAAGTGGACAAGTTTTAATTGCATAGGTTACACAGGCTGTGAGAGCAGATGATCTAACCTTCTCTTCTGACTGTAAGCTACGAATTGGAGGAGTGTAGGCATCGTGTAGGCATCCAGGACGAACCATACCCTCCCTGAAATACATGTAACCTGTCAGGATGAGTGAAACAAAGCTGTGCAGGAGCCATACTTCATTCTAAATCATGTATTCATTTAAGTGAATAATCTTGTTGCCCATCCATAAAATATATGAAATATATAAAAGTCTAACACTGCCCACATAAAACAAACATAACCAAAAAGAAAAAACTGAAGGCAGCCTTAACCATTAACTCTAATATAAATGCTATTCTGATGGCAGTAACCTTAAAATAACACAAAATCTTTATTTTAAAAAAGAGAGAAATGTCATATTTATCCATTTGAGATGCAAATCTATACATATACACAGTTTTACCATACAATAAGGTACGAAATTTCTGTCTAAATTGCAAACTTACTGCCAGGAAGGGGCAAAAGCAGAGCTCCTCCGTGGGGCAGGCTGGCCAGGAGCCACTGGCAGCTGCAGGGCAGTCATTGCCCTCAGCAGCAGAAACCAAACACACAGCATCAATCTATATGTGATGGGGATAGGAGGGGAGGTAACTGGGTCCACTGACCATCCCAAATAAGACAAAGAAAAGAAATAAGTCTATGGTCCAGCAAGGCCCTCTGTTTTAAACCTGGTGCCTGATTTTTTTTTTATTTGGTGCCCTCTTCCTTTTGTTTTTTTGGAAGCAGCAAATAATTGCTTCTAATTTACACTCTGCAAGCAATCACTTTGTGTCCCTTCCTCGTGTTATTTCTTTTCCAGGATGAAGAACTTTAATCAGTTTAATCTTTTCTTGTACAGTAGCCAAATCTGATTATCCTTGTTACCCACCTCCATAATGTTTTCTGCTTTTATGTGTCTTTCCTGAGACGTGGTGACAAGGCACAGTATTCAAGATGCAAATACGTTGTTGTATATTGTGGTATAATTATGACTTCTGTTCTGTTTGTTCATTTCTAAACAACTCTGATTATTCTGCTTTGATTTTTGGACTTCTAATAAACACTGAGTTGACATTTTTCAGAGAATGCTCTACCGTGACTCTCAAATTTCCTTCTTCAACAGAAGTAGCTCGCTAAGGCTGTGTCCATAACAGTACCTTGAACCCTGATCCTGGGCACTTGCATTTGATCACTAGTGTGCTATTATATAGCTTACAGCAGTCCCCAACACAGTATGGGCTTATGTTCACTATCTCTCTCTCAAACTGCTCCCAAGTGTGGTTCGAGATTCCTGAAGCACGAGCCATCATTCACCAGGAATGGTTACTAACAGATAGCCTGTTTGTAGCCACGCTGTTCTAGAAGGTTCAAGGGAATACAATATTATGGATATGTGCCGTGACCTCAGTGTGTCAAAGCACAGTTTGGGTAAAACTAACATACAAGTATATTTAGGAAGACTAGGGAAAATGTGGACCCACTGCTCAACGAGATGGGGGTTCCGGCTGCACAGGATATGGCAAAGGCTGAGGCACTGAAGGCCTCATTTGCCTCAGTCTTTACTAGCCGGATGGGCCTTCATGAATCCCAGGTCTCAAAGATCCTGGAAAAAGGCTGGAGTAATGAATATGTACCCTTGACAGAAGAGGATCGATCAGGGAATACTTAAGTAAACCAGACATACTTATGTCCATGGGGCCTGATGGGATGCATCCATGAGTGCTGAAGAAAATGTCATTGAGAGGCCACTTTCAATAATCATGATTAACCATGGTCACTGGGAGAAGTGCCTCCAAATTTGAGGAAAGCAAGTATCATTCCTATCTTCAAGGAAGACAGAAAGGAAGACCCAGGGAACTGTCAGCCTCACCTCGATCCCTGGGAAGTTAATGGAGCAGCTAGTCCTGGAAAGCATTTCTAGGCACATTAGCAACAGAAAAATCATCAGGAATAGTCGGCATGGCTTCACCAAGGGCAAGTCCAACTTGATAAACTGTTACAATGAAATGACTGGACTTGTAGACAAGGGGAAAGCAGTGGATATTGCCTACTGGACTTACAGCAGGGGCTTTGACACGTCTCCAATAAGATCCCCATATACAAGCTGTTGATGTATGGGCTGGATGAGCAGGGAGGTGGATTGAAAACTGGTTGAAAGACCGGGCCCAGAGTGTGGTGATTAGCTGCATGAAGTCTAGTTGGAGGCCAGTAACTAGCAGTATACTCCAGGGGTCAATATCAGGTCCAGTCCTCTTTAGCATCTTCATTAATGATCTGGATAATGATAATGGGGCACAGTGTACCCTCAGTAAGTCTTACTGATGAAAGTGTTACTGTCAATCATTTCTACAGATTATTATTTTTCCCATGGTGCATGTGTAGCTCCTATTGCTGGATTTCATCACCCATTTTAAAATGTAATGCCTGAATATCATCGGATGTTTCTGCAAATCTTTGAATTTTTACTTTTGGTTGCTTTTAATTATTTTGTGTAATCAGAAAATTTTGTTGCTTTATTACTGAATCATTCAGGACAGCATAGATCCCAGACAGATTACTGTAAACATGCCATGGTTAAACCACAACATGCCACTATCACATTGGTACTAAAAGAACTATTATTTCTATTTACTTCATTCTAGGCTTTAAACAAGAGAAGCAACTTTCTTTTTCTCCCATAGAAACTCAGCTGTTGTGGCTATCCAGTTATAATATTTTGACCAGTCATCTTTAGTCACATTTTTAGGTGATTCTTTCAAAGAACTCTAATAGATACAGGAGGTGTGACCCTCATCTATGAAAATTATGGGTTATTTACCTCCACATGTCACATCCATCCAGTTCTATTTGCTATTGTGGTTTCAACCATTTTCCTTGGTACAGAAGTCTGTTGTGCTGCTCTGTAGTTTCCAAGCTGCTTTTTGTGCCTCACTTCCCCATCTATGAAACTGTGATGTTGCTACCCATTTATCTTATAAGCCTGCAATGATGCTTAATTAATTTTTGCTTCTGAATTACTCAAATACGAGTGATATGAATAAGACATTGAAACTATTGAGAGAAGTCTACCAAGTAGCAAATAAAAAAGGGAGACCACACAATAAACAGCAGTAAGAAATAAAATACTGAACTACTTATAATTTATAGTGTGCTGAGCAGAAGCATGGAGTGTGAAGCTGAAAGAGGAGACATCTTCACAGAAAAAGATCTCTACTAGGATGGGAAAAAATAACTATTCAGTAAAACAACAGAGAATCCAGTATAATGCTTAGAAAAAGTGCATGCCTTATTTTTAGTCTCACCTTGTCTAGCTTGAACTCCCAGTAATTAGCTTTTTATATATGTATTCTTTCTAGCAGTATATAAAGGCTAAGGAGTTCTTTGTTACCAGATTTTGATTTCCTAGATAGCTTTTCCTAGATAGTGATCAAAGCATCCAGTAAATTTCCATTGTTACATTAAGTAGATTGAGGTTTACGAAGCTGGGGTCTTACAGATTCCCTTTGGATGGATAGGCAAAGGGATTTGGGCATCTAACTGCTGCTTTAAGCAACATTCACATCAAAATAAAGTCCAACGTTCCATTGTCTCTTAGTCACTAAACTCTTAAGAGAGTTGCTGCGTCATCATGCCAGTTTCATTTGGCCTGGTGGCACTTCTCACAAAGCACAAAGTTTTCCAAGGACAGGACTCCATGGAGAAGAAATTCTGTTTTACCTTGCAGTGCAGAGGAAAGAGTATTCCTCTGGTGGGAATTGTTTTCAATCCTTCTTTCTACTTGATTCAAAGAACAGACTAGATTTCAGATCCCACACTCGCTAGGAGAGTGATGTGTTCAACTGTACTGATGTGTTCAACTCCGTACTAGCTAATGCAGTAGTAGTATAGAAAAGGGGACAGGGCATAATTCAGGTAATGCACACATCTGGGACTGGAGAGAAGTAAGCTAAAGTCTGGACTTAATGGAATATTTTATTATTCATACAAAACAGAGGTGATTTCTGAGGGAAACTGAGCAGCCCTTTATCAACCTAGTAATTTGGGGTACTATCTTGCTGCATGGGGAACCTGGCCCCCAAGCTTTATGACAAATAATTTAAAAAATTGTAAATAGGTTTTTGTTTCCTGGGTGACCACCCTAATATTTGGAGGCAGAACATTTCTTTGGTTAATTTTGGCATGGCCAAACCCACATTCACTCTTGGAAGTTAAGCTTTTTTTCTCTGATGCTGTAGTAGATACCTATTATGTTGATACTTAACAAATTAGCTCTTTAAAAAAAAAATGACCAAACTACAATCACAATAATTTTCAAAATATGTTTTTTTTCCCACTATGAACTGTTTTATTGTAATTACCTGATTAAATCAGTAAATATGAAAATCCTCTCCCACAACTCAGACAGCAGTTGTCCAGGTGTAAGAACTGTATGTATTGCATAGCATATTTTTGAGGAGTGTATTAGAAAAATCATAATGTTATTAATCTTCATGAGAAATCAGGACATGCACATACAGATATGAAATTATTACTGAGGTGTGTGGGGCTGTTAAAGTGTCCAAGTTCAGATCATAAGAACAGACAATCTCTACCATACAGGAAATCTGTTAATATTGTAGAATATAAATAAGTGTGTTCTGGTTTTTTTTGGTTGTTTGTTGTTTTTTTTTTATTTTATTTTTTTTATTTTGCAAGGTCCCCAAACAAATAACAGCTTACCTCTGTCTTGTAACAGGGACTGTTCCAAGGATCTTTGAAGTCTCCAACCGACTCAACAGATCTGGCCCTAAAGTAGTAAAACCTCTGTTGAATGTTTATAGATAACCACTTAGTCAGTGCTGGCTTAAGAAAAGAAAGAGGAAATAAATTAAATGCATCTTCCAGTGACATAAGCCTCATGAAGAATTAACTAGGATAAGCACTTATTCTAGTTGGTGCACTGTCGATCTGAACAATGCAGACAAAAATAATAATTAAAACATAGCTTCATGCTGAGATGAAACTTTCAAGAGTCTCTACTGTGTTAAGCTTATGATTTTTCTGGTTCTGTATTTGCAAGCATAATTATGTCCCAGAGGCAACAGGAGCTAGTGCTTGTCAGTCCCCATTTCTCCCTCCGATAGGAGATTAATTTCTTTACACAGAAATCCAAAAGTTGATGCCAGAGCAATAATAATAATGTAAACAAGTCTTTTATTCTTTTAATCTGGAATGCATAATTTAATGGCATAGTTGTATAAATAATGAAAATACCACATCTACTTTAGACAATTAAGGGTAAACCGAAGGTAACTTTTAATGTAGTATTGATTGACCATATCAACAAAATGATGACAGACATCCGTATGAATGATTAGCAGTTAGGAAAATGCTACCAATTCTATCAATACAGATTAAGTAGGGGCGGGATGGAGCAGACTTGATGGCTCAGAGTACTGGTAATGGAATAGAGAGCCCTTCAGCTCCAGCACACTGACTTGAGCCAGCCTAGGTCAGGCTGTGACTGAAAGTCATTACCATCAGATGGCTCTTCAGTGAAATGAGTTTGTCCTAGTGGCAGGCTGTCTGTGTCACAAAATGCACCATCTATCATGATTGACACAGCAGGGAGATTCTCAGCTGGAAGGAGAGGGTGGGCTCGGCATCCCTTCCATCCCTGCGGGGAGCAGGGTTAGGGACAGCTATCCGGGGCTGCCCTGCTATAGCTGATGCTGCAGAAGTTTTAGGAATGTCTGATGTTAGGGACCATGGTGCTAGACACTAAAGTAAGATGCAAGAGGAATGTAGCTGTGCGGAAGAGACTGCAATTGAATTGTAAGACATGACATGAACTAAGGGGCAGAAACGGTAAATGCGGGAGAAGCAAGACTGGAGAACACCAGTGACCTCAAGTTACAGCACATAACTCTGCTCTGCTCCTGGATTTGGCTGGATTTGAGAGTAACATAGTTTGTGGGGGAAAGCACAACAGGGTTTGTCAACACACACACACACAAAAGAAAAAAGAGAAAAAAAAAGAAAGAAAAAAGAGGAAAAAAGCACAGTGGAAGCCAGAATCCTCAGTTAGTCAGAGGCGAGAAGCAACATACTAAAGCAAAGTGGAAGCAAAACACAGGGATTTCAAAATGAAGGCACAGTACAGACATGGGAGACACTGGAGAGATGCAAAGTGGGGAGTGACATGGACAAAGGGATGAGCTGAGGGGATTACTCCTCTAAGCGGCAGATCCGGTTGGATATGAGCAGAGCAGGACTGTCTGTGTCTGTCAAAGCCACCAGAAATGACATAGTTAGGAAGTGACAGGAACATAAAGAGAGTCTAAGTTTCGTGGTTGGATGGGGAATACTGTACCTTTTAGAAGTTCTGGAGGAAGGTATTACCTGAAAGATTTAATGATAGCCTGAATAGCAACACCAGTTAAATAGCAGTTTTATTGGCAACATTCAGGCTACAGCCCTGTGTGAAACAAGGGGCAGAACTCTTAGTAATGGCAAAATGAATGGAACAAAAATAAATACGAACATTCTTTCACATCTTTGAGCTTAACCTGGTGGTTAGACATACATGAGAAAACATCATGTTAGACAGCAGACAAATTCTTGCATTTAGGGGAGTTAGTTTTCTGTATGTTAATTTAATCTGTGTTGTCAACTTGGAACAAAGATGTTGAGTATCATTTTCCAAACTTTTATCTACTGAATCTAAAAGCTCAGGGATTGCTTCTAGGAGCTCTGCAAAAGATAAATCTGAAAAGGAAGCCTATTTTCAGTAGGCTTAACCTAATCATAAAGTTGAAAACCTTAGCAGGAGAGCAAAAAGGGACAGAAGTAAAAGTAGAAAGAAAACCAGGAAAAGGCTTGAACAACAGCCCATATACCTTCTTCAAAATTTTTGTGAAATAAGACCACGTAAGTTTAAAACACATTCTGAGTTTTTAAGTTCATCTCCTTGAGGGATATGGCACCATGGGTGTGGCAAGACCAATAAATATTCCTCTCTGATTGATACAGGTATACATTTCAGTTAGTTACTTATTTAGTAATTATATCCCATGTGTATTTATACCTGCAAGAGACCCATTATTAATATCCTATGGCATGTAAACTCCACCAAGGCTGCTGCTTATCCTACAAAACACAGCAAGCCTGTCAGTAGTACTTTCTGTCCTCTAAATGTCAGTCATGCTCCTGACCATTCCACCAATACACCTGCCTTCTCTGCAGAAGAAACCTCACAATGGGAAACAAACTTTTTTTTCCCCTAAAAGAATTCCTATTAAGAATGAAGAAATTAATTAATTAATTAATTAATTCACCATTTTTGGTGAAAATGTCTCAGTGGTTGTAGAGTTCCTTTTCATTAAGCCATAATTCCTTACGACTTCTGTTTTATAGATTCAGTATTGAGGCTGCTGGGCATACACATGTCTATTACTTAGAATAAACTGGTGGTAAAATTAATATCATGATCAGGTGAACTTTGGTGAAACTGAACTAGGACTAAATGTATTCTGCTACTAGGGCTCACAAGGACAAACTCCTCAGCAGTTGTTCAAATAATGCAAAATTTTGAAGCTGGATACACTGCCTATGATATTCCTTCATTTTAATTTATTTTTGTTGTGATTACACAGTCAAAAATAACGTGTAACAGCTATTTGAATGTGACTGCTGTTTTGCACATAATAGTATATTCAAATGTCCATGAGTAGAATCATGAGTTCTATTACTGAAGCATATTAAAAAAATCAAGGAATCAAAATAAATTACTAAAATCTGGAATCATAGAATCATTGAATGCTTTAGGTCAGAAGGGACCTTAAAAATCATCTAGTTCCAACCTCCCTGTTATGGACAGGGAATCCTCCCACTAGGCCAGGTTGCTATATTTTACACATATATCGTCCTTGTCTTATCATTAAGAGTATGAACAAAATATTGTTGAAAATTCTGAACACGCAGAAGTTAGAAAAATCAGAGGTGGTGCCAAGTGTGGATGTGACACCCCCCTGTCCCACAGGGGACAAGATACCTCAGTAAGAAAACATAAGATTGTGTCCAGTGAGCTGCCATGTCCAGAGCATAATAAATACCCTTAGTGTGAGATCTCTTGGCAGAAAAAAGTACAAAAACCCCTTTGTGTCTCATCACTTGGAATCGGGATTGGCTTTATTTCCAAGAAAGCTGTTTCGTTTCAGCCATCCGTTAAGCTTGCTACAGAAATGACTGGAGAAAATCCCGTGGTTTGGTACGCACACTAGACAGAGTCTCTGATTAATCAACTTTTCTGTAGGCTCATTCTCCACTCTGTACGCATCTCATCGACAAAGATGGGAAAGTTCAGCTGGGAACGGTTTTCACTTCGAAAGTTGCAGAGGTAAACAAATGCAAATATTTCTTTTTCGTGCATCTTTCCTTACAGGGGAGTGTTACTCTTGGTTATCAACTGCCATTTTTGCAGGAGGCGAAGCGTGCACTTGCAATACTAATCAGTAAGCTGTTCCCAGACCCGGTGGCTTACTTCTTGTACCCAAACGACTTTTCTGTTGCAAAGAACCTGGCATCATCTCAAGGTGGCGAAAAAACTGACGGGGTTACTCATTACCCATATGTGTATTATTTGAATCTTAAACGCGAAGTTCCCTCACAAATGGGCCTCTCATGAGGTGAAGGTGGCCGGTTGCTTTTCATTACATGTCTGGAGCAACTATTCTGACAAGGGTAGGCAAAAAGAGCGGTAAAACCAGTGTGGATGGTGTGAAGGGGGGGATGCTGAGGTACCCTACGACCGAACTTCCAGCCTCCCCCAGAGCATCTCCTCCGGCAAACCCTGCCACACACGCACCCCGGAGGCGCGGGCAGGCGGCGGGAGGGCCACACGGCGGGCCGGCAGGCGAGGGACGAAGCAGCTACTGCCTGAGGAACCTCCCCGAGGCCCCGGCCC
>VXBW01003904.1:689145-759222 GCA_013400375.1 Thinocorus orbignyianus | reverse complement strand
CCCTTGGGAGGTGGGCTGAGGGTCCTGGGGGTCAGCGGTCACTGCTGCCGCCATTTTGGGTGTGGGCGGGAGAGGTGTCCCCTCTCCTTTCCCTCACGGCGGATCTTCTCAGGGCCGCGGCTGGCTTTGCCGCCTCACTCAGCCCTCAGCGCTCCTCGGCTGCCTGGCCGGCTTCCCCCGTACCTGCAGGCGGCTGGTGTCAGGCGGAGGTCTTTGCCAGGCTGTCAGTAGGCGAGTAGGAGGGAAATAAACCCCTTACCAGGGGTGTCTGCTGGGCGAGGGCTGTGTTCGAGGCCTGGCCGGGGTGCTGTTGTGCTGGCTGAGCTGAGGGGGACCTGTGATGCCTCCCTGTGAGGACACCCCATGGCTTTCTTTTCCTCACGAACTCAGGTGCTGCCTGCCAGCCATCGTAGCGTGTGGCTGTGTGTTTGGGGACCCCGTCTCTGTGAGGTTTCTGGGTGTCTGGGAGCTGGACAAACAGTTGCTCTGTGTGTATGTAGGCTGGCCCCCCAAGCACTGTGAGACTAGGATGTGTTGGAGGTGCTGCACATGCAGTGTGTGAGGGGGCTGTATGTGGTCAGCTGGCCCTGCAATATGTAAGTAAATCTGGTACAACCTGGACTTGTTGAGCTCTCAGTGTTTACCTTGCAGGTGTGATGTGTTCTGGGTACACTGGACTCCTTTGTGTTGTCTTCAGCAGAGTCTGCTGGTCAGGCTTATGCTCAGAAAATCCTGGGCAGAAATACAGGAGCTGCAACATTTCTAAATATGAAGTGTTGGCAGGGATTTCTGCCAGCATATCCGTGTGGCTCTCAAACTGCTCCACCTTACATCAGCCTACATAGTTAGGAGGGCAGAGTGTTTTACCAGAAAGCATCTTTAAAAGAGCTTGTGATGTAGCTGGGCTGTATGTTTGGCACGCACATTCACTCATGATAATTAAATTACGTGTCACATAGGGCTCAAGTTCTTTGCTGCTGGGGACTAGATTCATTTCTAAAGAGCTAATCAGAATGGAAGGGTACCTCTTAATAAAGATATGTTGACTTTCTTCCAGCCTTTGCTACTGATGTGTGACTTCCTTAGTGGAAAACTGTAGAAAGTGATGCTTAAGAGATACACAAAAATCTATGGGTATGGTGAAAACGGAACCATTTATTTAGTGCTATTTGCACATCTTCCTTGGCTGAGTCACTTCACCACTTGGTAGAAAATGGGGTAGGGGCAAACTTTGTTGTTCAGAAGATAGCTTATCAACTCACTATGGAAGATTTGGCAGATGCTTTTGTTGGCATGATTATCTCTGATGACGAATTAGTATGATTTACCCTTCTAGGACTTGTTTTGTGTCATGAAAGCCATGAAAATGTAAGCCTGCTTCAGGTCAGTACTCTTAAGTGTGAACATGGAGAAAACAAAGGAGTGTTGACTTTGAAATAAATTAAGCACACCAATACAAACAGTTGACATGTTTGTTTTAGGAAAGGACAATTGCTTGCTTTTTTGTGGTGTTCTTGCTTCAATCTGTAAATCCTCTTTAATATTTATTTTATCATTTATAATTCTATAATTTATGTATAGTTTTCTAGCTGAACCTGTTTGAGTAGATGAGCCCAAGTTGATGACCTCAAAGAGAGATCCCTTCCAACATCAACAATCCTGTAATTCAGTGAATTTGATTGATTAATTTAACCAAGTGGAGATTACAACAGTGTTCTACAATTAATTTTGTAGTCTTCCTAAAATAGTATTTTGTATCTGTAAAAATAATATAGAAAATACTCAGTTGTTTCAACACAGATTTGGCAGCTCTTCCAAGTATCAAGGTTTTGAAAGATTGCTTCAAATCAAAAGGCTAAACCAGAGATACCTGTTAGCATTGGTAATTAACTTTAATATTGATATATATATGAACATACACGTGTTAATCTATTAAGTTCCATAAAAACAGGACCATCCCTTCCATTTCAGATGAAAGCAGCTGAGATCCTGAATTCAAGAGAGTGAACATCCATACATTTTTACTTAAAAGCAGACAAGAGGTAATAAGCAATAAGATACATCCTTTCTTTGTAAAATCAAGAATAAAGGCCGTACTTTTATTAGTTGGTTTTTTATTGTTATTTTGTTTTCATAAACTTGAACTACACAGAGTAAGTTTATATCCATTGGAAGATTCTACATGCACTTTTGCCAGCTCCCTGACTTCATAGCTCTTGCCATTACACTCTGCAACCTCTTCAGAAAAGAAAGCCAGTTTGTATGTGAATTTTATAGCAGATGTAGGAAAATCCTCTAACTCCCTATTGGTCATACAGACTAGTGTTTGTTCTGGATTTAAGCTAATATATTAACCTGCAGAACCGCCCAATGTGTATCTAGGTTCTGCCTCATTCAGATGTTTCAGCCAAATCCTGCAGCCTGGTCTTAAAGGATGACTTAAACTCAGTGTACTTTATGGCAGTAGCTCCAGGAAACATCCAGTTTTAGTAGACTACCTAGAAAACAATATAAGGATGGGTTGGGGTTTTTTTTGCAGTGCAATGAGGACATTTTCCTTGGATTTTTCTGTGAATTTTTTTTCTTGATATCATAAATTAGTTTTTTGTTTCTTACGTAGTTTTAAAAATCTTTCAGAAGAAACTAAATACGATCAGTTAATCACAGTTGGAAATTTAGAGTTTCCATGAGGTTTTTTTTCATAACCAGGAAGGTCTTGGTTTTGTTTTCCTTTGGGATATTGCCATATTAATCTAAATTTTTCATTAGGCAAGACAAGCTATGAATTATAGACAAGGCCGGGATAGTTTGGGAACTCTTTCTATGCGGCTAAAGCAGGCTGATGTTACAAAATGGGCTCACATGCCAAAAAACCTAAACCAGTTTAATATCATATTGGAGAGATAAGTCATATTAAGTACTTATTCTTCATAGGTAAGTTGTTACTTTTATGAGATGCATAAAGAGAAGGAACCATAGATGGTTGAAGGTGAAGACAAGCTACTGATTTTCATTTAGAGTAGAAGTCTCCCTCAGTCCTCCAGCCCTCTTCCGATACTACTGTTGTAATACAGTTACTCTTAGGAAACAGAACTGTGAAAGTATATGTTTTCTGACAAAAACTCTGCTTTCAATTTTTCTGCTCTTGTAGATTTTTTCATTTGCTTACAGGTTTGCTTTTTATTGAGGCGAAAACGTAAAGAGATTTACAGAATGTATACAAGGTGATCTTTTTTTTAAATAAAAAATGAAGTGCTGTTGAGTGAATGGCTATCCTCATCTCAAATGAAGTCTGCCATGATTAAATATTAAAATGATCGATGGTTTAAATTAATTTAAAACTTTTCAGGAGATTATTGCAAAGATTAACATTTTTAATGTTTTAATGCTTCCATAGTTTATCAATCACAGGCACAGTGAAGCTGCTTTTAGTTACCAAGCTGATGATTTCATACATCATTGCAGTGTTATGCTCAACATAAACATTGTGGTGGCGTTGGTAAAGGAGATGAAGAAACACAATTCATGCTATGACTCTTTAATGATCATTTCTAGTCTTTTTGACACACAGAATAAGCAGGTAAGAATTTCTTTCGTCTTTGGAAAGAAGATAAGAAGGAAAGGAAGTTCTGGAAAAACAGCGGTGTTTGCCATTTAAGAAGGAACTCTGTTTCACGTGATGACGNTCAGCCTGTCCTCATAGGAGAGGTGCTCCATCCCTCTGATCATCTTGGTGGCCCTGCGCTGGACCTGTTCCAACAGTTCGATGTCCTTTCTATGTTGAGGACTCCAGAACTGGACACTGGTCACTGGTACTGTACAGAAGAAGAAAAAGCACTGGGATGCATTTATTGCAAGTAGGACTTGCATTAATGCAGCTGTAATATCCCAGAATCATCTGCCAAAGCCTATGATTCCTGATACATTTTTACTCATTAGAATTATTTTTGAAGGTCATGGGAAAATGTCAAGGCACCTCAGGTGCTTTTGTATCACTGGCTGCGCAGAGATAGCCCTGTAGTTCAGTGGGCTGAGTAAACACTTCAGGCATTCTTGACATGGTCGGTGCTAATCTCTTTGTTTCTCATTTCTCCTGCATTTTTTAGCAGCAAGGCTGAAAGTCAGGGTTAGTGATTTTAAGTTTGTGCCTCTCTAACCACGTACTGCAATGATACAATGGAGCTTTATATCATACTGTTTATTGTGTGCCAGGACTTTTTGCTGTGTTAAATACGATAATTCATATATCAACAAAATCTTGCTTATTCATGTGTTTTGGTTGTTCTCAGCACTGTCCTTCATCCAGTGTGTTTTGCCATCAAAAGCAAGAGAATCAGAAAGACCTGGTGTGATGAATTAGCCCATGTAAATCCAGCAGGAGGTGTAAAGGGAGATAGGAAGGCTGACGTAGAAATCCAGGAGTAGATGTTGAACTGATGAAGTGAATAAATGCGGAAAGACTGTTCTGACAGCAGAAGCTGATGGTGGTGAAGTCACTTATAGCAGAAAGGGCAAGTATGGGAGAGGGAAAGAGCAAAGGTTAGCACTGGGTTAATGTTGAGAGTGGTATTGGGAAGTTAAAATCCGGAGGGCAAACTGGATCACACCATTTTGTACACAAGTTTCTTGTCAGCTACTAATGCTGTTATTTCTATTCTAACAACAAAATAAAAGATGGGGTTAAATCGCCTCTAGTTTTGTGCCTCTAGCCAGAAAGCTAAACTTATCTTGGTGTATTTCCATTGAAATAAAATAAATAATGGAACAAAATAACCTTTTATGTTACGAACTGGTTTTTATAGCGGGAAACAGCTTGGGTTGGAAATGCAGTAGATTTCAAAGTTTCAATTGTTTTCTCTCCGGCTGTGCTGTGCGGTGTAAATGAAGAAAAGGTTAAGTTTACCCATGATAATTCCCTCTCACATTTACATTATCAATCAGCCTTTGTAGCTTTTTGTGCTTTTATCTATTGTGTTTTCATTGTAATCTTTACATACAAAGTTCGCAATTCTGCAAACTCTTATGCTCAAATTTATTCACAAATGGCTCTTGACAGATGTGCTCTGGAAGCTTTGGATGCTGTGGTTTGAGATGCTGCCAGCTGGTCGCCTTCTCCCCACCCCTCTGGTCGCAGTCAGTGTGGGAAAGCCAGCCCTACCCTCACCTTGGTTCACTTCCCTCAACACACATTTCTTTTTGGGTGGCTTGTGTTGATGTGTAGGCTGAGAGTGTGGCCCTGGGGGCAGAACATACCCCCTCTTGTTGCCCTTTTTTACAGGCTGCTCATCCCTGGCAGAGGGGTGACTGAACACCCAGGGTCAGCGACGTCCTAAAGCCTCTCTGAGTTTATGAGACGCCCCTGTAGTTGAAAGCTGGACATGTTTTAAGCTTTCCCTTTTAAATTACCTTATTTTCAACTCACCAAGTCAGCGTGGAGTGCTTGGTTTTACTCTATCACCATCTCTACTTAAACTCATCTCATGGTTTTGTCTGTTCTTGGAAGTGATCATGCCTAAAAGCAGGTAATAAAACCCCAGATCTTCCTTTCCTGCAGTACGTGTGCCATTGAGATTGTCCTGTAGGCAGTTGCAGTGTTACACTCCTGGGTGGAGCTGATTATGCTGCTGCCAATCAAGATTACATCACTTCACTACTAGGCCAGTTTTGAATTGCTTTCTCCTTGCCAAAAGGAAACACTTAACCTGAAGCAGTGTGTTACTTGTTTTGTTTTGGTGTCTTGGCTGTCAAGCTGAAAGCGCACTACTTGTATAGCTGACATTTAAATTTGATTAGGTCCTTGATTTACTGTTACTCAGCTAAAATTAATTTAAAAATTAAGACTGTACAGTAACAATAAAAGGGATAAAGAGCTGGTGAGCTGCCAGCACTCAGAAATAGTGTCTGGAGGCCACTGTCAACAGATGAGAGCTTGTTGGGGACCTTTGTTCGTGTCGGGTGTGAGGCCATTTACTGTTGTAGTCAATTGTCTGGGTATAAACATAAAAGCAATAGTGACAAACTATGGACAGTTGAGTGACTGCTGGATTGATGAAGAGGGGATATAAGCCGTGGTGGCTTAGATCATGGTAACCTCAGTGTGTTCAGATGCAGTTTCTCTGCAAATGTGTCAAGGAAGAAGGGATGCTGGATGGAAGACTTTATCTTGTAAAGGCGTGACTGCGGGAAGGCTTGGGGCTTGTGAGGAAGCTCCTGTAGCTGAAGGGGTTTGAAGTCCAGTGACAGCAAGGGCTGATGCAGAGGTGGGAGGAGAGGGAGGAGGGTGGTTTAAATCCCTTTAATAAGACCAGTGCTGCAATGTTGCATCTAGTTCTAATTACTATGAGAAACATGTCATGATGAAGGTCCTGGAAGACAGAGACATTTCTGGTAATGGTGTTACCTTTGGTAGGTGGGCTTGAGGGTGGGTTTGTTAGCTGTGGTGTTTCTGACCACACGTCTGCCTCACCTTACCCATGTTGGACCCCACAGAGCTCTGAGTAGCTGTCTGTCCCTCTGGGCTGCTGCAGAGGCTCCTGCACACACGGCGTTGGGTGTCCTGAGCAAAGCTCTGCTGCATCTGTGTGAATTTGTCACTTCTTCCCATTAGAGAAGGTATGGGAAGCATTGATTCTTTTTCTGTTGTATATATGCATGTGTTTTTTCAACCTTAGACTTCGGTGTGATTAAACTTAAGTATGGTTTTAATGGGACCACAAAGAATTGCAGCACTTAATAATTTGGGGGGTTTTTTGATTCTGAAGTCATAAAGTGATCAGAGATGGATGTTGCTTTCTTTGGAATTTTTTGACATTTGCAGTTTGATTTATGAATCAGCTTTTCCATAATATTGAGTGGGAAGGTTAACAAACCATTATTAGATTGCTGTTTACCTTTTTATTCTGGAAGACAGGATAAATTTGAAAGCCTGGGTATACAAAGTGGCAGACCAACAGGCTAAATAACTTAGGAAGAGTGTATTCTGGAAAAATGATTATTATAGAGACAAAACTTATTTAAAAAAAACCTTCAAACTGTTTTCATTTTAAGTACACCAGTGGGGTTAAATAATATTAGTAACTTCTGTTAAAGTAACAGATCATAATAATTTAAAACAAAAGGTCCCAGCGCACTTGCTAATATCCTTTATGACTTCAGTAAAATACATCTGAAATGATTTACAAAGCAAAGCTTCTGGGTGAATTCTTCCAGTTCTACATGGGAAGAGAGCCTGTTTATCTTCATGCATGTTTATATAGACTCATGGAAATTATGATCTAAATGTGGGTACCATACTAAAACATAGCCATATATGCAGAGTAAAGAATTCAAAGCACTTGCATTTTGTCATTTATTGCACACAAGTAATGTATATTGTATAGGCTTGGTTCAATTCTGTATCCTGACCATAGAAGGACTCTAGAATATGTACAGTACCTTGAGGAGACCTTTTGGGGGGAGGGAATGGTGCGTGTAGGAAAAAGCTCAGGGCGATGGCTCTCTGACCAAACTTGTCTGCTTTTGAGCCTTCAGACTTAAGGACTGTCAGTGCTGGAAATAGTGAAGAGCTGGAAAGATGAACCCTCTGTGCTGTATTGGTATAGATCTTCATTAAAAAAAAAAAAACAAACAAACAAACAGAAGAAGAAGTCATTATGGAGACAATTGGAATGGCTGTAAAGCTGAGTGCGTGAGATAGAGTATTTTGGAAGTTAAAAACAGAAGCACCTGAGCTAAAGTAATTTTCAGAGTTGACCCAGCTCTGCTTAAACTTCTTAAGCTTGGTTACAGAGTTGTGCAGCTTTTGGTACTGTAGTGGCTGGACTGAGCAAATGTAGCAGGAAGAGAGCAGACCTGCAGTTTCTTCTGGTGTTG
This sequence comes from Thinocorus orbignyianus, assembly GCA_013400375.1. Taxonomy (NCBI): domain Eukaryota; kingdom Metazoa; phylum Chordata; class Aves; order Ciconiiformes; family Thinocoridae; genus Thinocorus; species Thinocorus orbignyianus. The sequence continues at coordinate 751,350 of VXBW01003904.1, read as the reverse complement.
GTGTTGAACCTTTGTCCTTATACAAGCTGGGCTGAACTTTCCTGTTTGCTCTAGCAGGTTTTTTGTTGTTGTATGCAGTCTACAAGGCTAGATTTCAGGCAGTATATCCCCCTCCTCCTAATGAAACCTTACAGCAATCCTGAAGCCTACATTCTCCTCTAACTCTGGCCAAGGGCACGTGCAGACCCCTAGCACTTAGAGAGATGCACTCAGGAAATTAGAGTGAGTGGAGTGGATTGTCATCTACCGTTTTGTCTCAGACCAGTGTTTCTGAAGAGATGCTCACAATCTGATAGCTACTCTTCAAATGCTCTCTTGTAGGAGTCTCATAACTATTCTATTTCTAACTAGTTTGAGGTGTAGAAATCTCTTGATCAGAATCCTGACCATCCAACCTGTCACAGCAGGCCAACCTGTCACACCTCAGAACCCAGAGTCTTAAAAATGTGCCGTCTCCAAACGCAGCAACCTATGGAAAAGTGTTAAATTTTGTATTTCAGTCAGATTTTTACAGTAGATAGAATTTCACGTGTACTGCGTGACTTGAAACATACAAAGGAGGACTTTTTTTCAGCCTGTTAATCTCAGTTGGTATCATCCTTTCCTTTGGTGTTTTCCTGGACAGTGAAGCTTGCAACAGAATTCCTTGTGACACTCTTCACGAGTAGCAGGAGTAGATGGGGACACAGTCTCCTCCTGTCCTGTGGTCTGAGGCAGGCATTTGCAGAAATGGTTGTGTCTGAGACCTTCAGATGTTCACGTGACATTCTGATATTTCAGCTGATACTTTGCTCCAAGTTGCCTACTTTTCTTTTTGCCACCTATTCTTCCCAGCTTCCACACTTGTCCCTTCTACTTTAAAATGAAGCAAGTAAACAGTTTACCACATTTTCTGATGGCTATCATCAGAGCTGTTTATTTGGCCCATATAAAGGTGATTTGCTCCTTTAATTCAATTTTTAGTTCAAGATTCGGATTTTTGATAGATACCAATGATCTTCTGTTCCCTTTTTTTCCCAAATAGAACATAAAGCTCCTCCAAGGATGGTATCGTGTGTGCTATTACTTCAGTCTTTATCTTAAAAAAATCGTTGCCTTTAATGGGATCTCTGGGCAGGTTTCAGGAGAGCCAAGTCTTGAACAATTTAGATATAATCTGCAGTGAGTGTGCTTGGCCTATTGTTTTGAACTGCTTTGGGAACTACTGAGCCGATGTTATTTAAGCCATATTAAACTCTTCACTCAATTATGGCCTAATCCTTCAAAACCAGTAGAGTAGGACTTGGTTTTGAAAATGCTGCTGCTAACTTCTACGGGTCTGTTCACTCAGCCTGACTCTTAAGCTCATTATTAAGTGCTGTAGGGCTGAACTTTACATTTGATATGTTAACACAAAGGTACCTACTGGTTTTCACCTCGGACAATTCTAAAGGAAAAATACAAAAAATTATGTATTATGTTAAGGCTATGGAAACGCATGTCAGCTTTATGTTCTGATCTTTATGGGGAAGATTAACAGGTTATTCTGTCTTTAATCGGTCATTGAAAAAGAGAAGAAAACATAAATTCCCAGATGAACAAATTAAGACTTTTGACACTTAATATTTCTTTTGCCTTGTGACTAGAAGAGATTTATTTTTTTGTAAAGCCGAGTTGCTTTCTGGAGTGCCTAATACAGCATGTGAGACAACGAAAGTGGCATAAAACTATTTTTCTTCATTCATAGATCAACCTAATACTTACTGAGCCGCAGTAGTTTCAGAGAAAGGCAAAACCCTCATGCTCATTCTGAATGCTGGATGGCAAGATTACCTTTTAAGTCCTTTTGAACACCGGGTTTAGTAATGGAACTAATAACTCAGTTTTGCTGGGGTGTTGCGATTAGGTCTACGTGTACTGAAGTGTTATTTGCTCCTGTCATTTGCAGCCTGCTTTCAAGCTCTTGCGTGCTTGCTCACAGTAAGAGGTGAGGGCGATCATTAGGCTATAAACGTGGTGACCAGTTTGAGCAATTACTATGGCTTGAAGGCAGGTGTGATGGGACATGGTATTATAGTACAGTGAAATATAGAACAGAAGGGCACATTTGTCTGCCTCCCGGCTTCGTGCCTGTGGGGCTTATTTGTGGCTGTTTTCTCTTCTTCTGGTTTTCAGTTAATAGGTTGATTGTACAAGCAGGAATGGACTGTTTGCTGAGAGCTGGTTTTCTTATTGGATGATAGACAAATTTCAATGAAAATGGAGTCAAAGTAGATGGGATATCAGTATGAGGATTAATGGGGGAAAATAAGCTGAAACTCAGCTTTAAAATACTTCAAAAAGCATTTTTTTTAAAAACAGGGTGAGAGGAAAGGTAAAATCCCAGCAGTTTCAAATTGTCTTGTTTTGATACATTTCTTCAGAGAAACTACTTAAATTTTATAATAATTCACTCAGAAATTTTGTATTCTTATGGTCCAAAATTATGTAATCAGAAAAAAAGGCACAATGGAAACCACACACAAAAAATATCAGTGTGGAATTACTTACTGTTCCTTTTTTTTTTTTTTTTGTGTATGAATAACTTCAAAAGTTACAAGGGTTATTCTCTCTGAAGGTCATTGTCCAATTTTGCAATATTGAAAACATCGTGAAACAGACTTTCTGGCCTCTGGATGGCTGTGAACTGTAGTTTAAGATGAATAAGCTAAAGGGAATTATAATTGCTGCCTAAATATTTCTTCTCACTTAAGGAAGAAATAAGAATTTCATTTCCATCAAAAATGAGCCTAAGCTTAAAATCTACAAATGAGGAATTGACAAGTGTATATAATTAAAGCACCCACCCTTATAGCAAGCTATGACTTATGGCAGTCCCGAGAAAGGAGAAGCATCTGGAAAAAATGCATTTTTGGTCACTTCGCAAAACTAAAGAGATGAGATGAGAGTAGAGGGGTTGTTTTCCAGTTTAAAGGAGAGAAAGAAGTCTCTCTTCCCCTGCTGTAACACCTCAAAACAAAGATTTTGAGGTTTTGGAATAAGACGTAATAGAGCACGTGGTGCTCTATTAAATTCAAGAGTTGTAACTTCATCACATATTAGAAGTGAAGTGCTTAGGCAGACTTAGCTGATATTGAAATTTAAGGTCTATGACCTCTAGCTTTATACCTGTTATTTAAATTATTCCCTACTTCATCAAAGGAAATGAGTGTTGAAGGGGTGTGTGGTGGGGATCAAAGAGGGAATAAAACTGCCTGGATTTGACTGAACCGCAAAATGTTCGCTGCTGCCGCTTCAGTTACTGAGACGGAGCAAGTAATTGTTTCTTGTCATTGCTCTTGACTTGATGAAGTTTTAATTTGTGAGGCAGGGAGAACGTGCTTTGTTTCCATCTTGTGAAGGAGTGGTGGTGGTGGTGGTGTCCTCTGTACTTGCCCTCAGACCACAGAGGTGTCTGTACGGCATCTGTGGTTGCTCCCATGAAGGCTGGATCCATCCTTGGTGGATGTACTTCTGGGCATTGGGGTGGTCTGGGTGCCTGTTCCCTGCCCACCCTTTTTACCTCTGATTTCTATCATAGTTCTCTTCCCCACTCCACCCAAAAAAAAAAAGTTTAAACAGATTCTGTTATTTTAAAGAATGTTATTCTGAAATGTTGCATATGGTGTCATTTATCGTGTAATTTTCCCTTTAGAAGGGATTACTCTTTCCTCTGGGAAATACTACATTTTGAACTGCCTGGCAAAGCAGAATTGAACCACATGTATGCTTTTTTCCTTCATGAACTTCTTTAAGGATATTTTCTTGACACACCAGTGCCGTCAGATATTCATAAAAATGAAAAAAAAAAAAAAAAAGTTCATCTTTGAACGTTTGGAATTTTAAATTTGTTCAGATGAAGATCTGTCTTCATATTAAAATGAATCTATGTTTCACAGATGGTATAGCTCTACTCGGCTTTGAAGTGAGTAGGGAATTTGGTTCTGAAGACAAATAACAAATCCTAATAATGAAAAGTAAATGTAAGGTGCGTTGAATCTCTACAAATAGGAATACTCTTCTGCAAAATGTCATTGTTTTTGTAGCAAGTGTAACACTAATTGCTAAACAGGTATCTTCACTACATGTCATATTTTTATAAGTGAATTTTGGCCTAGTGCATTTTGATTCTTCTTTCCTTAGAAGCTGTGACAAACTGTACTCTGCTGGGAATGGAAGGAACCTTTGACATTTTTAATGTCATCTTTTTGCTTAAAAAGCCCAAATTTATATAATTACAAAGTCTTTTAAAAAAAATCTTAGTCAGGTTTTCCAGTCTTGAAATTTTCGCTTCATTCCTGGCTATCATTAATACGTTTAATGACAATCTTTTAAACTCTCCATATATTTAGGAATGTTTTATGTCTAGCAAAAATAAGAAGCTTTTTTGCTAGAGGAGCGAAGACAAATATTCAAGCCTGAATAGTCCCACCAAATTTTTGGTACTTTAGGAGCTTGACAAGAAAGCAAGATTGCCAGAGGCAACTTGGATTCCTTACCATAGCATCTCTTTCTTCATTCAGTGTGAAGGGAGCAGAGGTGGCCTCCTGCATAACTTGGGTGTCTCACTTACCTTCCTGAAACCAGGTGGAACTAATCTGGTTTGTGGACAAAATCTTCTTTTCATAATGTATTGCCTCAGGATTTTGAAACAGCCTGGAGAATTTGCTGAGTATTCATATGGACCATTACCTGTGTACTACTTTTGTGAAATAACTTTGGAGCTAATTTCATGGGTTTTCTAGGCGTTGTGTAATAACAAACAACAGCTCCTTTCCTTGGAGTGCAAAGGGGATTTACTGGAAGTAACAATGTGTGTTTTGTTCCTACTGCTTACATGAAGCTATGAAACAGCCTGATCTATGTCAGAATGAAAGTTCTAACTCCTAGATTATTTTAATCTTGGAATATGGTACAGTGTTTTTTGTTCTTATGTAGAATGTTAAGATGATTTTAGCAACATTTGTTCCAACTGGAGTTGGATTCCATTTTTTTGATTCATTTTCCCAAATCTAACTGAATTCAAATCACCTCAGTTGCTTTCAAAGTTAAATTAAGTACATACATGTTAAATTCCTTTTATTAAAATAATATTAAATAAATCCCCAAAGAAAGTAGAGCTACATTTTGCAGGAAGAACCATGGGCAGGTACTCTTTCCTTTGAAATAATCTCATCTTTTGAGACAGACAGAGGAATGGTGAAGACTACTGTAAGACTTACCAAAAGGCGTTTAATGAACTTTTTTATTTTTTTATTTTTTTTTCTTGTTTGCATGGGTTTTTTGAATGGCATTAGTAAAGGTTTTTAAATTCTTTGTCTTGAGTAAAGTATGGTTAAAATATTCAGCTGCATTATTCTTGCAATTTTTTCTGCAAGTTACTTCCACTGCATTTCTTTCACTGCTGTACAGACAGACCTTAGTTACTGTACTTCATGAAGACACCAAAAAAAAGCTAATTAAAATAAATAACAGCAATGATTTCCAAAATACCTACATACATACAGCTTCCCACTTTAAATGCAGCGTTTCCAGTTCCTTGGAATAACTTGATGTTCGCAGAGGATCTGATATGCTCCTTGAGTTTTACTGAGAAGAATAAAAAGCTATTTTGCTCTCTTGTAACTTGTGTGGGTTTTGATATTCATTATTTGTTAAACTGTGAGCTATGGAATTGACTAGTAAAAGACCAGTTCTTTCATGGCATCAGTAAGCTTTGAATCCTATTAAAAAATGATTAGTGTTACGAGTTCAAATTATCAACCTGCAATGCATTGAACAACCAAGGGGGGGAAAAAAGAGGGTTATTTAAGTTAGATATCCGTTTGTAATTAAGTATAAAGTATTTCTGCATATATGTAGGTATTTGCTGTGCTTCCACCTGCATTTTCAGTTTGAGCTGAAGGCCTGGCCCCATACTTGTACTTTCTCTAGTGTTTTCTTTCTATCCTGAATTTTTGCTTGCTTTTCTCTCAACTATATGTCTCTTGGCTATATGTGAGCTACAAAATAATTCCGTTGATTATTTTTATCTCTTTATCATGCTCTCTATTAATATTGAGGCAGCTTATTGCTGAAGAATACAGACATACTATTAAATACCACCTCTAGGAAAGTTTGTGTACATGCACATATGTAAATCTTTGAGTGTTCACTAGTTCACACTTAAAGCCTTATCACTGTTATTAATCCTTTGTATTGCATCATAAATGCACATAGTGCAATCTTTTGTTACATAATCCCTGTATTTATGTTTTATTAGTATTTCTAGAGTCATTCACAGTGTGTTTCTAGTTCATTAAAGTAGTTGCTCTAATTTTTTTTGGTTGATCCTGGCTGTGTCTGCATCAAGAATAGTTAGCTGGCATTTAAAGATACCTGTGGTCAGACTTTGGACATTCAGAGCTGGTTTTTATCTCACGAAATACTATTGACACTGATAGGTGATAATAGGCAATGTTCTGTGTGTATTAATTATTACCAGTCACTGCTTATGAAATAAAGAGGAAGAAAAGAAAAATTGTGTGTTCTTCCAAGGGTGTAAGTCTTCAAAGCTGAAGGGACGAGAAAGAGAGTAAAAAACCAGTGAAGGGTACCACAAAGCCAAAGACATCTTTTGACATTGTAGTATCTCTGAAATTGCAATAAATAAAAGAAGTCATTTCATTGGGCTTTGCGTCATTTTCTTAAAACCTTCTTTTGTATAAGCTTGAAAGTTGAGAAGGGCTCATGTTGCCTTCAAATGATCTGAAATTACTCTCAAAGTATTTTTAGTAGCCTGTAAAAAGAGCAGTGGCAGGCTCATTTCTGTGTTTCTTAAATGGTTCCGTAGTCATTAAAATGCCAGGGACCCGAAGGCTGCTGGGGGTGCTGGCATCCTGGCCCATGGCCTGTCCCCTGGGATCCGAGGGGAAGGGAGGAAGAGCCACATCCTCTGCTAACAGTCATCGGAGACAGCACAGTGGCCAGGGACAGCTGGAAAGACTTGGCTGCAAATTTCCTTTAGAATAAAGTGAAGATGACCAATTATTGCAGGACGACCGCTGCTATTTTAAATGGGGAAAAGGTGCTTTTCAAATGGTTTTGTGACTCGTAAAGGTTCCAGGCTTTTCTGTTGTGGAAATCTGATCAGAAAGTTATGTTGGAAATCACTGGTACAGCGAGGTTCATAAATAATAAATATTATCTCTTATTAATCCATATTTTAGCTTAACACTGGCTCCTGGCAAGTTGCTTCCTCAGGGAATGCGGGATTCTTTACAAGGGAAGGTGATGAGCTACAGTCCCCGAGGAATTAAATAGTGAAAACAATCTCGGTTTCGTACATGCTAATATAGATCTGTTATTCCCTTTCCACATCTATCACAACACATTCTAAATTGTGGCTGATCTTTTATGCAAATAGCTGTCTTATTAGACATTGCGACTGTGTGTGCTAATGTCTCCATGGGTTTCTCGGGCGTTCGCTATCTAACCATCAAAGCGGTGGAAATGAATGATGATTACTGCATCCCTTTGAAGAACAAAGGGGAATCGAGGTTCTAGATGTGGGAGTCAGTGACACCGAGCCACACGGGCAAATGTGAGCATCTCTGTGGCTCCTATTAATTCAGGAATTCATTTTTGCCTGCGCTTTCTTCTTGTGTTTTATTGGCACCGCTAAAATTGCAAACATCTTTCGCAGCTGACGTTTTGTTACAAAACATTAGTAGGCTATTGAAATTGCAAAAGGCAAGTCAAAACAGTCTCTAACAGTGGCATAAAAAAGCCAAGAACTAGTTTTGCAGTGTAAAACGTGTCTGTTATCTCCTCAACTAGCTGAAAGTTCAAATGTTAGTTTTATTTTCCACTCTTGCTGTTATGATGTGAATGTTATGTGAGAATTCTAACTCGGTTGAGAAATAGCTGGAAAGCATAATGCATGGGGGGAAAACCCCAGTGGATTACAGTTCATTGCTTATAGTGTTTTCCATAAAATGAGAGTGTTCTCTAAATTAAGCCAAAGTAATGTATGCAAACACTAGAACACTATCATTCAGTTTTCTATTCCGATTTTTAAAAAATGTTATTCTTTTATACCTTATTAATAATCCTGAATACCTTTTAAAAAAACTTGCTGGCTTTTGAGAATCAAAATTCATTTTGTGCCCTGTATCCCACACTTTAAATTAAGGAGCTTGGTTCCATCTGTGTTGTTCCCATTTTGTCACCTGGCATTAAATGCCAGTAATTCTTACAGACTAAATACGAAACAAAAAAGAAACTTTAGGGGTTATAAACACAAATCACTGGTAGCATCATTCCTGCCGCTATGCTGCTTCTTTGACGTTATGAAGGAAATAATGGTGCATGTTTAAGGTTGTGATGCTGATGGTCACCCATTCAGCAGCTGTTTGGAATGTTGTTGTGTCCGTGGTTTGGCATCGCAGTGCCAAGGGCTGTGCTTCTCAGACAGCCTGCCGTGGCAGAGCCCGGGGAAGCTCGTCTTGCTGTAACACAGCTGGTTGTTTCTAAGTACTCCCAAGGCCACATGTGCAACAATCTGCAGGTGGTTTGTGGCCGTCTGGGATGGTTCAGCCAAAGTTTGCCCTCCAAGGCTGGGTGGGAAGAGGCTGTTGGGCTGGCTGTTCGTCTTTCACACTCTAGGGGTAAATGTCAGTCGTCTTTTGAGCACAGGGGTTGATGTTGGGATGCTGATGTCATAGGCATGGTCGAACAGTGGGGGTTATCATCACTGCGATGAGCGATGGATACAGCCTAGCCAAATTGATTGAAAATCAGTGTTTTGAGCAACAAGTGTAACTATAAAAGTCGGTTATATTTTCACTATGGAAAAGAGGTGAAATTAGCCTGTTTGCAGAACCTTACTATATCTTTTGAGTGGCAGCCCTGTGAGGGGATGAATAAGAGAGAGTGAGGTTTTGCATATTATATGGGTTTATTGGGAGTTTGCTAGAACGCTGCTCAGAGGACACTTGTTCAGTTACGTTTGTGGTGTGGGAGCACCCACGTACCAAAAAGATGAATGGTAGTGCAGTTCCCTGTGCAATCCCGTTGTTGCCTTCTTGCACTGTGCAACATGAGAAGCCCGTTCAGGAGCCAGGATTACCTCAGTGCATTGAAGGTGATTTAAACTCTTGGTACTTTGTCTGAGAGGTGTAAAATGGGCACAGTCCCAGCTCTCATCTTTGTTCTCCACTTTCTTTTCATTCGGGGATCTCTAGAGCCCATGGCAGGACAGTAGGAAAGCGAACACTCATATGCGTAGTCCTGCCTCAGACTCCCAGGCGTAATGTAAATGTGTTTGCCAACAATACAAGCAGCTCACAATACTACATTCACTCTCTCGTTTACTAAGGAAAAAAATTATATAGGAATGTAATTCTGTGGTACTAAATGCTGAATTACAGTGCAATCACTTTAAATCCTTTTTATTTTTCGTTTTTTTTTTTTTTGTTCAGACTAACAGGCATTCTGTAATGTTAATAACCCATGCAATGGGGAAAAAGGTGTGTTTAGAATTTATCTAGTAGTCTTCAGAATAGTGATGATTAAGTCTTGTTTCTCATTGTACTCTGGAAAGGCTTGTGTCTTTGTGTATAATCATGTAAATGTTGCTTGTTACACTTTTTTCTGATGTTAGAAATTATTGATTTCCTTAGTAACTTATTTAGGAATAATAAATTGTGTTTTTTTCTGGTACTGACAGTGATTTTTGGATTGAAAACGATGGGTAGAAAAGATGCCTCTACAGCAAGAACTCCCGTTGACCAATACAGGAAACAAATAGGTAAGAGATCTGAAGAAAAGCCTGTGCGTTTAAAAAAGGAAGAATCTCTGGTTTTTGCAGCCAGTCCAGCTTGTTTAACAAAATGTATTATTTCTCTTCAAAAAGTTCACGTAGCTTGCGAGCGGTATAAAATAATGCATGCTCCAGGAGAACAGTTTTTGTATGCTGTTGACTAATTCATTCAGCAAATCCTTTTATGCAGCCAATGTTTCATGTAACTTGAAAAAAGACCATAATCTGTGTTTGGAAATGCTAGTGGAATACTGCAGTGCAGTGACTAGATGATGTTTCTGAACTGTTGGAACTTTCATGATTTTCTTGTTTGTCTCCAGTGTAAAATATGGGCATTTCTGACAAAGTACTCTTCCAGCTTCATAACGATTTGTGATAAGCTGAATGATGCAGACTTTTACATTCTGTAATGACATTTATTCTGACATTAATGGAATACTTTTGACATTTTAATAATTTATTTTCCTCGTTTTTTTCTGTTCTTACCCATTGTAAATGTAGGTAACTTGTATACAAAGTACACGCATGCATGCGCATGAGTGCACACACATGTACTCACACTGGTACATACATTGCAGAAACAAATCCTTATCTCTTTGCCTAAATGCAAAAGTGAATGACTTGGTTTTGGAATCTATATATGAGGATTCTGTCTCTCTAGGTGTTAAATAATATTATAAACCAAACAATATTTAAAAAGTACATATATAAAATGAAGTACTTTAATCTATCCTCAGTTATTTAAGTAAATGACTTTGTTTTACAGTTGCTAAGCACCCACATCTGTGTTTAAATATGCAGAAAAATAGCAAGTGTCTGGGAAAAAGGCTGTTTATAATGTACATTCTCACAGTGAGAGCTAGGCTATGTGAACAATCTTATTTTTATCATCTCATTAATTTTTTTAGTGCTAGCTTACTAACTTAATGTAACTGTTTTAATGATCTTTTCTACATTTTAAGTTGAAAGTAAGGAACTACTTTATATTTTTTGTTTTAGGTAGCTGTGCAATCATAGAATGGTTTAGGTTGGGAAGAACCTGAAAGATCATGTAGTTCCAACCCCCTTGCCTCAGGCAGCAATACCTCCCACTAGACTAGGTTGCTCAAATGCTCTATATTTCCTAATCTTGGGCAGTTCATGTGTCTGGCTGCCTCAGTTAATTCTCTGAGATAGTTAGAAATGTGGCTGAAAACCTCCAAGTACCTTTAAGGATGGGAAGCAGATGTTTAAATAAGTGGGCTCTCCGCTTTTGTGCAATTTAAGTTTCATGTAGAAAACCTTGTGAGGAAACTAGTACCCAGCAGAAAATGACACCACAAGTATTTCACCAAAATGGATTTGGTGAGAAGTGGGAGCCCTGTAGCTCATCTTTGGGAAAACACGTCCCGTGTCACTGGATGTTTGGAGAGAGGATGATTGCATCAGCTTTCTGGCATTTTCTCCACATATTTTTTTATCTTGTAGTTGCTTCTCTTTTAGCCACCTCCTTTAGGGTTGCTTTTCTTCCCTTTGTGAACAGCTTCAGGTGACCATGGTTGGAGTAATTTTTTTAAGTCCTCTGCAGGGTGAAAGAGACTGCTGATCTCCGGTGGGATGCCCTGAGAGCAAACTGGGCTGCTGTAAGATCAGAGGGGTGTAAAGCTGCATCTAAGACTCAGAAGATTACCTCCTGCTCTACCACAACTTGGGCTAGTTCTTGCACATTGCCTTCACATGGCACTGTGGTTGTACATCTCATTCCTGTGAGATGCCAGGACTGATCAGCTGTACCCTGAGCAGGGGAGAGGACACCATGCTGTGCAAGGGGATGAGAGGACTTGTATTAGGGTCCAGCACTCATAGGGATCCCATTTTGTAGCTGACTCTCTGGTTTCAGGCTATTGTGTTGTCTGAACAATTTGGCACCTTCCCTGTTATACGATGCAGCACCGTGATCCATTGGGTGCTGCAAAACACCGTGACTGTATTTTGGGTTTATATATTACAAGCTCATTTTCCTCAGATGCGGCGCATTGCACTTGACTTGGCAAAAGCAAGTGTTAAAAATTATCGTAGGGAAGAATCTCACACCGGCAGGCAAATAAACTGTATAACCTAGGAGGTGTTTCTGTTATTGCAGTATTCCTTAGAGGACAGAGAGCAAGAACTACAATAGACTATCCACTGCCTTTTTTCTCTGACGATGGTTATTTCAGGTCCCACTCTGGTCATTCACTGATACAGCCATAGAGTTTGCCAATGGAAATTAGTTCTCTGATCTCACTGTTGAGCTTAATGAAGGTGAGAGGGGGGAGTTGAAAATATGTGGATGTACTTTGCTGTGGGCATGTTTGAGTTTTACATACAAGCATTTTGCACTAGCTTTAGGCCTGTTAGCTGAGCTTAGTGGAGTTATTCTTCTAGTCTCGTTATGCCTTTAGGTGTATTATTGACAAGTATTATCTAATAAAGAACTTTTCCTGCCATAATGAATATGGAAATCTTTCATAATCTTTTTGCCATTAACTCTTGATTCTTTTTCTTCTTATATAGTTTTGTGCAAGTGAGGGTAATTCATCTGTTTTTTACGGAATCACAGGGTGGCTGAGGGTGGCAGGGATCTCTGGAGATCATCTCGTCTAACTCCTCTGCTCAGGCAGGGCCACCTGCAGCTGGCTGGCCAGGAACATATCCAGATAGCTTTTGAGTATTCCCAAGGAGGAGAACTCCCCTGCCTCTTTGGATAACCCATCCCGTGTTTTGACCACTCTTAAAATAAAACACTTTTTCCTCACCTGTTTTGGTGTGTGCCCATTGCCACTGGTCCTGTCACTGGGCACCACTGTGAAGAGCCTGGCTCCATCCTTTTTGCACCCTCCCTTCAGGTATTCACACACATTGATGAAGTCTCTTGGGTGAACAGTCCCAGATCTCTCAGTCTTTCCTCACAGAAGAGGTGCTCCAGATCCTTAATTTTAACTCCTCCTGATTTAATTCTTCATGATCTCAATCAGATACTTACTGAAAATTATACAGGAAGAATTTCAATTTTGTCTTAATCCATTCATCAAATAAGCCCTAGAGTGGGTAGCTTGGGTACGTTTGTGATGATGTTTTAGTATGAGACTGTTCAGTAGAAGACCCCCCAGAATACAGAATGCTGACGTGCTCCAGGACTGTGTAGCTTATGGGAAGGTAATTCTTGTTTGTATGAGAACAGAGACAGAAGGCTCATCTGTTTTTTTGATGGATGTTTATTCACCAGGTATGTTTTATCTAGAAACAATGAGCAAAGGGAGGCTGTGTGGGGCCTGTCTTTAAAAATGTGATTTATCAAACCCATATGAAGTTTTAAATCCATGTTTTTAACAATTGCCGTCCTTCCTTTCCAGACGGCTGGTATCTATGGATTCTTGAAAATATTATGATAGGTGCTGGCTGAACAGCTATCTCTTGCTGACTAATGGTGTGGTGCTATTTTTTAGCTCTTAATTTAAAGTTTTCTCGCTTAGCTAGATAGAAGGTAACCAGATTGAAACGTTTTTAATACCTTTTTTTTGGATGTAAAATGGCAGTCTTCATGGAACAACATGTCACAAAGTCATGTCAACTTCAACACAAATTTCAGTTAGATGTTTAGTGGAGTAATTTGAAATAAAGGCAGATTTTTAATTTCATTTTGTTCCAAGCTTTCTGTTTTGTTCAGAGTTTCCATACGGCACGCCACATGTTTGCCCTGTGCCACGGTTCAAGTTCATGTTGATCACTTCAGTTCAGCCGTTTGCCTTTTTCTGCCCTCTGTGAGTGCCGCATCACTCGTGCGTTGGTTGCCACTGTGCTGTTAGCGGTTGCTGTTTGCTTCAGTAGCATTTTCAGAGGATTCCCCCAGCACAGAGATTGATATTGCTCTTCTCTGTCAGCTGGCTTTCAGCCATCTCTCCTGCCACCAGCCAAAATTTGTCTGTAGTGCCTCTCCTTCAGCAAGTGCTTTGGTATCCGACAGCGACACTGCCTTTTTCGCAGGAGCAGAGGCAGCCTTTTAGTTATCTGACCAAGCTGGCACTGGCTTCCTGAAGATTGTCCCCAAGTGGGACAGGGAACAACAGCAGCCGCCTTTTCACACTGGCTTAGGCTTTGCCTGGAGGTGGGAGGATGGGGCTGAGGGAATCTCTCCCTGTTCAGTTCCCGATGAGCAGCCGAGGCTCTGGAAGAGGCATGAGGAAAAGTAATTTTAACACTGTTTATTCGGTGTTCTCTCACATACCCAGATGTATACCTGTTGTTCAGCGGCAAAAGGGGCAGCTCTTCTGCGTGGTGTTTCCTTCTCGCTGCTGCTGTTTGCGCTGCTGTGCTTAATTTGCTGGGATCAGAGAGAAGGTGTGAGGCAGAATGCATCTTTCTGCATTTATGCAGCTTTGCTCCGCAAATGCTGTGAAAATAGCAACAGGTTTTGCGCCATATTTGCTTTGTTTACTGTTGTGTGTGCTTTAAGTTCCCAGAACAATTCCACATGTATATTTTCCATCCTTCTTCATCTGGTGTGTCGCTTGCTCGGCATGGAAGCCACAGGATTTGTGGGTAGTGTTCATGAGTCGTGTGATTGCGGGATCCTAAGCAGGCATACTGAGAGGATTATAGCATAACTAAAACCTGGTCTACAAATCAGGAATAGACATACTTTTGGCTCCCGTTACTATTGTGTTGCTGTAGCATAATTTTTCATGAGGAGAGGTTGTTTGCCAATCATTCAACCTCCAATTTGTAGACTCAAGGGTCTGCTTATTGTCTGCTCTGTATCTTCTGACTTGCTGGCTTAATCCTTTAAGGGCTGAAGCTTATACAGGCGCAGCCCAGGGGATCTATGGAGTAAACAAGGCTCCTCACGTCTCCCGGGAAGAAGTAAAAGTTATGAATGAAAATAAATTTTGGGTTTGGTTTGGAAAGGTGGTAGGCTGAGTACAGTGGAGCTTGTTGGCGGAGAACACACAGAGCAATGGGGTGGTGAAGGGCACTGGTTGAGCTAACAGATAAAACTCTGTGGGTAAAATTGCCCCTTTTTTTAAAACTCCTTAATGTGGGGAACCGGTGATTCATCCAGAAGGCACCCCATCCTGGTGCCAAGGCTTATGATCCTGCTGTAGCCCGGATGAGATGGAGAACAGCTTGTCTCCCAGCGTGAGCATGGTGGGCAAAGCTGGGCTCTGTTACTTCCCAACCTCCTGGACAGAGCGGCTCAGCTGTCAGCAGGGTGATTGTGAAGGAAAGCAGTCCCAGTCTCCCAAACCAGGAGTCATTTGTGGTAATGTGGTTGCACTGACAATATGAAGAAATAGACCTTGGTGAGATGGATGAATGGATAGGAATCACTGGCAGCAAGAACATCTATGGAGTTCCCATCTCCAGCTACCAGCTCAGTCATGAGCATGGACCTGTTGTCTCCCTGTCTCCAGAGGGCAACCCCTCTTGTGGTGGATCGCCATCTCCTCTTGCCCTGCTGCTAGAAGAAGTGTCTTTGTTCTACCACCTCAACTTTTTATCTGTTTTATGTTATTGTTACACCTTCTCTGGTTTTTCACAGAGTTTATGTCCCTCCACCTTCCTTATCCTGAGTACTGCTATTACATACTCAGATCAATCAGGCCACTAACAGTCTTCCTTTTCAGCTCAAAAAAAGGAAAAGTGTTACATTTCAATACTTTCTTCTGAAATAGATTACATACTTTGAAATGAAGTGTGATTGTTTTGTTTTGTTTTGGATCAGGAAATGTTTGTTATCGGCGTCAAAATTTTTAGATTTCATTTCCGAACAACAGCAACAGCAGCAACGGCAAAAAATGTTTGGACTGAATTTGTGCTGCAAATTTCAAAATCACACCATTTGTCACAAAATAGGAATCCCTTTATCTTTTGTCTCTTAAGAAAAGGCACGGGAACAGAAGGCAGTGTTTGCATCATCGAGATTGCTCTCCACTGTAAAGATGTAGCAGGACTCATGTCAATCGATTGAACATCCCCCAGCCTATTTTTTAATTAGTTGTCTTTTTTTTCCCCCCATATTTGACTTCAGTCACCTATTTCTTGGGGGAAAGGGAGGGAGGGAGGGGAAAAGTACAGAAACAAATACTTGCTATTCTAAGTTGAGACAAGAAGGGAAGAGACCTATTCTACTATTTATTTAGAGTGTAAAAACAACCCAAGAAATAGTAATTTCCAACACAGTGTGCCCTTTTTTTCTTTGCGTATGGAACATTGCATTTACTCTCTTGAATTTTTCTAATAAAAATGTACTATTAAGCACATAATAAAGAGAAATAGGAAAAAAACTCTCCTTTGGCTATTATGTGTGACTGTTGGCAAGTTTTGGAATCTTTTCCTATGCTGAGTTTTGTACTTCACAGTGATATGCCACAGATAGCACGTGTAGTCCCTTTCCTTTTGTTTGAGAGGAGATTTTATGAAGAATGTATTTTTTTATTGCAAAAATTGAACTAGATCTTCTGGTCAGTGATTACTGTTTTAATTTCAGTTTTGTGCCAGTGGCATCACTTCTTGGAAACTAAAGCAGGAGCAGCTGAGGAAAACACTGCTGTGAAGTGAAGCCTAGTCTGGCTTTACTAATTTAATCCACATTTTGCAACGATTGGGATGTTTTTAAATACGTTCTGTGAAGGCCGATGATGGATTTTAAGCACATACAGTATGTGATCACTTATTTTTTAAAGTCCAAAGCAGTAAAGCTGTGTTTTATTGCCTTGGCTTAGAGCATAAAAGGTGATGGTAGATCTGGATATGTACTTGTGTTTGTGTGGATATTATTCTGTTTTCATTTGCCAGGCAGACACAGCCCCATCCTGAGCAGGGACGGGAGGGGTGGCTGCAGAGCCAGGGGCTGCGGGAGCGTGCAGAGGGGCTAAGGAGGAAGGTGATGTATCTACCCCTTGGCTCTCATCCTCTCTCCACAGCAAAAGCCCAGAGTTTCTTTGAACTCGTTCGATTATATTACTTTTACTATACATTTATACTACACTTGTGGAGTACTTTTATACAGATGGAGGCTCTTAGCCTGCTCTTATTTTCATCTCACCAACAATATCACCGTTTCACTCAGTGGAGTCACTACGAATTTTTTTATAGGTGTAAATGAGAGTGAAATTTAACACGCTGTTTCCGATTGCTGAACTGTATTTCGCATGGTGTTATTTCAAGCAGTTGCAATTCCTGTAAGGTATCTGGTGTCTGCAGGGCTCT
Organism: Thinocorus orbignyianus; assembly: GCA_013400375.1. Taxonomy (NCBI): domain Eukaryota; kingdom Metazoa; phylum Chordata; class Aves; order Ciconiiformes; family Thinocoridae; genus Thinocorus; species Thinocorus orbignyianus. The sequence continues at coordinate 734,300 of VXBW01003904.1, read as the reverse complement.
TGTAATGATACATATTTGTGCTTGTACTTACTCTCAGCTTGTAATCCATTCTTCAATGGGTTCATTTCTACAGCCAAAAACATCACCCTAAAACAAACCTTTTGCATCCTCTCCAAAATACATAAAGATTTCACTGTAGACGCATAAGCATGTATAGATTACATTCAGAGGCAGAGCAGTTTAACATTTTTAGAAATACATTCACCAGGCTTTGAAAATCTTAGCTTGTATGTGTGAAGGGTGGACTTTGAAGTACTCGTATCTCAGTGTGAATCTGTAAATCTAACTTTAGACACCCGATTCTAAAAACTCGCGGACATAATTTTTCTATGTATACAGTGTTCGTTATGCGTTCTCTGCATGTGGTACGTGTGCTTGTCTTCGTAGGTAATATAATGTCAATGTAAAGGCAAGGAGAGCTAGGCAGTGAACTGCAAATCTGATTTCCTCTTCTTTGGTCATAAGACAACAGTGAACACGCATCTGTCAAGATGTGCTTGACAGGTGCTTGAGTTGGACCACGCATAGTTGTAACTGCATTTCTTCAGTTACAATGCGATGAGATGTAGTGGGTTTTTTGTTTTGGTTTGTTTTTATGAGCAGTTTTGTCCAGCTGTTGTCCTGCAATGGAAGGTGGCAGTTCGCTAAACCACTGCTGTTCCTCCACTCTCTGGACTAGCAGAAAGAAGTCTGGTGAGCATTGCAGGGAGCACTGGTCTAAGAAGAAAGACAGAGAGTCCCGTTGACTCAATTCAAGAGGTTTAGCTGAAGGGACTTTTGTATATCCTGCTTCAGAATGTGACCATGTGCATTATGTAGTTCAGCAGGTATTGCACCTATTTTATGGCCTTAAAAAAATGTGTTAGATGTCTGTGTTCAGGGTAAGCATGGCCATAGAAGAGTCATCTGGCTTTTGTAATGAATTTGTTCACGTTGGTGATTGCTATCATGCGGTCCATTAATTGCACGTTGTCAGGGGTTTCTGTGACTGGTTTGTATTAAAGATATTTTTTCAGTGAAAGCTTTTGCTTCTATTATGCCTTATTTTGGAAGAAAGTTAGGAACTGGCTACATTGTGGTTTTCAAGGTCTTGAACTATTTATGGGGTTGTCTGCTAGGCTCTACATATTACTTGCAGGCTTTAAGTGTTTGATGGGAAATGAAGTAACAGGGCAGCAAGAGAATGATCCTAGTTAGCTCAAACTGCTCAAATGAAAACATGAAAAAGCAGCTGCTTAATTTGAATTACAGTTACAGAAATCCCAAACATCATGCGACTAGCTTTTGCTTTTACTTGATGGCAAAGGCTGATTAAAAATAAGCACTATTGAAAGTATTCACACATGCAAAGTTATTTTGAGATTTTTCATTTGTGTAGCAGTTGGATCAGTACAGGAAAACACCATGAAGTGAACGAAGATCTCTACAATAAGTGGGATATGGAAAATCAAATATCCTGCCCTGATTGAGTGCTCTAGTTGCAGTTAATAAATTTACAGATCATATAAGGCAAGTCACTAATCTGTTGTTTAACCTCTGAAATACTTTACTTGAAATCTTATCCTCATCATCATACCAGCTACAGATACCCTTTTTAACGTGGGACTGAATGGGAGAGTTTTGGTCTGCTAAGCTATTGATACTGTTCTAAAATAACTTGTATATCATATAATAATAATAATATTTTCAAGAGTTTTGACTGCCTTTTAAATAGGAAAGGTGCAAAAAGCCTGCCTTTTCCTTAGTTTCTGTGCATATCATTATCATCATGTCTGCATTGTTGCTCTAAGATTTGTAGCAATACTGATATCCTTAATTGTGGTATTTAATTTTTTGTTAACAAAGTAACAGTAATATTAAAATGCTTGGGGTATTTTGTTGGATTTAATTTTTCTGTGGCATTTTAGCCAAATACCTCTGGGCTTTCTTGTTCATAAGAATCAGAGTTTGGATGATCTCGGGTGTGATTGGAAAGAGGATGTGACACAGCTCATCACTAAATCACTTGCTCAGGTTCAGCCTAGGTGATAGTCATGGGAAGATGGTAACTGCCTGGCAGATGTTGGGTGGCATTTATGATGCGATGTTTGTGCATTCAGTTCCTAGTGGAGAAGTGTTGAAAAACATCATTATTTGTTGGCAGTCAAAACAGAGAGGAGCCGGATAATGAACTAGCATATGGAGTGAAACAGTGTCTCAGCATTAGACATGGTCCCTTCAGCTCAAGGTTACAGCATACTGATGAGATCGTGGCCTAGATTCGCTGGAGCTGTTGTGAATCAGTCTGAACTCAGAGGGTGCACTGAATCCCTCAGCTTTGGACCTCTTGAGCATCGTGCCCATGCTGACCTGCCCCTTAGCAGTGCTAATTAACTTGGCCACAACACTGAGTATTATGGCAGTGCATCTCCTGGTTTGAGGTTGGCAGAATGAGTGTGTAACTGTTTGTGTAAACCTGGCCTGAGAAACCTTTAGTCACTGTCACTAAGGAGCTGGAAGAAGTTTTAACTTAAAGTAGAATGCAAATGGGGCCTCCCAGGAGTTTAGCAGGCATTGAATGGGGATATGTAAGAATCATCTCTGGAAACTTCTGTTCTAACAGGTGAAAGGTCTGAGTCTGGGCTGGTGGTTCCCATCTGCACTTGTAGGTTAGACAAGCCTGGCATAGCTTTTTGGAACAGTAGCCAACTGGCATCGAATGACCCTGACCATCCTGTTAAACTCTTTTATCCCTGAACCAAAGTGGCTGCTTGCACTGCTTGTTGAAAATTGCTCCAGGCCATGTTAACTCTTGAGCCATGTGTAGGAATTGCTTGGGTAAGGGCTACTCTGTGTGCCAGGGACAGTTGCAGAATTGGAGCGTGAAGACCAGTGAATTCCAGTTCCTGATGACAGTGTGTGATATATTGGTACACCTGCAACCAGATAGCCAGATGGTACAGTTGATGCTACAAAGTGACTTTTAGCAACACATACCTCTCTACTTACTCCTTGTCCCCCTGTCACAGTGTATGTTATACCATCCTCTGGGATGGCACAGCTGTCTGTGTGCCACATTTTGATCTAGCCTGAAGAAAAAGATGTGCTGGGCAGTTTTTCAGTTGAATCAATTCCCTGATCTCCTTCATCGTCTGGCTGCATGCACAACCTGAGCTAAAATACGCATCCAAGAGCAGGATGGCACACTGCAGGGACTCCAGTGTGTGGCAAAACTCAGGCCAACAAGTGCCATAAGCCAGTGTTGCTGTTGAACAGATTGCAAAGTCAAACCGTGCCTGGATTGGGTCTAGGAAGAATCTTTACTCTGTATGACATGCAGGTTCCACAGATTAGAAAGTGTAAGAAGGATTTGCTTCTAGTGTAGGCTTCCCCTGATGTTTTACAATCACTTCTTACTTCAGTCCGGTGGTCTCTGTGGGTCAGACCAGTCCTACTTTTAATTTATTTAATTTTGGTTTTAATTTTTTAATTCAATAAATCTGAATTGCTTTATGAATAGCATCTATGATAGTATAGATCCATGTATTTTTAGAGGTATTTTACACTGTGTGCGGTGAGCAATGATGTTGTATTTACAAAACCTGAATGCAGTTCTTGGCACAGCCTTTACCATATTCTTCAGGTATAGTACAGTGTATTTTGCCTACCAAACATTAGAAAAAATTGGAGTAAAGTGACTAGCAGGATTATTGCTGAAGAAATACATTTCCAGAAAAGATAGACTGGAGTCCACTGTGTCTTTTCTGGTATAGATGGGGACTGTGCAAACTACAATGAACCTCACAGGGAGAAACATTGAATAAATTGCAAATCAAATAGAATTGAAGGTACAATCCTTAACATACTTCATAGTGTGAAGTGTCTCAGAAAATCAACCTGTTAAGTACAATACCAGATGGAAACGATTGGTAAAGTTACAAGAAAATCAGACTCATGTCTGTAACACAGGAGGCTCAGTGTGTCTTGATAGGCAGCTTGGAAAACCACAGACCCCATAGCATGTATTCCATGGTAGCGTTTCTGTCCAAATGACTTAATGGAAAAAGCAAATATGACCTGTTGTGTTTGTGCAGAGGAAACGGTCAAATTCTAATGAGTAATCATCATGAAAAGGACAAAGAGGGAAGTGCTTTCATGTACTCTTCAGAGAAGGAGAATCAAATATTTTGGCTGTGGCAAAAGCAGAAAAAATGTAGTCCACAGAGGATCTTCCCACACAGTCTTCCCCATCTGACTTCTATCACTGATGCAAAAAGAGAAATTGAAAAGCACAGTTCAGTGTTAACATTTTTGCTTTATCCAACTACTTTTCAGGTAATTTTTAGTCTGAACAGAAACACTTCCTACAGCCAAGAGGCCATGAGTAGGAAGGTTGGATTTTCTGGTGGTGGAGATTTGGGACAGGTATCACACTACTGAATTTAGCAAAGTTATTTCAGATGCTTCATCCTTTTAACTGGGAGCAAAACCCAATCCATAAGTGGGAAGATAAAATGAATAGCACTTAGATAGTGGAAAGGCTTATTATCTTTCTTCATGATTTATTTGTTGTCTATTGTCAAAATACTATCAAAGAACTGTGAATGCTACTAACTTAGTAATAACTATTGAAAATTTCATGATAAAGGAGGCTAAACACCAGTACAGATTTCCCAGAGAAGCTGTGAAATTTCCATCTCTGGAAATTTTTTGAAACTGAGTTGCACAAAGACTTGAGCCACATGATCTAACTTTGAGGTTAGCCTGGCCTAGCTTCTGATTAGCATAGGTGACCTCTAGAGGTTCCTTCTGTCCTGAATTACTCTGACATTCTCTGCCATTATTCTCATTTGTTTCTGAAATGCTGGGAATATTTGCTTAGGGTGGTATTTGCGTAGAGTCCTACCATAGAATAGGTTCTTGGAGCTCCTGTGCATGGGCAGATGAAGAAATATAAAATTATTGATATGGTACTTGTCATATATCGCTATATGGGAATGTCAGGATGGATTGCATCAACATCTTAAAATATAGCTTATATCTTTACTTTGCTGACCAGCTAGCTTGCTACCAATGTTGTCACTTCATCATCCAGAAATCTTAGAGGTCTGGTTTTCTCCAATGATTACCTGTGGTCATGAAAAAAGGGTGGTTTATCCTTGTACGTATTTAAAGGGGAGATAAGAAATCCTAAAGCCAGTAAATAGGGCACTGGAGACAGTGCATTTGATTTACTGAATACTGCTTTGCTCATCCATGTTTAAATAAAATGAAGTGAAATCAAAATAATTGCTGAAAGAACAACTCGAGTGACCAAGAGCAGCCTTGTTTAGCACAGCTGAACACAAACTAAGGCAAATATGGTTCCTCTCAGTGAATGTTATTGGGAGTAAACACTTGGGAAGGACAACAGTCCATATATAACCAGTCTGTAACTATATATAAATTTTCCATAAAGAAACAAAACTAGAAAGCAGAAGGCAGTTTCTTGCCAATAGGAGATTGAGCATCTTGAGTAATGTCCTACCGGTTGGGCTAAAGACACCTCCCCCCCAAAAAAAATAAAAAAAAAATATCCAAAGCTCTACCTTGTTTTCCAACTGATAATTTTCTATGATCAGTTTTGAACAAAACTGAATGATACTGGTGCCTTCACTAAAAGAGTACTGGATTTGAGTAGTTCACCAAGTCCTTCCTAGTCATATGTTCCATATGGACAAAGTTTCACTGTGAAGTGGAGCAGCTTTCTGAGATATTTATAGCTAGAAAATGCATTTGGAAGGATTACCATAACTTTCTGACTGTAGTTTTACTTGTGGAAAAATTACTACTGGGTATTTTCACCAAAATCAAGATCTCAGGAGAACTGAAAACATGATCTTGAATTTCACAGGCTTTTTCCTCAGTACTGAACAGAGTATCAAATTCAGGATGAAAGTCCAGGCTAAAAGGAGAGCGATGCGGGAAAAGGGGCACATTACAATCATAAACTAGCCTTTGTTTTCAGTGCCTGTGCTCTCAAAATAATTTGGTGAAACTATCAAAACCTGTCTACAGCATCATCTTTTCTTGTTTGTTTTGGTTGTTTTGTTTGTGGGTTTCTGATTTTTTTTTTTGGTTTGGTTTTGGTTTTGGGGTTTTTTTTCTTTGGGTTTTTGGAGGTTTTTTGGGGGGTTGTTTTTGGTTTTTTTTTAATTAACTGCTGGGTGTACATTTGATGTTGCTGCACTTTTTGGTTTTTATATTACAAAAGTGCAGTATTTAACATTCTAGTAGTGAGTACAGTATGCAGTTTGATGGAGGATGCCCAGTTGTACAGCTTTGAGAGGACTTCCCTATGTCACCTCTTGGCCCTAGATGTTGCAGCATATCCCACTGGTAGGGATAGGATGTGACTCAGGCATTCTGGTCTTCAAAATTGTTGATAGGAAACTGAAAAAATGGTTAATACCAAGTACTTCTAGCAATTAGCTCATCTCCAGTGGGACAGAAAAGAGAAGCACATTTGTAGGATGTCAAGGATCCTGGGAACATATTTCATTCAGTAAGTAAATAGGAGGAGTCTGGAAACAGTTTACAGCAGGTGCCAAAGGTTGTGGGCTAAGGGCATGGTAGGTATGGGCTGTCTCCAGTGCACGCATCACCGCCTGAAGTTCTTTAGGTGGAGTTCTCCTTCTCTACCTATCTATTTATTTATTGAACAACATATGCAAAACTAGTCATTTCCCAAGAATTATTTTAGCCTAGTTTAGCACACTTTGAAAGAAATTTGTGTGGGTGTGCAGCACTAAGCATTACTGAAGTCTTTGGCATAAAATTGCTTGGATCTTGGAAGTGCACACCAGTATGGGGGACACTGAAAGAGCTGCATTCCCAGTAAATCTTGGAATAGGTAGATATATTGGCTCGAGTGGGAGAACACCTGGAAGAGAAAGTGATCTAGGCATGTGTATTTATGTGAACTGTTGGTCACTGACATTTCATAGAGATGTATCAGCTAAGGCTGGCATTTGATGGTAGCATAGGATGCTGGCCTTGGGGAAGAGTGAGGTAAGACGATTGCCATGTGTTACCTCATCAAATCTCTGCACTTTTCCTAGCCCATAAGAAGGAAGACTGGTATCTAGGACTGCTTGCACATTTAATGAATCAAAACGTGAATGTCTCGTTCAAGGTCATGCCCAAAATACGTGGCTGAGAAAGGAAAAGATGTTCTGGTCCTCGTCTGTTACCCTAACCACAAATGCATTTGTCATCTTCCATTGAACCCTTGCCTCATTTACTACACTTCATGCAACTTATCATCCATATTTACTTAGCCACTGGAAGAAGAAGGGGCTTCTGAAGAACATACATTATCATAAAATGATAAAAATTCATAAAATTCTGTGTTCAGATATATATGTTAGGAGCAGACAATTTTGTATTTATTCATTGACTTTCCAATGCTTGCCCTTGAACTTGTTATATCCCTATTTGTATTAAAAATACAGGGGAGTGTCTAAAGATTTTTTCCTGTGATATTTCTGTGGAGAAAAATAAATAAATAAAGCACTAGCCCACCACAGAATGAACTGTCAGTGAGTCCTTTTACCACATTCTGTGGCCTTTTTATCTTAAGAAAAAAAATTACTGATTAGAACATGAGCATTAAATTAGCATTATATTTCTGCCACACCTTTGGCTTTTGCACCAAAAGGACTAAGTATCTCAATGTAAATCTTCATTTCATGCATGTTAGTGGCAGTAATTTCGTTTTAATAATTTAGTGTCCTCTATTTTGCAGAAGCAAAATCCCCTTACTAAATTCTTAGAACTTGACATAATCAGATCCATTGGCTTTTTCTTGGATCTGGGAAAAGTATGTCTGTCATAAGGACGGCATTGTTACTGAAAGTGAAGTTGTGTCTCCTTTCTTCTGGGGAAATGAAGTGTTGAAAAACAGGCCATAGGGAGGGTGTGTGGCTTTGTTTTGTTCTGTGATTCTATATCTATCTATCTACAAAATGAGACATTCAGAAAAACAATACACTCTCGATTGTGGGACAAACTTCTGTGTTGTGAGGACCTGAAAAATAACTGAAGAGAAAATGTGTTGACTGTGTTTCACTCTGCATGCTGTGTCTAATAAATATGTCCTTTCTGTTATATTTAAAGAATGGAATCCATCAGAGTGAGAAATATTAATAGGGACCTGCACAGGTAGTTTACAAATAACCTCTCTCATCTGTCCTGAGCAACGTCTGTCCTGTCTGCTGGGAGCCCACCCCCACGGGATTCTGTGTGTGTGGGTTCTCTCTGCTGATGCTGCACATCAGGACTCTCCCACAGGAGATGCACTTGAACTTGGACCAAGTCACTGGTCACCTGATGGTCCGTGGCTGAAGTTGTGTGTCCTGTATCACATGCTAAACAATGCTAGGTCACTCTACACAAAGGGACAACTTCTTCACCAGGGGAAGAGAGAAGGGAGTGTGGGGTTATGTAGGACTTTTGTGATCAGAGCAGTTTCCGTATAAACACTTTATGAGGAAACAGGCATAGCTGAATGTTAGTTTTCTGTTTAATTCTGTTTAATTCTGCATGCTTTTAATTCCAGAAACTGAAATTGCTTTGTGCATGGGTTTATAAATATTTAACACACATTTTTAATGAATAAGAAATTGATTTTGAGGGTCAGTAACAGATCGGTTACTTTTTCAGGTACTTTTTTTAATTGTTTCTCATTGTATTCGTAAATGTAATTTTAAAATCTTTTAAAAGAAATTAATACAGGCCATCAGAGAATCATCTCTAATAGATAACACTCATGAGTGTTTTTCACTGCTATTATACCATTAGACCAGGATCTCAGAGTTCTTCATGAGTACCAAAGTCTTGCAAGGAAAAGAGATTTCCCAAGGTTGTACAGTAATTTTATGGAAGATTCAGGAATAGGAAACAGTTCCATGCTTTATCTGTTCTAATCAAATAGTTTTCCAGATGGTAGACTATTTTCCTCAGCAGTCTCTCCAGCTTTTGTATGTTTCCTACAAGAGGCAGCGTACTCAAAAGATCATACTGCGGAATAAAGTTGTGGGAAAAGTGATGCTGGGAGCAATCCTTGTTTCTTTGAATAAGTTGCCCTAATACATGTCTTTCACTATTGAAATTGCTTATAATATAATCATGTTCAAAATAAGACTATAACTGAAACCAACTGACTTAATTCATCAAAACATCAACAGAGCACTGATACTGGTGCAAATGATGAAATAAAACCAAAAGGTCTCAGATAAACTCATTACCATCACTGTTGGCAAAGTGAGTGGAAACATACAGCGTTTAAGCTACTTGATAAATTTATTTGCCTAAAGAGGTGATGTGAAGCAAAAACTAACTATTCTTCATTATATATTTGAAGACTGCAGTATTTGTAAATAATACCAGACATTCACTTGTAAGGCAGCAAGTCCAGTTCTGAAGTCAGGAGTAATATGCCATTATTTTACATGTTTTAATACACTGTATGCATACATGTGTAGTTCCTTTTCTATGAGCCTTCAGAAAGAGAAAAGAAAAGGATGAAGTAGTATGTCTGGAAAAATACAGATAAATTTTTATCAGGCTCCTCTATCCTATTATCCTAACACAAACAAGGATCTCATCACTGGCTGTAGCCCAGTTTGGCTTTTGAAGGTAAAATTGTGTTTCCTAATATGCCTTCAAGATGCCATTACACCTTTAGTTCTGAGGTCCGTGAACCATTACTCTGGGTGCTCATAAATATGCATTTCCTTTACACTTTTGAGTAAGCTGCTATTGCTGTCATTCACTTTTAGTTAAGACCTGTCAGGTGGTGTTTGTGTTGAAAGAAAGAAGTTTAAGTTATGGGCGAACTGAAGATATGTAGGTCTTAGGGAGTGCTAAAATTATAAGTGAGTTGGAGAGATTATTCCTCACAAGTAATTTTAGGATCCCAAGGGATAATGGTGATGTGTACAAGAGATGTTCCCTTCTCGACTAATTCCATTAAAAACCTCTGATTTCTGCATTGCTGGAGTGAGACTCCAAAAATCTGCTTTTCCATCTTACATAATCGCTTTCACAGTATCCTGTAACATCCACCTCTGCTAAGACTGTCAGTGCACTGACTCCTGGAGTGACAGTGATATATAGGTCTGACAGAGAACCCTCGCAAGATGCTTCTATGAAGTGAGAACTGCAAATGCTGACAGTATTACTGGAAACCTTTTACTTAGGCAGAATTAATAAATTACAGCTCGTATTTTGGGATGGTCTTGTAATACACAGCTGGTCCAGAATGATATGACTTACTAGTAAGGAATTACTGCATCTTGGCAGACAGCATCCAATTTATTTTCAATTCTGAGAAAAGCATTATCCACTGGATAAGGCACTGGATCAGGAGTTAAGGCATTCAGGATCACAGTTGTGCCATTCTTCTCATGCCTGACCTCATGCAAGTCTCTTCACCCATATATCTTTTCTTCCTTCTCCTACTCTTATCCTTTTTAAACGTGACTGTGATCATTCACAGGGTTCTCCCCTCAGCTCTTGCAGCTTCTCTGCTCCGAGGTGAGCACCACGAATCCCATACTTGGACTAGATCTATAAATTCATCCATTACCCATGAGTTCTAGCTCCAGTCCAGGCTTTGTTCTCTTCAGACTTGTGAAGCTTTTCTTTAGTAAGTTGTGACAGTGGTGAATTAACAGTGAGTCAATGTGAAGCAAATAATGTTTTTAATCTGGGCAGCAAGGATGCAGACTAACTTTAAAAAGGATTTCAGTTTAACAAGGTGGGTGTTGGAGAGAAGTGACCCTACATTCTCCTGACCTGCAGTCTCTGAGGCTCTGCCCCTGGTTCGTTAAGTGACTTTGTAAATGTTCCTTGTTTACTCCAAGGCTTTTTTTGTTTTTCATAGTCAGATATGTGATTTAATGCTGGATGATGTACTAATACTGTTCAAACACTGCCATCCTATTTTCTGTGAGAACAGGAAACTGTGGAACGGTTAAAAACAGATGTGGTGTGCTATCTGTGGTGGATGTCCGGTACTTTCATATGGCCTCTTCCTTTTAAGTTGCTCAGGTTTTCCATGGCACCCCCAAGACCTCCTTGATCCAGCTGAGGAAAAGGAAGCTGTAGATGACAGGTTGTGTCCTTCCCTTCCTGGGCTGTCACCATCCCTCCTCTAAGCAAAGTCCCACAGCAGAAGAGCTGGTCAGCTTTTGTTGCAAAGGTCTGGTGCTCCTGGGAGGGTGCCTGGGGAGGAGAAGGGGCATGGAAGAAGGGAAAACTCCAGATCCATGTGGTGCTACGGTTCCAGTGCGACATCCTCCAGTGACAGGCCCGGGTCACCTAACTAAGTTGGACACATCAGGTGGTGTGGGGGTTAACTACAGCAGAGAGAGAGAGAGAGATCCTCCTCTCCTGAAACACCGCTGACCTTTTATTGAGAAGGTTTAATATTATTACAGTGGTTGGTGATGTGGTGGTGCTTATTCAGCAATCACTGTTGTGAGTGACTCAGTGATATGTGGCAGTAGCATGATACACGCCAGAGAAATTTGGAATAAATTTCAAATTACTGGTATTGAAAATATTTTCAGGCAGTGGTTGGTTTGGTCCTGTTCATATACTCAAGAAGTTAAAGTTACTGCCAGGGATGTGGTCTGGAAGAGTTTCTTGATGGTTCAGATAGGCGAGGGATATTGAAGGGGGTTTTTGAAGGGCTATTGCTTTCCTTTTGATCATGGTCTTAGAATCATTTACATGTGTGTTGGGGTTTTTTCTGAAAAAAATAGCCCCTTAGGGAATCTTTGAGTTCTCCTGTGACATCAGTTGCTCTGTTGACAATGGCAGAAATTTCTGGCTATGTAGTTGTAGTCTTAAGAAGAACAGAGAAGATGTTTTGTGGAACATGTTGCATAGGTGTGCTTTATCATGGACAACTGAATTGGATGACCTGGTCATCAGTCTCTATATTTTCCTTTATTGTCTTTAAGTGCTCTCAGTGGAGGACTGTTAGTAGTTTTTTTTTATAGTAGTACTATTTTCCTGCCTTCCAGCCTAAGCACAGCCTAGCTTTTATTGGAGCTAACCTCTAGTAATTATAAAGCCAACATCACAATAACAAGCAAACAGATGGGACATATAATCTTCATAAATTATTGAATGCAGCTTCCTCATCCATACAGTAAGCTCTTCCGGAGAGGGATAGTGTCTTGTTAGCACCTACAGCACGACAAGAAAGTAGGAAACAGCCAACATGATTTGTCAAATCAATTCAGTTTTCTTCTCTGACAGAGGAACAAACTTTATCGATAGGGGAGAGGAAGAGGTGTGATATGCCTTGACATTGTCAAGGCTTTTTGACAGTCTATTCTGGTAAACAAACTAGAGGTGCATGAGTATGAAGCTGCTGCAAAGTGGGTACCAAACTGGTATGAAACCTGTTCTCCAAAATTAGTACTGGTTTATTGTCTGTTTGTACAGGTGTCATGAGGCATCCTTAATGGTCTGTCCTGGACCCCATATTTTAATTGCAAGTGGGATGATGAGTTTAGTTTGCAAATTATACCTTTATTGAACACAGTAAAGACGTAAGGGTTTAAGATTAAAATTCAAACTAAATTTGAGAAATCGATGAAATGGCTTGGAAAAATAGAATATAATCCAACAAGGAAGAGGGCAAGATTCTTACCTTCGGTATAAATAATCAGCCTACAAACTAAATATAGGTAAGGAATGCTTAGGCAGTAATTTTGAAGAAAGGGTTTGTAACAGTGAGCAGAGTCCCAGGCACATTGTGATTGAGTGTGTAAGGAGAGTATGTATATAAAAGATATCAATAAGGCCTCAAATGAAGTACGTATTCAGTTTTGTACAAAATTCAGTAAAAAAGTCCAGAGGAGAGCAAGAGGAGCTCAGAAAACAAAGACTGAAGGACTGGGACTGAAGGACTAGTTCAATGTGGAGAGAGTAGAACTGACATGTTAATGGCAGTCATTAAAATATATAAAAGCCCTACGCAAAGAAGAAAGGAATAAATCAACTGTCCTCCAAGTCTATGGTGGATATGACAAAAAGTAATGTTCTAAGAGTTCAGTATGGGATATTTGAGTTAGATATTGGACATGAGGACACTTTTCATGATAAACCTAGTGAAGCTCTGGGGGAAAAGTAAGTGAGACACTGTGCCAACCCCGTTTTTAAGGAGCTGTTTTTCAGTGACTCTGTCGTCCCTGTGTGGAACATGATTGCTAGATAAATCCTCTGGGCTGGTATCTGTGAGAACAATTTAATCACATCTCTCTCTCTTGTCTTTGCTACTTGGCTTCTATCTGGCAGATGCCATCTTGTTCAGCTTTTTCCCCTATTAAGTGGGCTGAGTACACCTTCACACGGGATATATTCAGAGAAGTCTGAGGCCTCTGAGGGACAGAGATGGCAGAGACCAGAAGAGCACACTCGGGATTTGCGCGTCTCTGTAGCAATTGCACTGCACGCTACCACTGTCTTCTGAGAAAGCTCTGACCATAAGTCTGTTTCCATTTTGAAGTATAGTACATTTTCCTCTTATTTGCAGCATAAGCCAAATTGGAGCTGGGTGCAGTCTTTCTCAGAAAGGCAGAAAGAGTCTTTGTGCGCTGTGTGTCCTTCTTACCACACCTTACGCTACTTTTTTCACACCTCTCATCATCAAAGAAATAGCAAGATAGTTTTCTTTGTCCAAAAATCATCTGATCAAATGTTTGATAAAAATAGGGCCTTTAATTGCATTAATGGTAGGTACTTCACTTCTAAGTAATAGCATTTTTTATTACTTTTCTTATGTTCAGAATTCATATTAAAACTGTTGTTTATATGAAAAAGTGACTGCTAGCAGTTGTTCTATAGCAAAGTAATAAGAATGTGCTCAAAACTAGATGTGCACATCAATTTGTGCATATATTATGTAAGTGGAGAAGTAAAGCAGCAAAATTCCCAGCCAGTGATCTGTTTCAAATTGTGTTAATTTATTTTTAAGAAAGGTATTTAATGTTTTCATAGTTGTCTGTTTGAGTAGGAAATGTTAAGGAGATTGTTGGAAAGGTTAATTGAAGAACTGCCATCCTGTGTGTTAAGGTACTCCTTTTAAACAGAGCTATTACTTTTTAATGGCTGTAGGCATGCACCTGTTGGGCTTGAGCAAAAGACTGTAAAAGATGATTTATTATTGAAAGGCGTGAAAAAGGACTGTCCATCAAATAGTTACCTAGTAAAGATCAATATTTTTAGTGCTGTTCTTCAGATCTTTTATTATGGTCTTGCAGATAATTGGGTATATTCTACAGGTTTTGAAAACCATGAAATTACCTGACTAACTAGCTGATTTAAGGTATTGACATTATTTTTTGGGTTTGTGTGTTATTGGTAACCAGTTTTCTGAATTTATTTTCTTAATTGCTTATATAGATTTTTAAAATAGTCCTTAAAAAGAAGTATTAGAAAAGGTGCTAGTTAAAATATGTTATTAATTACTCATTACAATCAATCTGTGTCCAATACAAGTTTTAAATGTAAAGCATTTCTTTAATGAAACGCTGCCTTTCATGGCAACTCATAGCAAATTCTGAGGGATTTTCAAAGGGTATTACCAGACTTCTGTTTTGGAATCAGGGAAAAATAGCAATAATTAAATGGGTACATTTTGGTACTTGAGAATGCTTTATATTTGGGTGGGGTTTTTTTAATCTTACATGCAGCACAAAAGGAACTTATTCATTTTAATGCATCCTTCTTGTTGGCTTAAAGCTGAAATATAGTTGCCTGAAAATTAATTTACCCCTCATGAATGACTGGTTGGATTATCTTTGTAGCATTAAATGTCAACCCTGAGCTCAGAGCACATTGTGTCTACGGTAAAAAGTTGTCCCTGAGCACTTAATGTTGTGTTAAATGATGATGTGTCCTTTGCAAATGTATTATTAGTGTCAAGCTGTTCCGTCTCTCAAGATTGAAAAATGGTCAGTGATTTGAGCTGCCATTAAACCTGAATAAAATAGAGAGAGGCTGTGGGGGGTTTTCATGCCTTTTCAGAGTACAGATATACTTTTGAGTAGGTATAAGACATATCAAAATGTTTCTGTTAACCTAAGACTCCAGAAATTCCATTTGGTATCACAGCAATTAAAAATAAGAAAATCTCACTTCTGCTTTGAGGAAAAAAATGGTCATTGAATGTCTGTGTGCACAAAACCCAATGATAAATACTTGAGAGCTTGGTCTTGTTCCTATAGATGTGAGATAGAGTTGTCTCCGATTTTCAAACAGGTTACAACACTATTACTGATATGGTTTTTGCTGTCTGAATTTAATTGAGGTTAGACCTGAAATTCACATGAAATTTTGTTTTTCTGGGGTTACTCTAAGATCCTAAATAAACAGTTACTTCGAGGCATGCGTGTTTAAGATGTGTTGTGTGTGAGTAGTTCCCCAGAGTTTTACTGGATTTCAATTCTGTTGCTCAATGACTGGTTTCAAATCTGTCAAAGACTTCTCTACATGCACCTTAGAAGCTAGGTGCCTAGGTACCTTTATGGATCTGGCAGGTGTTACAAAGCATTGTGAAAACACTTCTTTGCCCATACCAGACACCTGACTTGCTGGTCTTAATAAAGGCACTTAAAGAAAAATTCTCCTACTGTGTATGAGATGATAGAGACCAATTTTGAGGAGTCCCAGGGCATGCAGGGAAAAGAAATTATATTCCCTACTATTAAAAAACAAACTTCTGAAAAGTTATGGGATTGCTGAAAGTGCAAATGGAGTTGAAGTTTTTGTAGTCCATTGACTTGCTGTTTACAGACCCTACTGAATTTCCTTCGGTGCACTTTAGTTACGATATTATAGTTTATGTTAAGGTGTCTCAGACAATGTAATTTTATAGCCAAATTCTCCCTGAGTTGTCAGCCATTTAGCTGGTTCCAGGGAAGTGTTCCCTGATGACTGGAAAAAGGCAAATGCCATGTCCATCTAGAAGAAAACTATGAGGACATGGGCATACTAGAGCGAGTCCAGTAAAGGGCCATGATGGCCATTGAGAGCACAGGATGGACAAGGAGAGGCTGAAAGAGCTGGTTTGGTAGAGAAGGCTCAAGTGAAATGTTATTGCTGTCTACAAATATTTAATAGGAGGCTACACAGAGTGAAGCCTAACTTTTCTCGGAGGTGCACAATGGTAGGAAAAGAGGCAAGTTAGAATATGGAAGTTCCAACAAGGTAGGAGAAAAAATATTTTACCAGAAGGATGGTCAAATGTTGGAAAAGATTGTTCGGAGAGATGGTGGAATCTTTACCTTTGGGAATACTCAAAACTCAGCTAGACAAGCTCAGTGAGACTATCTCCCTGAGCAACTGGAGCTGAATTTCAGGTTGGATCCGTTTTAGAAGTTGGATCTGTACTGAGTGGAAATTGGACCAGATGACCTCCAGAAATCCCTTCTAACCTAAAGTATTTTACAAGACTGTAGCTTAAAGCCCCAGGGACCATAGCTGGTACACAGGAATGGTTCTGAAGAAGCAGTGTGATGATTATGGTGCATCTTCACAACAGTGGGCCTGTAGTACAGACATAGCTATCTGACTTGGGAACCACCACAGCACAGCTGAGCAAGGGTGGAATTTAAGCTGTGATTTTAGATGCATTTTACAATGCCTTTGTGGGTCTGTAATGTTCTCTCTATAGTACTAGTAATACTTAAGGTAATTACTTCAAAGGTAATTTGACCACGTCTGCAAATGTCCCAAGAGTCCGGGTAAAATCATGTAGGAAACTGATTCTTCTGCACTCGACCTTTAGGTCCAGTTTTCTTGGTTCAGATTCATTTTGCTTGACCTTAGAGGTGAAACCAACCCACCTGACTGTGGTGCTGAACATCTCTAGGCTCCCTCTGTTGCTGGTGACAGTAAAGTAAGCACTGCCAGGGAGAACTTTCACAGAATCATAGAACGGTAGGGGGTCAGCTAGTCCAACACCCCTGCCAAAGCAGGTTCACCTAAAGCAGGCTGAACAGAAATGCATCCAGATGGGTTTTGAATATCTGCAGAGAAGGAGACTCCACAACCAACTTTAGGCTGTCCTAGATTGCTGTCACTCACTTTTTGGAAAAATTTCTCTATGGGAAGTAAAGAGAGACCTAAACAAGCAGTCAGCTACAAATGAAGTCAGGTGCAATGGTTGTGACCTTCTATGACTTGCATGTAAGGAGGTTGTGGAGGACAATGTGACTTAGTCTTCCTCCATCTTGGACCTTCACTCTGGTGGGGAAGATGTAACTTTTTCCTTCTCCCTGTTATAGCAGGGAAAAGGAGGGGATGCTCAGAGTCAAACTGTGGAAACACTGGTAAGTCCAGAGGACCATTTTCTTGATCTGTATTTCTTCTGCGAGGTTTTGTGGAGGGTTCCTGGAACCTTTGCTAATTCCGGTCAATAATGATAATAAGAGCATTGATTTTAGCTTAACTAGGTGTGTGATTTCACACTTCCAGTTTGACAGTAAAGCTTGCCACAGCCTGTCTCAAGCTTCTAATTAGCTATGTATACAGTTTAGTATGGGTTTCAGCATCGCTTACATTAATGTACTTTAGTTAAATTGCTTCTGGTAACTAAAATTTATCCAGTAGTTGCAGTTTTATTATACCTTAAACAATACTTTAACATATGAAATGGATTGCTACTGGATGGAAAATGTCTTACAAAGTTTTGATTATGACTGTAATACCAGCACAGAAAGATTCAGGGCAGCAGTTTGTTGGTTGTTAGAAATTATAGTTTAAGTGTTGAAAGGAATTTTAAATCTGTAATGTTGATTAGCAAATTTTACTATCTGTCAGGTTTTTTGGCATGCTGTAAATAACTCATCTTCAAATAATTTGTCTGAGTAATTAAATTTAGATTGCACATTTCTCGTTTCAAATATTTTGACTCTTATCTATTTGCTTTTCCATTGTGGCTTAATTGGTGTGGTCTATATAAATGGACAATAAATTTATATACCTTTGTTATAAAGATCAGTCAGTGAATAGAACTTGGTATTCATCCCAGACAGAATTATGATTGAATGTATTTGCAAGATTAAAGCACTGAATTTACTTTTTTCTAATTAAAGGCAATTAAAGATTTGCAGACACAAATAAAAGACAATGAATTGAGGAATAAGTGTAGGAGCAAGTCCATTTGCAGGTGAAAAGAAGTGCCTTTGAAGCAGAACCAGCTGTATTTTCATTGAAAGAATAACAGTTTAGGAAGCTTTTCTGCATGTGCTTGCTTGATAGCATAATGTACTCATAAGCAGCTTATGCAGTACAGTATTCAGAAAATAGCAGTGCATTAATTTTTAAAGTAGCAAATGCAGGCGAAGAGCAATGCTGCCACATGATGATAATGAAGGTGGATATTGTAAAGTCTATGGAGAGAAAAGAAAGCAGGGAGCTCCCGAAATGTGAACATTTATAAAACAATAACTAGATATTCATATGATAATAAGCTTGGACAGCAGCATCAACAAAGGCCGAAGATGTAGTCCTGTTTCTGCTTAAGCCTGATGAATTGAAAAGCGGAGAGGCAGTCTTTAGTCTGTTATTCAATCCCAGTAATGAGCTATTGTTAGAATGAAAGAGTAAATATCTAGAAGGGTTGGGAATCTAATTTTTTTTCTCGTGAAGTTACTGTATAAATTTTTTTCGGGTTGTATCTTAAGCACAATCTTAAATGTATTAACTTTTCTTAGATACAGCGCTCAGCATCTTACCGTCTCAGTTACTGTATAACAAAGCTTGCTATGTATGCAACAGTAGAACGTTATGCATACTACCTGGTAATGTCACTGTATTTCTGTAGAAGAGAAGAAAAAAAGATCACCCAGAACTTAATGAACTTGTCTAGCTCGTATTTGTTATTTAGTTTGAGTTTTGTATGAGGCATGGTGTCATTGGAGGTTTAGTTAAAAAGAATACTGAATATACGAGATCAGGTAATCTCTAATATGTTATTAAAAGTATTGAATACAAGGTATATGGGACCTCAGTTTGCCTTGTGAGTAAAGATGAATGACAAAAAATCTTGTGAAATCCATAGATGTTTAATCCTAGTTACATGAGGAGTAACAAACTCCTGTTGCATATTGTGTGAATTGCTGATATTCACGGCATTTTTCACAATACAGCTGTGTTTAGTAGCTCAAAAAGTCCCTGTATTTCACCCTTATCTTCACCCTTTTCTAATCCCACATCTAGGGGAATAGTCTTTGTTTCTATGCATGGAAAGTTTTCCAAGCAGTATCTATTAACAGGCACAACTCAGTTCAGTTGCTACTGAGGTCACTTTGCTGCCAAAGAAGAGGAAAAAACCTGTGCAAGAGGATGGAAAGAAGGGGTGGGTTGAAAGCTGAGCTCTGGAGAGCTTCTAAAGGGCAAAGGCAACTTCAAGCACTGAAATGGGAAGGTTTGTGGAGAGGTGGAGGTGCTTTGCACCTGGTTTTGGGAGGGACTAGGAAGAGGCATGACAAGCAGATGGGTGATGGCTGTAGTCAGTAAGAAAAGTTGCTTTATTGTGGACTAGTTCTTTGGCCTTAAAAATGGAAAGAAAGTGATGGGCTTGGGAAAAGTTGTAAAGATAGAAGTGGCAAATTTGTTTAAAAAAATGGAAATTGTGGTAATTATACAAAAATAAGTTAAGGAAAGCTGACACTGGAGTTTGAGAGAAGAGATGAGATGACAAATTGATAACAGTAATGAGAAGTAGAAGAGGAATGGATTTTGCTTAAGTAATAAAAAAAGTAAGTTTTGGTCCGGAAATTTGCCAATTCTGTCTTTTTGGCTGCTTCTTC
The DNA here is from genome assembly GCA_013400375.1 of Thinocorus orbignyianus. NCBI lineage: Eukaryota > Metazoa > Chordata > Aves > Ciconiiformes > Thinocoridae > Thinocorus > Thinocorus orbignyianus. The sequence goes on along the minus strand of VXBW01003904.1, from coordinate 714,444 downwards.
TTTCCTTCCTGTGTTCCCCCAGGAAAACTCTAATGTCTTGAATACACATTGGGTAAAACAGACAAGTGGGGCTTTGTCTGATAAGTTCTTCTTAACTGGCTTTGACGGTCGCTTCCTGGGAAGAAGAAATGGCTTAAGCTGATGAGTCTGACAGATAAGCATGCAAGAAAGCTTGCAGGATAAATGAGATAAAATGGGAAGGCATTGGGAGTGTGAATATACATATTCCAACTGGTTGAATTTGCGGGCCCAAAAGAGCGTTTGGAGCCTGTATTATTTATTTCTTCTTGTTTTCCAGCTGGTAATGATCAGTATTCACGTGGTAAGGGCTTTGCGTTTCATAGTTCTTTATAGTCCTGGAGTGCAGATGTCTTTCCCAAGGCCTCAGAAAGTTCAGATGTTTTAAGAGTCTTTTAGTACAATTGCTGAATCTGGTTTTCATTACAAGGAACTCTACAGATGCCCTTTTTAAACTTTTGCACTTGGTATAAACAGACCTTTTCCTTAGCAGTTTGTTGTTTTTGTTTTTTTTTCCTTTTGACTATCACATTTAGCAAGGAGAGTGGTAAATTAAGGGCAGGTGCATAGATTTGGAGAACTACCAGCTCTAGAGTCATTATTAAAATAGCCTATTTGTTATATAGAGAGGTTAGTTGTTCATATCAGATTTAATATATGTCTGGAAGTATTTTCTAGACAAATAGAATCCAGTCTTAGCCATAGCGACCATACTGGAATGAACAGTAGCAGAATGCTTGAAACCAAGGGAAAGAACACCAATAAGCTTTTCCTTTTCTAGAAATAGACTTGGTCCTGCCAATAGATGAAGTTCACAGACTGGGTCTCCTGTGCAGAATTTACCCCTGCTCGTGCCAATTTCACAGTTGAGCCTTCGAGAGGAGGAGGGGGAATAGGCAATGGGAGGAAGAGGAGGTGTGTTTCAGTAACTGACTTGTTCCCTATTCCTAATGGGCCTTATAAAGTTTTCTAGTTTTCATTTCCTAATACCGTTGCATCACTGAAAGGGAAGCCTCTGACTGTCCTGCTTTATTTACCCCAGATGGGAGAGCAGCAAACCTGAATTATGAGAACAGAAACTGAACTTAGTCCTTGTCAGTTGCATACTTCTAAATGAAGGTGTTTTTCATACTTAAACATCTCAGATGGTTAAATTTCTATAGTTTGTTCGCAAGTAAGTAAGAACAGCTGCGTCACTTTACTGAAAGTTGGCTCCCAACAAACAAACAAAAAATTCAAGGCTGGGGTGCATCTGTGCCAAATTTCAGCCTGCAGTGAATTTTTATGAGTTATAAACTCTTGCCATTTATAATGGAAATTCTGACAGCTCTTTAACTATTCTATCGCAAAAGTATGACTGCAGTACTTCAGGGAGAAGAAACATTCTCTTTCTGGTTCACTGCGTCTCATGACTTAGCCATTTTGGTGGTTCCTGTGACTCTTTCCCTAACTGTTAAAAAAATGTTACGGTACTCCTGATGCATCTTATTATCAGATATCATTGACTTCTGAAGAATGATGCTGCAGTGGTCCTGTCCTGCAAATGGGATACATTGACTAGATGAATATACTTGACCATCGGACATAAACAGTCGTTCTGTCATCTTTTCTTCCCTCTGTTCTCTAAGAAGGTTCCTTGGATATATGTCTTGTTTGTTTATTTTTCCTAATAAACATGGTTTCAGTTATTTTTTCCTTCTGTCTTTTAGTATTTTCCAAGTTATTTCAGGTTTTTTATGAATAATACCTGACCAAAGGATAATATGGAAACCTTCCCACTATATATTCCCTTGGGCTGAGGAGAGAATATACAGTGAAAACAAATTCATAATGAGAGTTCAGACTTCACAATGTGCTACAGAGAGGAGCTCTGTATTGAATGGGAGCAGAATCATAGAAAGAGTAGAAAAAGGCAGAGATATGTTTCCGTGAATCCAGTATATCACTGGAGAAGGCCTTTCTTTTCCAATTCTTGTTTCAGAATTTCACCACTGTGCTGTAATATCCCAGTTTTGAAGGTGGCCATGAAATAAGAAGACTGCACTATTGCATCTGGTTGAGCAAGTGAGAGTGTTGCATGCACGAAACTACTGGGGACAGTTTTATGGGAAAGGTTAAATAATTTGAATATAGAAGTAATGAAAGTTAATGTACAATTAACTAAAATTAGTGGTTTAAATATGGCCAGACGCTTCTGCTTTAGGCATTGTAGCTCAGGTTTGGAAACAGACAAAAAGGGCAAGGAGGCACGTATGCATTAGAGGGAAAGAATGGAAAGGACTTTTTTGAAAAGCCAAAGTGGTTGTACTGAGGCTCTGCCCCTCTGAGCAGTTTCTTCACAGATTCCTCTTTTTTTTCTCCTCCTTTTGTGACTGTATCTGTACTGTGACTTCTATTGACTTAAAGAAGCTATGGTTGATAGTACATAGTACAGCATTAATATCCCTGAGAGATATCATGTGTTTTATGCTTTATTATTGAGATAAATGTTTTATGCCATTTCTAAGTACTTGCCTGTCCTCCTCTGAACTCAGTTCATATAGACTCAGAGTAATCAAGCCCTTGGCTGCACTTTGTGGCTGCAAGAGATAGTCCCCATAACTTTTAAAAAGTCCAAGGCACTTCTAGGAGATTCTGTGTAACGTGTTTTTACAAGCAGATGGTGTGAAGCAATGATTTTATTAGCACATACTTGGACTGACCTGCGTGTCTCTTAGTTTTGATACTTGCAAATAATGTTCCAGTTCAGAATGATGAAACATTTAGACTCAACATAATGTCCTGTATTATACATCTATGTGTGCATTAGAGATGACTAACCAACAAAAATTATAATGAAAATTTTGTTTTGATTGAAATGTGATGGAAAAACATCATCCACCTTTAATCTACTTAGTCGCTGTCTGATGCTTACTGAACAATTTAGTAAACAGCTATCTCTACATGTATTTTGGTGTGTCTCTGAAGTGAGGTTCTACACTGATTTGTTGGCTCTTGCTTGTTGCTGTCATTGTCTGTATAAAGGACCATCGTTCCACGGATCGAGTCCTTGTCTTACAGAGTAGCTCCTGTTTGAAGGGCCGGACTGTGAGGTGTTTTCAAATGTTACATCTGACTTTTCAACTGAAATAATTGCTGACATTCTTTATATCCTTTTTGCATGGTTTTCATTAAATGTGCTTTTCTACTCTAGGAAAACAAGATTATAAGAAAACCAGGCCTATGTTAAGAGCTACAAGATTAAAAGCAGAGGCCAAGAAAACTGCACTAGGCGTAAAGGTAGAGATCTATTTGATAGCTTATACCGCCTTTGTGTATATGTTGTTTCTTTTCCCCATAGATGTACTCTGTGAATATTGATTTCTGAGAGATATTGTTTATGACGCTTCAAAATCTAAGTGGAATGCCAGAATCTGAAATATTTATGATGGATTGCTTTTACTTAACCCTAAAATAACTAGAATAGTTGAAACACTAAAAGATTGTCAGTAGTCCATGTCCTTGTTGTGATGTATACATACCTACTAATAAAGTACTGTATGCTTAAAAAATTGATCCTTTCAGGGAGCCTCTCAACACAGAGGACAAACACTTTAACAATTTCATGTAGATATAAGAATTACAATAAACATCTTTCTCCTTCTTCCTGTTCTGTACCCAGGAGTAATTTAAAGACTGGGTTTGTTAAGTAGTCTAAATTCTCAGTGTTACCATCTCAGACTACATCCTTCTGTATTGCCTCAGGCTTGGAAGAAGACAGCTTAACTAACAGCAAAACTCATGAGAAGGTACTGATCTTTATTTTGGAAATGTCCCTTTTTCAGGCAGGTATGAAGTACAATAATAACTATTTGATCACGGCTGTGAATGTGAACAAGGGGGACCATATTTTGTGCTGTCTTCCACCCACTGTGTCATCAAAATGGGATTTATCTGAACACACAGTGTTTATTTAAGTGGCATCCAGTATTTTTCCCTCAAACTTACTTTTGAATCAAATTGATGTACAATTAGCTTAGCAGCAAGAGTAAAAACTGAGCAAAATAGAAAAAGTGGATCAAATACCTGGGTATTCTATTGAAAGAAACTTCAGAAATGTTAAAAGGAGAACATTTTCTTGTTTCTGGCAGATGAGAAATCAATTTTTTCAAGTTATAGCTTATAGCAAATGCCAAGGTATTACTACCAAGCTGTAACAGCTGTTGAGCTGCCAGATGATGTATTTGGTTGTCTTCCAGAATTTGCTATTATAATCACGAAACAGTGCTTTCTTTTTGCTCCTGATTGCTGATCTCGATCAAGCATTACCGTGCGATGCAGTATGTTTTCACAACATAATCTCCTCAGTTAGTGCTGTGTGTCAGGTTTTAATGAGAAAAAGTAGATTGCCTTTTTTGTTTAAAGGATAGATTATTAACCTTTTGAGTTCAGTGTTTTTTCCTTCCTTTCTTATTAAATTTTACTATTTCTTTTCATTTTATTTTCAATGACATGACCTTTTAAAAGTGATGTTCTACTTGGAGACTTTTACTTTACAGCCTAGTTCTTTTAAAACGTGGAAGTTTTTTGCATGTCTTTCACAAGTGAGAAAAATACGAACCTTGGTCCCTCAAAACCTGGTTTTCTTTTCCATATTTCCTTCAGTAATTCTTTCTTAAGAATGAGGGACAATAGGAAAGTATATCTGAGATCATATGTATAACAAAGAATCAATTATTAGTGGGTAAAGAAATCAAGAATGGTTTATTTTGTACAAATATGCATGTTACAGCAGAACATTAGCTGACTTGTAGATAAGAATGAGTTTTCCCATCAAGGCACACACGTGCTCTCCAGGTCACAGGATGGTGTGTTTCTGGGGTTCTGCTAGTTGCAGTGTGCAGTGTCTCAGGTCTGCAATTCTGCCTCTGCTTTAAAAAAAGAAAAAAATAAATAAATTCTTTATTCTGCTGTAACATTTTTTGCACACCTGAACCTTAAAACGTGGCTCTGGATCATCCCCAAACAGATCACAGTCATTTGCTTTTCTTCCTAACTGCTGAGAAAAGCTGACGCAGATGAAGCAAAAGGAAAAGTAACTTGGGCACCTTACCCTCTGGGAATAGGTTTAGAGGGGAGGGAAATCAGGGCCATTGTATGCACCCTTCTCACTGAGCCTGCTTAATGCCTGCAACCTCAGGTTTACTGAATGTTACAGTATTTCCACCAGAATATGGGCAATTCTTGTAGAATAAAACTCTGCACTTCTGCTTGGCAGACCCTGCAACGCTCAGCACAGAAGCAAGGCATATTTAATGTCTTGGGGTAAACTTGCACCCCTTCCTGTCTCACAGTGACAGCTCTTTACCCTGCTCTATCCCTCCAGTTTAGCAGAGTTTCATCATGGGCAGTGGATGCACCTGAGATGTCTGCAGGGAAATTGTCCCCTACCCCAGGAGAGGCTATTTGGTTCTGAAGCCCCATAAACTCTCCCCCTCTTTCAGGGAGGGCTTGTTTGGCTCAGTTAAGTTCCTCCAGGACTTCAATCTTTTTACATTCATCCCTCCCTCCACACCTATCCCAGATACTCCTTTCTTGTCTTCTGGATAAATTTTGAAATAAGAGTTTCTTGAAGTCTTTTGCTGAGTGTGACAGCAGGGTCTTAAACTGCTCCTCACGTTTGTGGCCGTCAGAAGAGTCAGCACAGTGAGATCCCATCAGGTTATGTACATTCCTGAAACTGTTCCGAGGCTTGAGTGTGCATTCTTTTAATTGTTTCCTAACAGTCAGAGCTTTTGAGTGTGCCTGGGCTCTTCCTTTGGGAAGGGATCATCACCGTTGTCACTTCTTATTAGCAGAGTTTTCTGAGGGTGATAAGCGACATGATTCATCTTCCAAAGGCTGGGATTTTAGTCTTTTTGTATAATGTAGGTCCCAATTCTTTGCTGTGGCAGTTGATTAACTTCAATCTGTGTTGAGGAAAAAAAAATGGTGTAACTACAGTGCAATGTAATAAGTAGGCAGCACTTTAAATATGAATATCCAAAGTTCTTCTAAATCTTTCAGAAAACACACATATATGTGTACTTACCATATATTTTACTTGCTTATCCAGGTTTCAGTACATGATGCAGTATGCAGCATTACAAAATATATTAATATTTTCTTCCAAGAAGCTAAGTTGCAATTAATAATAATATTGTAGAGGAAGAATATCCTTGTCATACGTGTAAGAGAAGAAACTCTCTGGGGAAGAGTTTTATAATTCTGTGAAATACCCAACACAATAAATACCATACTGCCACTTAAAACAATAGGATTTTTAGCGCTCATTGATACCTCTAGAGTTGTTTTGCACTAGTGTTCTGAAGAGTTTATATTCCTGGCTGTAAATTTGAGGTAGTACTTGGGGGGAGGGAGGAGGACTGGAAAATAGTGAAGGATTTTAGTCCTTAATTTCTGTGAAGATAATGAAATTCCACTGTTGTGTATTTCACCATGAGAGCTGACAACATTTGCTTAAAAAAAAAAAGGCCCTATAAATGACATAAAACTTTTCAGAACCAATCCCCTGGAGATCCTTCACATTTCATCGCTGGCATACTAATTAGCTTGTCTTGTCAAACTTTGATTGCCTTGTCATTTTAATGCAAGGTTTAAAGTAACAAAGTTTCTTTCAGTCACTGGCATTTAGTATTTTTTAATTTCCCCAATGAGAGATTTTATCCGTGTTGATAATGTCAGAGAAGCAGCTAGGCACTAATAACTATCAAAAGTTAATTCAAGCAGGGTGACCATCCTAGTATTTGGTGCGTAATATTTGCTCTTTAAACATGTTTAAAAATTAAATATTACAGCAGAGCTTCTGTGCTGGCTCTGTATATGTGACACCAATGAAGACAGTGAGTGACAAAATATATGGTGTCTCTTGGAATAGCGGGACCCCTGTCTCAAGGAACAACTCAGAGATAAAATACTATGCTGTATGTCTCCTGGTGTTTGGATAAGATGAAATTCTTAGTGGCAGTACCAAAAAGGGAACCTCTGAACCTTCTCTGTGTTTTGTTGTNTCATGCTGGTGGAAGCCCACTTGCTCGTCCTTACCAGGTGGAGAAGCAAAGAGTCTGCACCATTAGTGCTGACTCTGCCCTCAGCAGGTGAAGAAGCAAGAGAAGATGGTTTGAGGAATGTGGAAGCTCAACCCTAGATAGCTGGGATTTTGGTCCACAGGGGTTGAAAGTAATGGGATTTCTTGGGAGGAGATTTTTTTCACAGGCTGCAAGAATGAATCAGTGGTCCGTGGGCTGGCTGATGAAGATTTCTCTCTTGTTGAAAGGTAGACACAAATCTGAACAGTAGTATTTTACACCCACTTGCAAAGATGTAATTGACTGCAGAGTACCACTCCACAGAGAATTATTAGCAACGCAGCACATCAATTGAGCTAAGGAAAAAATGTTTCCTAAAAAAGTGAGAGCTTACTGTCTGTCATTCTTTTGCATATCTGCTTAATCTATTGTGTAGCTAGCTAGCTTGCTATTAAGAGTTTATCTCATCTGGAACAAGTTATGTATGAATAGATAACAAGACATTCCTAGTGTATTTTGGCAAAGGGTATTCTCTGATTTCATGCTGTTCATAATCTGCTAAATTAGTGAACTACATTTGCCAGGATAATTTGGGAATATAGTTTCATAGCCTTGCAGAAATTAAGGCCACAAGGGACTATTAGATCATTTGATCTGGTCTTCTCTGTGTTACAGATCATAAAATTTCATCCAAATTCTTTCTAAGAAGTCCAAGTACTTTATCGTGGCCGAAATACCGGGTCTTCACATCAGCTCATGTGACTCACATAAAGAGCTGGGAAGCTTAATGTGCCACCAGTGAACAAAGTGTGATATTCCCAGTGATCCCAGTAGTCAGACTTTGATCCCTACCTTGAAAAAGGAGGGGGAAAAACCCATACAAAGAGAAAAACAAAATCAAATTACTCCCATCTGACCCTGGCCTGACCTGTCCACATAAGTACAGTAGATGTGGTGGTTTGAGTGTGTGAACAAGACACACCAAGCAGGAGCTTAGGAGGGTCTTCTGTACTGTCTCGGAGCAGTAGTCCATCATTCTCAGGCTTTGTTCTCTACTTACGACCAATCTCTAACATTTCAAAGGGCAGTTGACAACAACAAAACCTCAGATCCTAGAAATGAAATCAATACAATTGGAAGGAAATTTCCTGAAAAAGAAGAAAACATCTTTTGATCCAATATAGAAAAGTCTGAAACGCTGAAGCATGTGGTGCCATTACTTTTAAGACTCTGGTAGGTACTTCAGGGGTTCAGATCACAGTGCTGACCATGTAGTCCTAGTCTTGCCAGGGTCCTGAGGGAGGGAAGCAGCCTGGAGGGCTGAGTTCACCAACTCTAAGGCTGGCAGCCAGGACCTCCTTTTCACATAAGCCCAAACTGAAGTATTGTTCCCAACAGTTAAATAAAAATGCACTTTTTTTGAGACATCTGACCAAAAAAGACTCACAGCCACGGAAGTCCTTATTTTCCCCAAGAGATAACTGGAATGTTCAATCATTCTTACCCCTAGAAAATAGCATCTTATTTCAGGACTGAGCTTATCTAACCGCAGCTGGACCTTGAGAGGTTCTTATAAACAAGATAGAAGGACCCCACACTGTGAAGCGCCTTACTTAAATACAGGTATATGGCATATATAGTTACATGCTGTAACCAAACTGCCTCTCGTTCTTATCTGTGATAAAATAAATATCAGTCATTTCCCTACTGGAAATCCCTCTGCCTTTGCACACCCAAGGATCACACTAAGGGAGCGGTTACCCCTTACATGCAAAGATGTTTTTAGAGTCACAGTTTTTCAATGTAGAGTACTCTGCTTTGTAAATACTCTCTACATATTTGTTACCTGTATATATTATCTAATATTTAGCTATATTAAAATGAATCCTGTTGCTTTGTGATCACAGGCCTTTTAGATGACTCTGTAATACTGTCTTGTTCTCATTTTTTGATACATTAATTATCTTTGTTCCATCTGAAGTTTTTACAATTAAAAATTTATAACATAAAAATTGGTGATAAAAGTTAATAAATTACTTTTGTTACCTTGTATTAGATGTAGAAAGTCCTGCATTAAGGAAGCAAACATCCATTTTTAAATATGATTTTGATGAACCTCTAAAAAATGATCACTGAATGTCTAGATAAAGTCTTCCAGTTAGAAATTATATGGGATTAAAAGGTTGATTGTCAAGTCTATGTATGTTTGTTTCATTTCTCCAAGTATCCTGGGTCGGCATGATTTTCTTTTCATCTCTTTTCAGATACAGCTAGGGATAGTCTAGTATTTCAAAGGTAGCAATTTGTAGTACTCTTTCACCTAGCTTTAAGCTGGTTGCAGATAAAAAAGGTACAATTCTCTTTGGAGGACAATAAAAAATATTTTAAAATCTGAAATTTCCTGAAAATGTGATATTTCTCTGGGTATAGGATATGATGATGCCATAAACAGTGCCCAGATTTGTGTTATTGTAACCAACATTTTTTTCCTCAGCTCTAATTTTTCATCTCCTGATTAATCTTGTTTAGAACCCAGCTCTGCGATTTGCTCTCTTAGGGTGAATCTGTGGACATTATCCAAGTATTTTGGCATGAGAGGCATAAAACTGACAAAAAATGATAGGAGAATTAAATCTACATTATAGTGTAATGGCATGTGTTTCCTTTATGGAAAAGTTTCTGAAAAACTTAACCAAGCTGAAATCAGTAGGGTTCTACAGACATTATTCAAAATATAAGAGAATATAATAGAAAATTCTGCTCCTTTTAAAGGCTTCTTTGACTGTACTTTTGGATTTGAGAGGAATGTTATTCCTAGAGTTCTGTAGCATGTTATAAAAGAAAAAAAGAAAAGGAGAAAGAGCCCTGTGATCATTTTAAGTTTATTTCTATAGGACTTTTTCTGTATTGGTTAATTATTCATGGTGAAATCCTCTGAGTAAATGGATTTTGCAGGGGGATGATCCATAAAGTGCAAGAGAAAGGGAGCTATATGTGCCTAGTGGAGAGTATTTTAACATTTCATTTCTATGCATGGCTTAAAATGCAAGTAGCAAGGCCTGATAAGTATAAACCAAATTAAAATGACAATATATACTGTTGTTGCAAAGAGAGTATAGTGGTGTAGCATCTCATTTGCTATTTGCTATTGTAAAATTTATGTTTATAAAAGTTCATAAACTGGATACAATTCTTAAGAGACTACATATCCCTAGCTGAGAGCCAGGTGTCCCTTGTTAGGCTATTTATTTTAGACTTTTGTTACTCTGCCTTCTTCAGTAACTCAAAATTAAGGCTCTTGCATAATTCTCAAAACTGGAATTTCAATAATCTTTTCATTCCCAGGGTTAATTAATACTGATCCAGTCACCCAGTACCTAGTGCCTGTGTAGGGAAAGTAGTATTGTTGTCTCCGTGTTACTGTAGAACTTAAGGAGAAGAATTAAAGAATGACTCCCATTAAAGCAGTTGCTGATCAAAATTTTCCCAGTTCCATTTCCTAGAAAACAAATCTTTAACACAAGCATTCTCCCAAATTTTGCTGCTGCTATCATATGTTTCCTAAGGGAAACTGGGGAGAAGGGAGAGGAAGGGTGAACGTATCACAAAGCAGAAAGGGTGGCAAGCGTGGCATCCAAACAAGGGAAAAAACTTTTTAATACTGGAATGAATTTGCTCTCTGTGTCAAGTGTGAACGGTGCCTGCATTGTACGGTTTTGTTGTCCACTCTCCTGAGCAGATGGAGCTTGCAGTTGTATGTCACTTGTTTATTACATCCTCTTAAGATTAGTAGCTGTGTGGCCAGATGGGTCTGGGAGCACAGCTGTGGATACAAGGAAATAAATGAAACCTGTCTGATGCTGCCATGCCCTTTTGTGAGATACTGACGTGTTGCAACTGCAACAAAGCAAAAATCACTTTCCTTTAATATATTAGTGAATTAGATGTACTTTCTTTTTTTTTCTTTTTTTTTAATCAAATCATATGAAATCAGGAGGATGAGGTTCAGAGGATGATATAATTCGCAGAGGAAAATGTAGTTGAAATCTGTAGCAAACAACCTCAGCAAATTTACAGGAGCAATTTTAATGTGGTAAAATAAATTTAAAGTACATCTCAATTAATCATCCAAATAAAATGTAAAGCAAAGGTTTCTATAGAACAAAGACTCCTATAGAGAATATGCCAACTAGGCAGTAGTATTTCAAAGTTTATTAGATGGCATATGTTGAATTATTGATCCAACATTCTGATAAACTATATAATGCATTCATGTAAATGCAAATGAAATGCTGTTCTATAGAAGAATGCCAGCTTATGGGCTAGACTTTAAAAAATTAATCTAGCACAGTTTTAACTCCTTCGTGGCAGTGGACAGACAAAGATGGTCACAAAGCCTCCACCAATCTAGAGATACTGGATGGAATTCATCCTGCAGGGCAGATCTCTGCTCTAGAAATATAATCTCAATTCCCCTTCTAGTCTAAGGGGAGCAATAGGCATTTTTGGGAAGAAATCACCAAGCCTCTTTAAAAGGACACAATGAATCTTGCACCAAAGAGAGACAGATTCTCTCCTTGGGTGGTAAAGTGTCTCTGGTTGTCAAGGTGTGATGTAGGCATCTCCTTTCAGTCCCACTGGCAGAGTAGATTTGATGTGGCATCTACTGTACCAATTAGTTTAGTTGCTACAGAGTCACTGAACTGTTTTTTTTCTCTCCTTTTAAGAATACAGCTGGATTCTTCTGATGCAGATGGTTTCTAGGTTAATATGAAGCTGAGATTTGGAGAGGAGGTTGTTGCTTCTTTTTGTAGAGGGAAAACAGCTTGGGCAGAGGGCACAGAGTAACCTGTTCCTTTTGAGCATGATTTTAAAAGTAAATCATCATGATAAGGAATGAAGCAGTGGATGTTGTTAGCTGTGGAAGTGGTGCTTTCTGTGAGCTGAAGGAACATAAGGATTCTTCTCAAATTTATATTTCTTCTTTCGTTGTCTAGCAAAATGAGAGTCAACACTATAGGAACTATGTTGTGCTTTCCAGGAAAATAAAAGCTTAAAAATGTGAAGTACTCTGACTTTGAAAGAAGTAGTGTTATAAAGAGGATGATCATACTATGATTTGTTATATCTGAGATCTAAAGTTGGAGCTTAACAGAGTCCAGCCTTAAGATAGAACAGCATGATAGGCAGTTACATAATGAGTATGACGTGTAGTACAAAAACATTTTTCTGCTTCTGAAAGCTGCTATAAATCATGTATACTTTGGAAGACTCTTTTATGTTAATTAGGGAAGATGCAGCAAGTTGCAATATTTTATGGAAAGAGAGGCAAGTGCAAATTGTTGTGCTTTTTGCCTTATTGCAGAGGGGAAGGAAGAAAACTTTCATCCAATTCTGAAGAATTTTGTAGCTCCATATTGTGATGCATGCCAGGAGGTTGGGAGGTAGAGGTAGCAATTTTCATTGACTTCCACCATACTGTGTTTGCTTCATTAAAAAATTACAAATTTGTTGGCAAAAAGCAGTAACATATTGCTAGAAAACATCAAAATTCACAGTGTAAATTCATAACTTAAATTTGTGTTCAAAACTGTGGTTTGTGAATTCTGTCTTTTCTTTTAAAAAAGAAGGAATAGCATAATAAAAAGATGTAAAGCTCCTATTTCTAAGCAGACCAAAGATCCTTAAGCCAAATATCCTATATCTGGCAGTCTATCAAACTCACCAGAATTTTTAAGTGAATGGATTTTGTAACACTCTGAAAGGGTAATCGTCAAGAAGAAATCAATAACGTATCAGTGCCTTATGCAATTATGTATGTCTGGTGTTATTTCAGTGTGCATTATAGAATGTAAATAATATGTATTCCTGATGTATCTGAAAATATGGTACTGTTTCTAACAGGTTTTGGTTTGTGTGTTTTTTTCTGTTATTTCTACAGGAAGTTGCCCTTGTCCTTGCAGCTATACTGGTATTTTTGTTGGCTTTCTATGCTTTCTTTTATCTTAACATTTCCAATGAAGTTGACCTTGATCTGGATCCAGATGAAAACTAGCAGATGCAATGAATCTATCATCAAGATTTCTTCAGCTTGAACAAGACTACGTTGGAACACACAGTACCTTCACTGTGAGACAGTAAATGATGCCATTTCTTGTGGTCTAAATTCATAAGGAAGTTTTGCAATACGTCCGTCACTTTTACATTCCAGATCTCCAGAATAAGACAGCACTCATGGCCAGCAAGTGTGTTTGGTTAACACCAAAGCCAGGAGCAGCAGTACAATACATGAAGTTTATTGTTTACATTATTTTTTTTCTCAGGCAGAGAACTTTGATGTCAAAAGACAGGTGCTATTATTATCATGGGTATTGATGCTGACTTCACAGGAGGAGAGTCTGCCTTGACTAAATTTAGGAATCCAAGCTTCCTAATAGCCAAATTAGGTTCCTTTTCCTTTCCCAAAAGAAAGCAGAAATACAAAATAAAAAGTTTTTTTTTGATTTGTATTTAAAACATTAAATGTATTTAAAAAAGCCCTCATCCTTTCTCTCCCTTTTAATCTTTCTTGTGCATGGGTGCACACGCACGCACACGAAGATGGAAGAAAGTGTAGGAAAAAGAAATCTTTTTAGAAGCAGTCTGTCACCTTCTATATGGACTTAATTTTATGTCATCCCAGATTCTGTGTGCCCATATATCTGCAGTAATCTTTTTCATTCTTTTGCCAACTGTTCAGCACACATGTGTTCTGTCAGAAATGGCACCTGGATGACAGAAGCTCTAACATTCACATATGCCTCTGAAACACAGTTCTTTGCCTCCTGTGCTGTCTGAACTAGTGTAAATAGAAAGTTCAGTCGATGTTGGTTTTAATTAGTATATTGCTCTATTATTAATAGGAAGTCAAAATTGTATTTTAATTATACTCTTCCTGCTGGCTGTGGTATCAACTTGTGCTACCTGTTAGGGGGATGTTGTTAAAAAATTGTTTTCCAGTTATACAATCATTTTAATCATCAAACTAATGTGAGAATTTGTAGGTAATAAGAAACCTTTTTGTAATGTGTACTAATAATTGGGAAAATCTTGGCTCGATGACATCCTTCAGTTCTTGCAAAGTACTTTTCAGAATATGCACTGTAGATAACATTTCTGATCCCTTTGATAACCACAAGCCACTTGAAGAAGTCGGTATGTCATAGCAGCTGCAGGGAGCTGTCGAATTCGGGCTTTATCCTGTTCTGCTTCAGCTTTGGCATAAAACTGAGCTTTGTGGTTGTAAAGGTTTGCTTTGATCCTTTTAAAAATGCGGTCGATCTTTCTCTAGTTTGGATTCAGTTTGATCCCAAGAAAAACGTAGAGCCATTGGTGCTGGATGTGGCAAGGGAGTTAGGCAGGTTGACTTCCCGAAAAGTTATAATAATTCTGACATTCTCTTAGCAAACTAGTTTGGTTTTATCTTTGATACCAATTTCAGGGCTGAATGTTAGGGTTAGTTGCAACTGAGATACTTACTGACTTGTTCCAGAAATGCCTGACTGCGATTTCTCATAGTGATTTTGAAGACAAAGGGATACAAATCATAGCAAGTATTATAATGGAAAATATATTTATTTTAAATTGACACAGTCCCATTATCACCACTTAAGGAACTTAGATCAATGCAGTTAATTTTTAAACCATACAGTAACTATGACCATATACATTATGAGTCTCTAAGGACCCACTTCTTATCTGTCATCCTCCTCATTCACTTTATGCAATGCAAAACCCCTCCTCTAGAAATTCAGAGTACAGCACTCTGTCAAGGAGGACATGAAAAAGAAGCATAAACGTGTATGTGCAAATACTTCTCGTTTTCTAATTATGACTGTTACAGACACAAAGCCCCAACATTTGTGCATTCATATGACCTATAGTCTGCTAATCCTCGCACACATGACCAAGCGCTTAGCAACATGTTGCATTTATGGCAAAGAATTATTTGACACATGGCTTGACTTTCAGCGGAGAGAAAAGCATATCACAAGCCGTCTCCTTGGATGTGACATGCCTTTCACTTCACCAGCGCCACACCACATGTCACAGAAGCTGCAGACCTCTCCTGCTACTTTGCATGAGCAAGTTTCTTATTCCATAAAATACTGGAAGGATTGCTTTCTTACTGTCTGCACGTAGCTCACTGGATGATGTCAAATTCATGAACGTGAAATTCCTCGAACGGGAAGATTGCATTTCCCATAGTTATGACTTGCAGACCAAATCCATAGTGCACATACATGTGACTGAAGCAGCTTCCCTGGTTTGTGGCTTATTGGTCCACGTTGCCTGCAAGTGCCATAGCTTGCAGGTTGACTGTTTAGGTTAGGCCTTGTCATTCACATGAAGGATATTCTCATGTAACAAGAACATTTCCTTGTGCTTAGATAAATTAGATAGGCTTCTGTTCAGTGTACATAGAAATGCATGGCAAATACTGCAGCAAATACACATTTTCTCTTATCGGTGCAATAATTTCTAATGGGACTATGTCAATAGGGTTTTTTTAGCTAAAAGCTCTCGCTTCTCATCAAATTTTCTAAAAGGCAGGAACACAACAATATTAGCAATGAGGTCTGATTCTGAGCTTAGTAATTTGTGATACTCCTGAGTTCACTGAAATTACAACTGAATTACTCCAAGGGAAAATCACAAACCGACCTGAAGTTATTTCTGCTTTCTGGAGCACTACATTGTCCATAGCTGATATTTTGAATTAGAGACTGATTTTAATCTTGCAAACATGTGACTTATTTTGCCCTCGATTATATGAGATTGAATGCCTCTTGGTTTTTGGACCACCTACCTTTGTATGAGTTGCTCAGTGTCTATTTTAATAATAAACGTATTTTTACTATTTTTGTGCTCTTATTAATATTGGAAGTGTCACACTGAATTATATATAAGTTTGAAGGGACATTAAAGCAATGTAAACAACACAGTGTTGAATTGTAAGCAGTGATATTCAACAGTTTTAGAATATTTGGATTATTCTGGGCAGTTCTAGCCACCAAACACTTATTAAAACTAAGAGTAGCTTATGAATATTTAAAAAACAATAAAGAGAACTTCCCTTGGCATCCTACCTGATACCAGTAAAGCAGATCTCTTTCTGCAGACAAAGTTGTTCCATGTAACTCCCTTCAACTTCAAACAGATTGACTTTATTATAAAAGTAATAATTTTATATGCTTGTTTCAAAGAGAGATTGCTGATCAAACAGTTTACACAGCAGCCCTGGCTTAACAGGGCAGATCGTTTCAAGGATATTCACCTCTGGGGAAAGAGTAGATGTCAGTACCATCATTTCCCTCTGCTTGTGTAATAAACTGAATATCTTTCCAGCAGAGGTTATGGAGGAGATGCCTGTACTGAGTCTTCGTACTGTGGTTAGGAGCGGATGTCCCGTCTGGAAGAGTCTCTGGCTAGGAAGGTACAACGGTCTTCCAGCAATGATTTTGCTCAGTAAATCTTTCCTCAGCAGTTTTCCTTTTCCCTTTGATCCTACAAAAGCAGAACCAGCATGTAGACCATCTCAGGACAGAAGCCTCAATATAGTAGTTTTACTAGTGCTGCTGAACATTGCCAAGGAAAGGCTTTAACTCTATTTCTTAGAGTCCATAAATACACTTTACTGGAAGCTTAGGAGGCATGTTAAGCACTTCCCTAATGGACCCTAGAGATATATTTGAACATTTCTTGAACAACGTTTTATTTCAAGTTCACTGTTGCGTATCATATAAACATCATGTGATTCAGTGTCTGTCATAGCTCCTTCCGTGCCTCAGACCAGCGGTAGTGGGGACGACACGTGGATGGTGAGATCTTGCTGTAACTGTGAACACGTGCAGCATGAGCAAACTCATCTGTTTAGGTGTCATCTAGGGTAATTGACCTAACGAGTTGTATTCGAAAACAAGAGGGTTTTCAACAACCCTACGAAAAGGAAGGCACGGTGAAAACTACAAAACCACTCGTCCCATTTCCATGAACATTGCTACTGTGGAAAAGGCTTATCTGCTGACTCAGGGCCAAGCTTTGAACGCTGCCATGTCAGGGAGGAAAATGTTGCCGGCAGCTACCTGTAGAGTGATGATTCATTTTGCTCTGATAGAGGATGGTGCCTGTAAGGCACAACTGAGCCAGTTGGTGAAGGTCAAATGCATTTGGGACAATTCTCAGTAAAGGGCTGTACTTGAAACGCACACCAGGCAAGTGAGAGTGCCAACAAACAGGATACTGCGGATCTTGATCGCATTTCAAGTTTTACTTACAGTAGCATAATAATTAGTGCTGCTTATGACTAAGAAAATAACAAGATGGCACATCAATAAGACAGCAGAAATGTGATGTTGGAACTGCTTCTTAAAAGATTTTGTAGTGGATTATGCCTGCACTTTGGGAAATGAATCCAGGAGATGAATAAACTGGCAAAGATTGTCTGTGATCTTACGCTTACAGTATTTTTCTCTGAAAGAGCCGGCTGAGATATTTTGCAACACTTTTCCCCATCATCCTCTTAGTTTGCTGTAGTACATTCTTTTGTAGATGTATTTCTACACTCTTCCAAGAGTGGAACAATATTTTTTGTAGTTCATCAATGCGTTTAGTTGACAGAATCCTCTACTCTTCTTTTTATCCCCTCCTCTATCACAACTAAATTGGTGGGGAGACAGCCAAAATGTAAGGTACCAGTATCTCTCAAGCAGATGTCACACCACTATTTTTTAGCTCGTTTAAGTGAATAAACATGTTAAACTGTGAAGTATTACATTTTAGATTTTTTCATTAAAAAAAAAAGAGACAATCTGTTTACTGTCCTTAATTGAGACAACAATCCTGGTGGTTGCCAGTTTTGGCAGTTGTAATGATGAACTATAAATATTGGGACAAATCTGGTGATTGTGGAGAATAGTTCAAGTAGAACCCTCATTCTGCATGAATACTTTTTTCAGTGCTATATTTTTTCTAACTTCTATAATCATTATGCTGGTTTTGCATGTTAAAACCATAAATAAATACATGACTAGTCAAACAATGGGCTTGATTCTGTTGTCTTATTTGAATCACTGAAAAAAGCAGATAAAAGCTGACAGCCCTGCAGCACAGTTCGTGCCTTCCCTGAATTCTCCCCAAAAGGTGTTTGTTCAGGTCAGTTATAAATGTGAGCTATGAAGAACTTCATTTTGCTGAACCTTGGAAAAACTGAGCAGCATATAGATCTTTGGGAGTCTGCCGTTTCACAGATTGTATCAAAGAGTGAAGCCACAGGAGGTGAGTATGGAGTTTGGTGACAAACTGATGTCATTCTCCTGCTGCAGTTCCTCTGAGTGGAAGAAAATCAAAGTAAAATGGCCAGTTTTTCCAGGAGACAACCACTTCACAACTCACCACGTTGTTCAAGAAGAGGGTGGAAGAAAAGGTAATTCTGATATCAAATCAAATCTACCTCAGCTTTTTACTTTTCATAGGGAAAAAAAAGAGGGCCAGGAGGAGGTAAAGATGTCTGAAACAAAGCAGCTTCTCATTGGATCAATGGTTCATTTATTTAATTAAGGAATAAATGGGGTTTGGAGGATTTACACAAAGCATAAGTCAGGCTAATTGTTGTTGCCTTCATGTGTAAAAAAATGCCAAGGTAAAGTAGTTTTATGTGTCTGAGTTAGATGCAAATGTACTGATGCTGGCAATGTCCCCACTTCTCTAGAGACAACTACTTCTCCTGTGATGCTATCAGCAGAGAGGAGGGACAGGGATGGAAATGGCAGGGAAGCTCTTTTGCTGATTCTGCAGTCCTAAAGCATCACCCCGGCTCAGTGGGAAGCTGCTGGTGTTTGGAGTAGGACTGCAGTCCTGGATTGCTTTGGACAGGCTACAAAAAAGAACAGAGCAGAGCTTAACCTACAGGGTGAGTCTCCTACCACCACCGGTGCCTGATTTGTTATCACAAATAAATAGAAGCTGACATATTCAGGCTTTTTACTTTTATTTATTAGGTTCCTGGGGAGGTGCCAGAAAAATTGTCTTTTGTTGTTCTTTTGAAACTTATTTCTGCATAGTTGTTTCCCTGAGTGTCTGTGGGGCTGCTTTCCAGTCAAAGAGTGCCAACCTCATGCCTCCTGCTTTTGCTAGGAAAACTGTAACCATCATCCTTTTGCAAGGAGGGGCTGGAGAGTGACCTGCCGTCTCCCCAGCTTTCACCTGGCTGAAGCTGTCACTATATTACTGTGTAATATAGTTAAGACTTGCTCCAGTTTGGGAAGGACAGCAAGTTCTGAATTCAGGGCAGCTTTATTTAGCTTTTCCTGCCAGGAGAGCCTTCAGAGCAGCCTGCATGGTGAAAGTCAGGTTTTTGGTTCCCTTGTGATGGCTTCCTTCAGCTTGTTATGTAAAAGATGAGCTAAGGTGCTATGGTTGTCTACTTAAAGCAGAGCTGTTTTAAGAACAGTATCCAGTATCATGGGGTTTCACTGCCCTGATGAGCTTGTGACTGTTCCTTCGTAGCAGGCAGACAATCATATTTGTGTTTATCTGTTCATTAATCGTAGCCGTTCCCAAGCTGCTCTTCTCCAGGCAGTACTTTAGCTTTGTGCCCCTGTGTCTCTGCTGCTCCAATAATAATAGGATGTGCAGAACAGAAAAGAGAGTAGAGTGGTTTCTTCAGATCGTTACCAAAGCCACAAATTTATTTAAAGTTAGGCAATATATGTGGGGGAAATTTTCCCAGTGCACTATATAGATTTTTATTTTGAAGAGCAGCTTTTAAAACCTGCTCTGTTCTTGTGAGTTCCGTTTGACAGTCCTTGCGCTATTATACATGAAGGCTTGTGAGTTCACATTGAAATAAGAAAAGTTATAAACATGATTGTGTTATTCATGAGAATACGTCATAATTATTTCTTTTTTTTTCATAAACCAGTCATCAGCTGTTTTTAATTGATGGAAAAGTGTCTTTGTTTGTGGGTGGTAGAGTTTGGTCAAATGTAGCTTCTCTTCTGAAATGTTAGAGAGTGAATGATAATTACCTCCCTTTGGTTAACATTTGCCTCAAATTAGGAATTACTTGCAATATGAATGACTTTTTCCAAAGACTGTGATGCTCACAGTTGGTAAATTCTCCACAGAAATATCAGCTCTGTGACTCTAGCAAGACCAGTGGTTTTGAAATTCTTCCTTGTCAATGAGTTTTGCTTTCTGTAGTAGGAAATTTTCAAGCTGATATGATGGTAGAATGGGTGAGGCCTGAAGGACAACTGAAAAGAACAAAATAAATGCTTAAGAGACTCTTCACGTGCATTATTCCACCTCTTGTACAGACTGCTGTGACTGGACCATGTCAGTGTTATGGGGTGATGGAGATGCAACACATCTTGTGATTGTGACAATCATCTACATTGCTTGTGATTGTTGCACCCTCAAACTCACAGGGGCTAGTGTTTCTGCTACACTATGTTGTGCTGTTTTACACAGAAGTGATGTCTTTTACTAAATGAATTCCTGTGTACAGAAGAAGATAACTGTTGTTTTTTACGTCTTCATGGAAAATATATAGATAGAAGAAAGACAAAACGCTCCTTGTGAGCAAGGACATTTGGAAACAAGAATCATTCCTGCAGCACAGGGGTCATGCATGGGCATAAAACTTGTTAAATTTAAAAGATAATACAAATACCTAAAGAAAATTTTCATTACACTGTACATTTATCAAAGATAAATGTAGGCCTCACTCCTGTATCATGTATTCATCATTCCTTACTGTACAGATCTCTAGAGTAGTTTCCACAAAGCTGTTATTCCTCCTATTCCACCACTAGTTTGGGGATCATCGTTAGCAGCACAGAATGAAAAATGACTTTTTATTTCCCAGAACTTAAACAAGAAAATTAAAGTATCCCAGTCAAGCACCGAGTTATTCAGTTGCTTTGAAAGGGTCTACCGGAGGGTATGTATGGTAATGTATAATGCAAAGTGATGTAGAGTAACAGAAAAAAATTATAACTGACTTTCGACTGATCAGCTAACTGTGGAGCTGGCCTGGGGGCCTTCAATGCTTCCTTGCTGCTTCCTTGCAAAGCCTTGAGGAACAGATCTGTCACATCCACTCATCAGCATTTATCTCAGTTACCATCTTAGTTTTCATGTCCTTTGTAAAGAATTAAAACTTCAGGGTCACTGGTCTGGAGAAGGCTGGTTTTGATCTTTGCACCTAGATCAGGCCTTCCAGCTTGCTCATATTAAGGCTTTTCAGCAGATTTCTTCCAGAGAGCCATGAGCAGTTTGAAAAGAGACTGCATACTCTTCTGTCATGGTAGCAATGAGATAACACAAGATGAAGACACTGAAAAAGTGCCTCAGCCTCCCTTGGAGAGAGAAGTATTTGCTGAGGTTGTCTGGCAGTGGGGTACCAGACATGTCGAGCTCTGTTTGAAGTGAGCCTGGGCAGACGGATCTCAGGATGTCAGCAGGGACTGGATGCAGATGTGCTGCCAGATGCTGCTGCTTCTGCACTCCCTCCTCCAATGGCACAAACCCAAGAAAAATTATGAGAGGACTCCAGTGCAATCTTGCTCTTCAGGAGCAAGAGTTGAGATCATGAGAGGTATCTCTCGTGCTAAGGATGATGTAAAGTTGGTCAATTCATTAACAGCTCAGGATTATAGCAATTGCAAGTGCTAAAATAAACTTTCTAACAGCAGGGATTAATTTGTAAATGAACCTTCACAAAAGCCTAGGCACATTTTGGATAACCAAGCAGCTTAATACTTGTAACAGGAAAATCTATGCAGCTGAATATCAATAAGTTAATTCTGTTACAGAAGAACTACAGAGGCCCTAGCTCTGATGGGGTCTGAAGAGGGAGTTATGTACACTAATGATGTCTTCCTCCTTTCATCATGTGCTAGTAACAGGGTAACACATCTTTCCACCCAGCCAACAGGACTACTTTAATTAAGTAAAACAGGATTACAAAACACCAGGCTACCTAACTGCCCCAGTTTAGAGAGCTGCAGAAATAAAGCTCTCGGTTCATTAAATTATAGCTTATAAGATACCCCACTATTTCCTACCTCACAACCAAATATCAGAATGAGATCCGCGAGCAACATGTTCATGTGCTGTCAAGTTCTTCTGTGTCTCAGAAGTCTTGAGGAATACAGTCACATGTGTGAGAAATTTTGTCTTATGTTGCTGCTCTCACAAGGTGTTCCTTGACCTTAGCATAGGCTGAGAGCTAAAGTTGGCAGGCTAATGAGGAGGAAAAAGAGGATATTCTGTACTATATGCTAGTCTTAATCATGTAGAGGCAGACATCACAGCTGTCCTCGGAGGTGGAACTGGGATAAAGTATTCTGGGAGAGACACTGCTGTTCCTCCTTGGAAAGCACAGTGGAAAAAACTTTATGCTGTCTATGTCACAGTGGAGGAATAATCAGTGTTGTGGTTCTGAAATGAGGACAGCAACCAACAAGTGGAGCAGCCCCTTCTTCCAGAGCATCAAATGCACAGCAGGGCCGTGGCCCAAAGGGGCAGCACTGCCTCTCCATCCAGAGCGCAAGCCTTCAGAGAGCTCATTCTGCCTGGGAGCATGGGAAAAACAAATCTTGTATGATCTTTCCATAGCAATTACACAGGATGTTTCTCCAAGAATGAAAATGTGCTCACACAGGAGAAAAAAAAAGCTTAAAACCCTCTGCGGAATACTACCACCCACCAACACCCACTATTTGTGAATTGTATCACTGGCTTTCATCCCTCTGAAAAACAAAGTCGATTTGACTAATACTGTAATATTCTTAATGACTTGTTTTTGGGGTATATGGCAGCTGCATTTAAAAAAAAAAAAGCCCATGCAGATAGTGTCTTGATTCACTGTGGCTGGCACAGATCGGCCCTTGCTCATGGAGATGGGAGCAGTGTACCTGGCAGGGCATCCCGTGTTGCAGAAAGCTGGAGTTAGTTCATGGTTATGCCCTCACAACACACTTCTCCCAGCGGCATTACCTGCTCTGGGTGTCCTGAGTCCCTGCAGGGCCATGTCAGCTGACGGTGTTCCCTGCTGCTACATCAGCCCTCAGAGCAGTTTAAGTACTGACAGGGCTTCCCTGTGTGGTAGATTTGAGCAAGCAACACCCTGGAGGCAAAACGGAGGCAGGAGTGCACATGGGAGGATGAACAGAAGCCCCAGGGGACATAGAGCCTATACTAAGTTGTCAGGAGGACAGTGTTTAAATCTAACTCCGGTCAGAAATGAAGAGAATTTAGAGGTTGGTTTGGTTTAGGGTTGGTTCTCGGCTGATCCTGAATGTGCAGTGAAGGACAGCCCACACCAGAAGTCTCTGCAGAGCAGAAGGCAGTCTGGAGTTGCAGATGCATGAACATGTCTCTGATGGGCTGCTGACCTCCCAGCTGTCTGCTCCTTGTCCACGTTGGGGCTACAGATGACTTGCAATGATGTCTAGTAACACACTGACCCACTTCACACCGTGGCAATATTAAATTTACCTCTGGGTGTGCTCAGGTTTGTGGGGCCATGGTCTCTGAAGGTCTGTCCACAGCTGCTCCCAGGGCAGCCCGTGTTTGTTGCCTGTGTGAGGGTGAATACACACAAATATGCATGAATATTGCACTGAAAAAGACAGTGGGCACATTGAAAGTAATTAAACTTTTGGTATAAGGGTTCTAAATTTGCTCTGGCATAATTATATCCTTTTTTATTTATGACTTGTGACTTCGTTTTTTCTGGTGTTTTTCACACAGCTGTATCTTTAACCACCACTGAGATTTTAGCAGAACTTTAGGAGACTGCATTACTTTCTGTCTCCCACACACATGTGTGTTTTCTTGGGCTGCATTAAATAAGATGGTTTGCACTCACTGAATTTTGCAGGAAGCCAATATGGCAGAGTAGCAAATTCTGAATAATTCTTAATTGAAAATGTAGGGAAAAGAGTAAACTGAGACTCTCATTTCAAAAAAATAAATTGAATACTTGCATACATTATTCAGTCATGGATTAAAATACTTATTTCTAATTATTAAATCATTAATAATTTAAATACTTTAAATATTTTAATTAAATCCACCACACTGAGTAATACCAAATTCATTAAGATAAAAGTGATAGTTTGGGTGGAAAATAGGCATATTAAAATGGAGTTCACTTTGCTTGTTCCAGGATGCTGGCAGGCTTCATCCCAAATCTTCCTCAGAGCACGTTTCACAGCCATTGGGAAACTCTAGTGTTGGCCCATCAGTGGCAGGTTTTTCCTTCCCCCACCATGGTGTTGGGAAAGCTGTAGATTTTAAGATTTAGCCATTAGGATGAGGCAAATCTCAAAAACCTAATCATTACTAAACACCCCATAGAACTTCCCTCCAAAGCTAAGGGGTTTTAGCTGTGATTTTCCTACAAGCCTCTATGACTTTGTCGTAGTACTTCTCCCTCCTCCTGGTCCTAATATACCACACAGCATTGATATCCTCCACATTTAAGCAGATTTTGTGATTCGTTCCAGAGGTGGATGTATTTCAGCAAATGGGTAAAGTGGTCTACTGCAACATTTTGCAAAGTTTGTAGAATGATTTGGGAGAAAACATTCTATTTAAATGTAAATTATTTTACTATTATCATCATTATTATTATTATCATCATCATCCTTGTACTAGGAATAGTGAATAATAAGAATGTATTTATCCACATTTGGAGTAGAAAGAAGCACACAGAGAAATACAGCAAAAATATTCATCTACCTATTGCTTAATGTGAACAGACTCATAGTTTATTATCAGTGTTATATTTTTTTTCCCTTTACCTCATCTAGCACTAAATGTAATGAAAACAGTTTGGAGGTATTTGTCTGAATTCAGTAAACAAATTGTTTTAAGCAATTTCAAACACGAATTTCACATTATGGCTTCATTTTCCTGGCAGGGTTTATTATTCAGTTGTAGGACATCATTACACCAACTGCGTGAAGCACTCAGAGAAATGGTTTACAGGTGCACCTCACCTGTTGCTCATTGTGACAAGATTCATACCATTTAAAGAATGGCTGTGAAATTCTATACATGGAAATCCTCTACCTGATTATGTAAAAGTGGTGCATACAATTAATTCCTAATAAAATCTGTATTAGCCTTTTTAATGTAGCCTATTCTATAAAAACGGGGC
>VXBW01003904.1:601009-689116 GCA_013400375.1 Thinocorus orbignyianus | reverse complement strand
ATCTGTCCTTTGTACTTCTGAAACATACTGGCTGATGGCAGAAACGTGTTTGGAAGTTCCCAAATACAAACCTCAGGGTTTAAGAGAATTCAAGACCAGTGAAGACTTTACCCATTGCAACACTCTGGCATTACAGTGTGCAATTTTTCAGTCCCTGGTCCTTGCTTGGGTACCCAGGGAGCAGCAGATGCAGCTGCATGAGGATGGAGCACGCTGCTTTAATTGATCAGAGAACATGGCATTGTGGATGCCAGGAGCCCATCTGAAATCCCATGCCCTTCCCACTTTTGAATGGCTTTTTAATAGGCTTTAGGATTTCTGTGCCACCATGGAGGCTTCCCCCTTTCCCTGCCATCTGAATGCTCTTTTGATGGCAGGTGCCTAAGCCACCTCTGGCAAAGGTGGAGCAGCTGTCGCACCTCAGTACTGATGGAAATTACCACTACTTTTCTGTGAGAAGAGAGGAGAAAATCTCACAGTGATTTCCAAAGAGATGATGCCTCCTGACTGGAGTGTATCACAGAAGGAATGAGCTCTGGCCGGGCAAAGTGAGCCATTCAATTGTATGTCTCATATGCCATTCAAATACTGCAGTAACTTAGAAAAGAGAAGGACTCCAGTGGCCATATTCCAGAAGAAATTGATAGCTGCCATTGTGTTTTATGTCAAATCCAATTTCAGAGCTGTTTGGTAGGAATTTTCAGAGCACTCTAACTAGCCCTGGGAGAAGATAGACAAAGGAATATTTTTTGGGGGTCCCAACTAAGCTGGTGCCTGAACTACACGTTGTACAATTTGACCTTTTTAAGGATGAAGAGCTCTTGGATATCACCAGAATTCAACCTATCTGGGAAGCTTTTGTACCAGCAGCTGAAGTCAGGGAGAGTTTGGAAACCTCCTGACAGCAGAATCTCTGTTCTGGATGTAAGCACATAAATTCCACTTCTGCCAGGTTTTAAGTGCCTAAGTCCTCTGCTGAGATGTGACAGATATATGGCTACCCTTCAATGTGAACTCAGAGTGGCTTTTTCATTCTTATTGCACAACTCAGGAGACTTTTATACCATCATTTTTGCTCAATGTATATTGAACAGCACTTTTAGCCTGAGTTTTCCACTGTGTCTTGCTGAACTAGCATGCGGTGTGCATGAAGATGCACGAGGGGTTTCTATAACAACATTGTAAAATAATAAATAACACAAAGCAACTCTGCAATCTCCAAATAAAGTAAATGTGTTTTTTTTTTTCATTTAATTACTATCTGCATTGCTGTCCAGCTTCAGCAGAATAATCAAGCTGCAAAAGTAATTAATTAATATAGGAATGCAGTTTAATAACAGCACAAGGGTTCTGTGTTCACCCACTGGTTGTGGGCACTAGCTAGCATGCTGATAACAGGTTGTTGCCATTGTTGCCACCTCATTAGAAAATTAGTATTTAATTAACTTACGAAGATACGGAACAATTTTGATATGGGGAATATTTGTACACATTGTCTATTGGAATTAAAAGCTCCCATCCAGCAAAAAGCACAGCAGCCTCTACAGCTGGTGGCTGTTGGCCCACAGAAACTAAACAGACTCGCCGGTCTGTGCAGCTGCAGTCACTGCCTTCAATTTGGAGGGGAAAGGGAAGCTGTGAGACACACTCGTATCTGAGGCATCAGATGAAAGGAGTGATCCAGCAGTGGCGTCAGTTCTAGCCTTGCAGGAACTGTAGCAAGTCCCCAAAAGTCTTAATGTGTGGCCAGTGCCAGCCCATGAACTGTTGAGTACAAGTTTTGAAGGAAAGATGGCTCTGCTTCAACCTGGGCCTGATGCAGCCTCCCCTGGAAGTCAGTGGGAGTCTTTCCACTGACATCAGTGAGCTTTGGAAGGCCCCGCTGGTAAATGTGGGCCCCAGAGCCCCGTGCTGCTGTGAGCCAGATGCGGGGGGAGGAGGGTCAACCCCCGGGAATGTTAACCACCAGCAGCCTGGAGGGGCAGAGGATAGGGAGGAGAAGGGGACAGCAAGAGAGGAAAGGGGCTGCTGAAAGGCAACTGGATTTTCTTGCTGTTGCTTTCTTGTGTTGACACTGACTGAATGTCCTGAAGTTTGATTTAGATGCTCTTGTGGGTGAAAAGATCCTCTTTAAACTGCGATGTTGAAATTTCCTGCCAGAAAACACAAAATTAGAAAAAAAAAAAATCCCCTGTTCCTAGGGTGATTTGTTATTCTGACCGGATATTTTTATTTAGGTTGATGCAAAACCAGAGGAACAGTCAGACGACATCGAGCCCCACTCCTGCAGGGTGAGGAATTCACACCTACATGTGCCAGCACCGCTGTGCACATCCGTGGGGGATTCCTCCAGGCAGATGTAAATGGTTGTATCACCTCTGTCATCCCCCGGGCTCAGGAGCAGATACTGCAAACCCTCTGCACGTGTTTAATGCTGCACATGCAAAGCCGTGGAGTCATGCCAAGCATCCCACAAGTTTCTCCTGCTGACGTCCCCGCAGCTGCAGCTGTGGTGGCAGGATCCATCCTAACCCCGGGTTGAACCGTCCCTCTGCAGCAGCCAGCCCGCCTGCTCCGGCGTCTCCAGGTACTCCTGAGAGAGACATCCCTGCCCTTGCCAGAAAAACCAGAGCTCCCCAGCTCTTTGCTCACCCTTCCCCAACCCCGGTGAGCAGATTGCCACCTGCCAGGAGGGCTGCAGCGGGACAGCAGGGTCTCACCAAACAGGGTAGGTGGGCTGTACTGAGTGAGACTGTCTCCCCTGGGGGGATCTCGCTCCTGTCAGTGCGATGGGCTGACAGGTAGGGACCGACAGCATCCATCAATCACACCTCTAACAGCCTGAAATGCTGCCATTTCTCTTGTGGAGAGCAGCAGCCAAGCCGACAGGCTGCGCTGGGCTGTCAATGAGGCAAATGTCCTCGGTGACAGAGCTGCTCCTGAGGGGATCTCCCACAGTCATTCGTGTTTATCCCAAGCAACTGCCCCCTATTCTTCCTCCTGGCGTGAGGTGAACAAGTATCAGAGCTGGAGGGATTAAGAATAATTGTGTTGTGATCGGTGCAGATGCTTTTTAAGGCAGGCACTGAAGTGCATGACACCGCTGTACGCTGCGTGTCAGGGTGTGAGGCAGGCAGATAAAATCTGGTGGTATTCCTTCTGCAAAAGCACAGCCAGACCCAGGACCATGGGGGACGAAGTATATATGCCTGTGTTACATGCTTTTAATTGGCGGCAGCAATTAAAGTCTGTCTGGATGTGTGAAGCCAGTGATGTAGATGAAAATAAGCACCAAAGCTTCACCGTTTCTTGTGGGGGAAATGATGCTGGCCTTGAACTGCGGCAGCATTTTGTCACCCAAAGATCATTCAGTGCATTCAAAGATCAGCACTGAAGGTCAAAGGTGAAAATAATGTAGCTCAAAGTCCTTTCAGTGCCCAGCAGCAATGGTTAAATACTGGAAGGCAGACAAGCAAAGAAGGCAAAACAAAAACCAGCAAACAACAAAACTTCTTATTAAAACCTCACTCTGTGTCTGTCTTATGTTTTCCAACAACTTGTTCAGAAGGACTGGCTGCTTCCAGCTTCCAAATAACCCGACAAGACTGTTGTAAGGAGAACAGGGTGGGCCCTCGTTGACAAGCAACTCTGACTCCATAGGAAGACAGAAGGGCAGATAATTTATCTTCCGTGAGAGTCAGACCACCTACTTTGGTGCAAGAATCAAAAAATATGATTTTAAAACCCACAGGCCATCACAGCTTAATACTACAGCACCCACATCCATTTTAGACTCCAGAATTCCCAGGAGCAAACAACTCCTATTCTCAGGCATTTAAAGGAGCAAGAATAGGAGCACAAATCCATCACCTTGTGCTTGCACAAGGCAGCCAAGTGGCAATTGAACCGGTGTGAGCTCAGGGCCCAGAGTCAGTGGCGGGGTCATTGCATCCCTGCTCTGTACACTTTGCTCCCACCATGTTTTCCCACTTTCTGGATGAGACTTGTGGGTCACATCTGTACTAGCAAACCACACCAGGCCAGCACACAGTTGTGTCTCCCACAGCTGTCTGGACTGTTTCCTTTTCAGGTTTTTCCTCAGCACGATTCAGGCCTGAGCCCACCTGCTATGGCCAGTCAAGGTCTCATTAAGATCTGGGTCTTATGTAAGGGTCATTATGTAAAGGATGCCTGTCTATCCTTTACATAATAGCCACTTCTGCCACCTCTGGGCACAGACGAGCATGTAGTTGAACCCTTACAGCCCAGCAGTCCCTGCTCTCAGAACGTGTAAGGACCGTTACACTGTTGAACACTGATGAAATTTCAGGTAGTGTTAAGTTCTGCCCCCTCCATGCTACCTACATTCTGGCATTTCACTAATTCGAATTGCTGATCTATTTAAAATGTAAATTGCTGATCTATTTAAAAGGCTACAGCAGGAGCACAGTTTACATGGAGATCCAGCTGGGATGGCGGGTCAGCATTCAAGTTCACTGTTTTCTTTCTAAATAACTTGGCTGCTAGAACAACACCTCAAGGATTTGAATTTAGTGGATCAAATTTTCTTCTCAGTACATCCCCACTGACACCACTTAGGTCAATGGACCAGCTTGTGATCTCAGTTAAATCAGCATGTATTGGGAGTAACATTACAGAGACTAGTGGAACTATTCCAGATTTATATTGGTACTAATGAGACCAAAATCTGGTCCGATGTACTTGCAGAGATAGAACTGAGAGCAAAACACTCATTCCATTCCTGCAGTAAAATATAGCACCCAGCAGACTTTTTAAAATCTTTGAACACAAGTCTGTGTAAAACAAAGCAACTCAACACAGTGAACACTAAAAGAATAACAGATTAAAATTTATTCAGTAACCTACATCAAAACTAGCAAAACCTAGGAATGGGTAGATGCAAAAAATATTGATGATATAGGAGAAGTTACATGAATATTCAAGTTATGAGTTAGAAATAATTTTTTCAGTGTACTAGTATAATACAATATTTTGAGATGAAAAACATAATTCGAAGTTCCAGTCTTGCAAAGACTGGGATACACTACTTTTGTTACCGGAACCAACATCCCATTTACTTTATTCATTTTTTTTTAATCACCCATATGATTCTTTGTACTTCTATTCCCAAATACCTGCCAATAAATTTCTTTGCCTTCTTAGCTTCTTTGTGACTTGTCAGAGAATATTTCAGAAAGCAAACCTTTTTTTCATTGTATGTATGAAGAACAGGATGAAAATTTTATAGTTGTATGAGAATGATTACCCAAATTAGAAAAGGTTGTTTCAAGTTCTTCTTGAATGCTTATTATGATTGAAGAGACCTTCCCCTTTTTAGCTCAGTGGAAACATGTTTGAATGATGAACAGTGGTAATTAGTGGTCTGATAATCAAGCTCCCAGTGTTAATCCAAGTGCAGTGCAGTTGCAGAAACCAATGGGCCATCAAAAATAGAAGTATGAACTGGACAACAACCTCTGGCATTAGCAAAACTTGTAGTTCAAAATGCTCTATGCATTGGGGCAGGTAGCAGAAACCTCTATAAATTGCCTCCTGCCAAGAGGGCTCATTTTTCTAGGTACACAGAATGATCATCTGGAAGTGTGGGAGAGAAAACATCAAGATAGATTTTTCATAAAATGAAAAAAAAAAAGAGAAAAAGAGAAAGAGATAGCAAGCATATGTATCTAGGCTGTCCTGTCCCTTTCCTTTCAAATTAGTTCAGAATAGAGAACGATGGAGGGAAAAAAGAAGGAAAAAAAAGAAAGGACAGTAGGGCAGGAGAAATTGAGAAAGTTAAAGAAAGGTTTTAATTCTTCATGAATCCCTCTGAAGGAGGATGTTTCCTGTCCTCCTGCTCTGGGAGTCCTATTTCTTCAGTTTTAGGGTGTTTTTCTCCTTCTTTCTTTCTTTTACAGTTATATCTATACAGACTGGAATTCAGTGCAGAAGAATGTGTGTATATACACGCTGGAGGTTTAGCTTTATGGGTGTCAGTGGAGCTGTGCTGATTTACATGATCACACCTTCCTACCCAGGATGTAAAGTGAAATAGGAAACTACTGTAGAATAATTTGTACAGGGTTCATATTTCTGTTTTAGCCAGTTTCTGATATGGTCAAGGGGGGAAAAGCACACAGAGATCTTTATTATCATCTCTAATAAGAATCTGAGCTCCAGAGTTGATAGTCTGTGACTGTGCATAAAATTAACTAGATGTGTCTGTTAGCAGATCTGGCTGAAGTTGTATGTGATTATATTCTGCACGCATATTTGTTTTCAGTCATATTTACAGGGGTGCCTCTATCCTGATGCTTCAGTTAACTGTTACTTTGAGGAAATAAACAGAGGTGAGGGTCCAGTCACCTTCAGCTGTTGGAAGCTAATAAGGTGTTAATGAAACATTGGCAAATAGCAGCAGTTTAGCACTCGGTTGACACTTGATTTTTAAAAGAGACAGAGTGTAAATAAGCTGTGTTTGCAGTGAAAATTAAAAAAGTGGGAGGTGGAGGAACAAATAACACTCTCACAGCTTATTGGTTTTAATCAGGAAACACTTGATAAACCACATCAGGGAGAGTAACTTGCATGCCACAGGCACTGGCTGTCAAACAAGACAGGATGGCAAAGGGATCTGTTTTCATACATGCCTTTTTAAGACACTCTTAGAATTATAGAATCATTTCAGTTGGAAAGGAGCTTTCAGGTCATTGAGTCCAACCATTAACCTAACACTGCCAAGTCCATCACTAAATCATGTCCCTCCACAGTACATCTACATGTCTTTTAAATACCTCCAGGGATAGTGACTCAACCACTTTCCTGGGCAGTCTGTTCCAATGCTTGACTACCCTTCCAGTGAAAATTCTTTTCCTAATATCCAATCTAAACCTCCCCTGGCACAACTTGAGGCCATTTCCTCTTGTCCTATTGCCTGTGACTTGGGACAAGAGTCCAACCCCCACCTCACTACAACCTCTTTTCAGGCAGTTGTAGAGAGAGAGGTTTTCCTCCAGGCTGAACAATCCCAGTTCCCTCAGCTGCTTCTCATAAGGCTTGTGCTCTAGACCCCTCGCCAGCTTCATTGCCCTTTTCTGGACACTCTCTAGCACCTCAATGTTTTTTCTGTAGTGGTGGATGCAAAACTCAACACAGTATTCAAGATGCGGCCTCATCAGTGCTTAGTACAGGGTGGACCATCACTTCCCTAGTCCTGCTGGCCACACTGTTTCTGATACAGACCAGGATGCTGTTGGCCTTCTTGGCCACCTTGGGCACACTGCTGACTTATGTTCAACCAGCTATTGACAAATACCCCCAGGTCCTCTTCCGCTGGACAGCTCTCCAACCACTCTTCCCCAAGCCTGTAGTGCTGCATGGGGTTGTTGTGACCCAAGTGCAGGACCCAGCACTTGGTCTTGTTGAACCTCATACTGTTGGCCTCAACCCATGGATCCAGTCTGTCCAGATCCCTCTCTAGAACCTTTCTACCCTCAAGCAGATCAACACTCCTGCCCAACTTGATGTTGTCTGCACTGAGGGAGTACTCGATCCCATGATCCAGATCATTGATAAAGATATTAAAGAGAGCAGGCCCAAATGCTGAGCTCTAGAGAACACCAGTTGTGACTGGCCAACAACTGGATTTAACTCCATCCATCACCACTCTTTGGGCCTGGCCCTCCAACCAGTTTTTATCTAGCGAAGTGTACTGCCATGCAAGCCATGAGAAGCCAGTTTCTCCAAGAGAAATGGTATCAAAGCCTTTACTAAAGTCCAAGTAGACAACACCCACAGCCTTTCCCTCATCCACTAAGCAGGTCACTTTGTCATAGGAGATCAAGTTAGTCAAGCAGGATCGTCCTTTCGTAAACACATGCTGATGGGGCCTGATTGCCTGGTTGAACTGTATATGCCACATGATGGCACTCAAGATGATCTGCTCCGTAACCTTCCCTGGCACTGAGGTCAGATTGACAGGCCTGTAGTTCCCCAGATCCTCCTTCTTGTAGACAGGCATCACATTTGTAGATAAGCATTCCACTCTAAGGCTATCTGATGCACATTACCATTGTACAAGGACACTTGGCACCCCTGCCTCTGACCCCTGAAAGCATTCTGTGGGAACATCGGGCCTGTTTCAGACCACAAATCCTGTGAACCCTTGTGGTTGTTCATGAGGCATTTGAGGTCCCTTTCTGCAGGGCACCTGAAGCTGTCAAGGAGCATGAGCTCCGGAGTTTCTACTGCATTATGATAACAAGCTACACCCTGAGAAATGAGCACCTGAAGATTAACTTCTATATCCTGTAGCAGGGCTGTGGAAGTGATTGCTGGGATGAAGGGAGCAAAGAATTTAGGCTTGATATGTATCAGGCAGTGCTACATAAATAGTGCAATAGTACAGCATCGTCCTGAGTGAATCCTTCCTTTTTTCACCACTCACAGCATAAAAGTAGGTCCTGGAGATGGTATAGCCAAACTATACCTGGTATCCTGCTTCTAGCTCTGAAGGAAGAGGAGGATGGTGACAGAACAAGGAGCTTCCTTGGTGAGGGAGTGGGATTAAACAAGCAATTAAGTGTAGCTTAGCAAGCTAGCATTACAGAGAGATCTGGGAAAAACATTAGCAGCTTTGTTTCAGAGTGATTTCTTGGAATGGGAAGAATTGACATCAACATATCTAGGCTCAAAAGGAAAGTGCACATTTGTAACTGATGCACTGATAATGTTTTGTTTATGCAGTATATCCAGAAAGTTTCCTTGATGAAATGTTCTACAACAGAAGATATAATGCCAGGGCAATTAAAAAAGGGAGATACTCTGGGGACATCAGTTTTTCTGTATAGTTACGAAGACACTGTTTGTTTTGCAAGTGAGTAGTGTGGGAATGATATTTCCTTGCTAGGCTGGAGAGACTGGTGGGTTCCAGCAGATTATCAGCCATGTCTGAAATTACTTTAGCAGTGTGGAGTTGTTATAGTTAGTAATCTGAGTTACTTGATTTGTTTGGTTTTTTTTCCCATTCTGACGTGTCATGTTTCTTCACAGCAGCCTTTACTATAGTGTATCTTACCAGCATAAGGCAGCTCCTTTGGCACACATACTGTATAATAATCTCTTACAGTACATTACAATTGAAAATTAGAGTTAGCTTTAATTTAAAATGTAAAAAATTCATTTTTCTGAGGTAAGGATTGTCAGAGGAATAAACCTGTGGGTGTAATAAACCCATGGGTATTAGCAATTCTGAAGTGTTGAATAAATGAAAGACACAAAACCTATATTTTTTGTGTAGGGTAAATAA
Source organism: Thinocorus orbignyianus (assembly GCA_013400375.1). Taxonomy (NCBI): domain Eukaryota; kingdom Metazoa; phylum Chordata; class Aves; order Ciconiiformes; family Thinocoridae; genus Thinocorus; species Thinocorus orbignyianus. The sequence goes on along the minus strand of VXBW01003904.1, from coordinate 679,788 downwards.
TGCCACACATAAATATTGAAGTATTGAACATAAAATACTCTGTGCATAAATATATTTTGTTCACTTGATTATCCCTGATGTGTTAGAAACCTTTAACCCAAGGGGGACTGTAAGTGCAGTCTTTAAAATTAATTCAAGTGTTGTATGTTGTCTATAAATTTCCCTATTGAATTACTGTCTTATTTTCAGTTTGAGGCAATATATTTTTTTGTTTATGAAGACTACAGCATAGTGGGTATCTTTCTGGTATCAACACACTGCAAAACAAACATCTTGCAATATGTTTGAAAGAATCTGCAAATTCACACTTCCCAAATGAGACAGAATCCCACATTCTTGAATGTGCTTCCCAGGAGTGCTGGAGTTCTGTCCCAGTCAGAGTTGGGATGTTGGGCTGGGCACAGGGGGTGTCCAGAGTTGATGATGAAGCAGCTTGGGTACCTGTCCACTCACACACTGGGGGCTTGGGGTCAGGATTTTCCGTGGTCAGTCTGGCAAAGAACTTTGAGAGCCCTTTTTCTGCCTTTGTAGTATATGGTCCATTTCCCAGGATAATCCATTTTTCACTAGCTGCTATTATGAGGACGTAAGACACCAGGAGGTGCACTTTGACCTCTCCTGTTCTCTTCTGTCATACACAGAGTATTTGAAGCTTTTGGCCTTTCCTACTAAAGGTCCAGTTTTGTTGTAGGATGTCAAGGATCCTTTTGTAAGGGGCACAGAGCATAATTCCTATGATGCTTCTGTCACAACAACATATTTGTTTTAATGACAACTAAACCACCTTTAGCAAAGGCAATTGACCCTTGGCAATGGACTGAATTTCTTGCTATCGGAGCATGGAACATTTGCTTTGACATTAACGCAGTAATGCCACTACTGTTATTTTTTCTAAGTGTTGTGCTCTGACTACATCTCCAAAATTTGTGAATGCAAAAAATGCTTGTTCGGCAGTCAGAATGTAGAAATCCGAATGAAGAGTATTTTTCAAATAGTATTTTCATCCTCTTTTTCCTTATTTAGCATTCAAAATAAGGAATACAAGGTTTGTTTTCTTCAGATTCAGGTCAGTGCAGCACAAGATTGTGTAACAACTTATAAAAGAAGTCGTTTGAGGCTATGAAACAAGGAAAGAGATGATAAAGCAAATACACTGTCAGTTATGGTGTAGCAGAAAGTAAAGAGGGCACTGAGATGAACAGAAAGAATGAAGGAAAGTGCACTAATATTTCTGGAAATAAATTATTTCCTCTATCTTAAAGGAAAACCAAAAAGCAATAGGAGTTTAACACCTGAGGAAGAGTTGCTCTATGATTGTGCTTTGAGTTGCTCTTTATCATAAAGATTGAAAATCTGAAAATGACCAATTTGGATTATTCAGGAGCTAAAAAACTTACTGCACAGACTTCTGCTTGATTGAAGATCTTGGGGAAGATCATTCTGGTGTAGCTTCTCCTCACCCCGTGAAGACAATATTTTCCTAGGTTGGGCTAGAAGTTCAGGGCAAGATTTAGTCTGAAATTAAGACACGCATATTTGGATACCTAAATGTGAATATCTTAAACAAGTCTAAACAGTTTGACGCTCCATGGCTATTCCAGGCTAATTTTTAATTTCCATTCATGCTCATTGAACAGGAATAGTCCTCTCCAGAGGAACTGCCATGGGGTCAGGACCGCTGACTAAGTGGGACAAACTTCCTGGATATGCTCAGGTAATTAATTTGAATCAGATACTTAAGTAAATTTGATTAAGATGACTTTTACCTCTAGCCTTTTAAAACTCACTTTTCAACTCTTCCAGATTCCTGTCAGTCCTTGGGGGAGCATCTTTGAAAGACAGGTTGCCCACTGTTGGATAGACGTTTTTCATACCACAAGGGCACTGATGGTATACAGAAACATTTGATGGCAAGGATGGCACACTGTCCCGGGGACAGGTTTCAGCCTGTGAGCAGTGGTGTGCTGGGCATGCCAGGCTTTCAGCTCCTGTTCTGGGCAGCTCTGGCAGAACTTATGGCCTCACCGTGCTGAACTGCTACTAGTTGGTTTGCAGTACGCAATGAAGAATGGTTGTTTTCCATGATCTGATCAGGACTATTTTTGGAGTAATATCTAGAATGTACTGCTTAATTTGCTGCCCTTCTACACCCTCTGCAGAATTAGCTTTTGAGCACTCTTGGGGTGGGATGTTGTACATCAGGATCCCTGTTAGCTGAGGCATGTGGATTGCACGTACAGCTTGCATTCAGGTTGCAAATTGTCAAGGATGGATTACAGGATACTAGCCTCTTTGGGTAGCTTGTTTTGGAGCTATAAATGTCTTGCACAGGCCCAGCATGCCCATGCATAAACCACCATCACAAATGAGGAGAGGAAGGCAGGCAGATCTGGAAAATGGTCCACGTACCTAAACTGGCAGTGAAGCAAAGAATGTTGAGACTTTTCTCCCATATGTAATAATACCTTGAGATCTTTCTCACTGTGGCCAGTTTGAAGTTGACACAAGAGATTTTCTGGTGGGTAACTGTTAGGATACTCTGATCCCAAGCAGATGGACCACTAACGCTGGGAGCTCTGTTTAACTGCATTCTCCATGTCCAGATCAGGAACCATTCTTTTGTGAAGCAACAAGCATGACCTTGCACAAAGGGTTGAGTCCTTTTTAATTAGGTGTTCCCATGATGGTTATTTTCCTGGCATACAAAAAAGGAAAATTAGCCTATGCGTGGTTTGCCTCCAAGCACTCGTCAAGGGTTTCATTTAATTTGTCAATGATACAGAAAGAGGACTAATTTCTTAGTAGATATTTATCTGGAGGTAAGAAGGTGGTAAATAGTTACCCAGGCCTGTGAAGTGCAGGTGTTCATTAAGTGTACCCTGACATAAATCTCTTCCTTTTTTCTTTCCTCTCTTCTGTTTGTTTGCTCTTTCCTGCTTTATTCAGGAGCAGCCGAGTGTTACCCAGTAGGGATATCCACCTGTGGTCACTGGGGTACATATGCCATAAATGTTCCTGGAAGCTCATTAAAATAAATCCAACTCCCAAGCATCTTTTATTTGCTTTTGAGCATTCTCTTAAGAAAGTCTGTAGGCAACATTTTATTACATCAAAATATGAGGATTTTTTCCACAGACTTGCCTTTTATATCACTTTAAAAAGAACTGGTTATGCTCTTTTTTTGAAGTGACAGTTAGAATTTCATCTATAATTACAGCAAGCCCATACTTCCTTAATAGGTTACAACTAGAGCCTTAAAAAAAAAAAAAGTCCCACAAAAAAACCTACAACCAAAACCTGAAACTTCAGAAAGCTTGAAACTTTGCTCTGCAGTTTACATTACTAACTTACTGGTTGTTTGAAACACTGTCCATATAAAAGATCTCTTTTACTGTTTCTCTTTTTTCTCAGTCTGTCTGGTTGTATTTTTCTGGGACAATTTTTTTAACAGTTATACCTCTTAAATCATTGGGAGAAGTTACAGCAAAAGCATGTTCAAGTCAATAAGGCCCTGAATACCAAGTCATATTCCAAAATAGTTGCACTTTGTTTTTTTCTGACCTATTTCTAGGAGTTGCTTTCACAGCTTCCTCCGCTTCAAATATTTTACCTCCAAATTCAAAAACCTTCATTATGGTCACAAGTATTTACAGTGGACATCAACTCGTAGAAGTGCAGCTGCCTCAGTGGTTTCTGAGTTGAAAACAATTATTAACATGGCAATGACTTAACCTGTTGTCTTCTTTAAAGGTTAGAATCAAGGCACTGACCTCATGCAGTTAGATGGGGAATTAGGTATGAGTTTGGAGCACACAAAACCCCCAATCTTCCATTGTCTTTTTCTCGGTTAAAACTAAAATTCCTGTGTTTCTATGCAATTTGAAGTGTATTTCAGGATTCCAGAGAGATGCATGAAGATTTACCAAAAATAATTTGATTTGTTAAAAATCAAATACATTGTGTAATAAAAAATTGCTTTCCTGCTTTATTAAGATTGTTGCAATGCACAATAAAGTAATAAAATCCAAGTGATTCAAATGGAAAGCTCAAAGTGTTTCTTTTCCACATTCAGTTTGCAGAAAGATCTTACCTGGGGATCGAAGGCTATTAATTTTAAAGCTTTTGGGCATTTGTTCAGAAGAGAATAATGATGATTTTGCTTAAATGTAGATAGTTGTGCCTATATTTCACTGGAAAATAATACCAAAGAGAAGAATAGAAGCAGCAGACATTAAAATTCAGGGCATAGTGGTGACCAACTGAGAGAAATTGCTTAAAATGACTCTCAAAGATAAGCAAAGGAGACCACTGAGACTTAGAGGATGGCGTCAGTCAAGGTATGGGCATGACAGACTATCAAACAGCCTGGAAGCAGGATTCTGCAAGACCTGGGGCCTCAGTGAGGTCTAGTGGCGGACATTTCCAGCTGGAGAACCCTAGGCAATGATGTCAAGTGGAAATCAGCTGCTGCAGATGTATAATCTGAAGGATTCTGTACTCAAGCCATGACATAGCGTGGAACATATAGCACAGATCTGACAGTATGACCAGTCCATACCATAAATTAGCCTTCATCTGCATTATGTCATTGCTCTTTTCGTCTTATAATGGTCAACTTCCCTAGCCATGCTTAATTCATAATGGAAAGTTTGGTCAGCAAACAGATATTGGAAAAGAATATTTGTCATTTAGATATTCAAATAATTAATTTTCAGCATATGTTATATTCCAGTGGGGAATAACAGGCTGGTGTGTTTGGGGATGAATGCATAAACCATTCAGGAACTGTTTGAAAATAATTAAGGAAATAAGATGCCTAGTGTATATAAAGTGGGCTTTTAATTATAATAGAAAAGAAATTCTTCAGAAATCATTTGTAAGATAACTTATTTCTCAAGTGTGTTTTGGCAGAGTTTCAAATAATGTATCAGATAGCAATCGCATATTGTGTGACAGGATTACAACTAACCCAACGTATTATACAGGCCCAGCTACCGCAGCTCAGCCCCCATCCAGATTTAACGGTGTGCTGAGAAAGTTTTGGAAGAATTCGATCATCTGCATTCAAGTACTTTAGTGTGCCAGATGTTATGATATTGCATCAGAGGTGCAGAAGCGTACTGTTACACTGAACCAAAAAATCCTGGCCAAAGCCTGTTGATAGGATGGCCTCCAAGGGGGATGTGAGAAGCACTTACTCCCCTTCACAGGAAGGTGGTTGCTGCACGGTGCAGGATTCGATCTGCTCAGTCCGGATTTGATCTAGATCAAAAATAAGTATACAAACATTCCTGGTGAATTAGCCAAAGCATGCAATACAGAGTTAGACTTAATGCCTTTATGCTCGCTTTACTCTTCCTCTGGCAGGACAAAGAATATTGCATTAAGGTTGTGAGAAAGTTTGGTTGGAAATTTTGAATTAATTTGGACTGGGAAAGTGAACTAAACAGCTGGATTAGCTCTTCACATCATATAGCTACTGCAGTTTTTTCCCCCCACCGCGATTTACAGAAACAGGTTTGTCCATGTTCTGTTTAGTGAGTTCTGATCTGGTGGAAAACCTCATGTTGTCAGCAGTGCTCATCCCTGTGGGGAGAGCTAGTGCTGCTGTTTTCTTTACTCAGGGTGTCAGCAGCTGGAGTATAACCCTAAGGGAAGAGGGTCTTGGGTTTAGCTTCCTCCTTCTTCATTTGGAGGCATATCATGCTCTACCAGCAAACTCCCAGGAGAGTGTGCGAACCCTTACAGGATCTGGAGGTGAGATGTTGTCATTTTCTGGGACGATGGAACAAGAAAGCTGAGTGGTCCTGGAATCATCCAAGGAAGAAATGTTAAATTCCCCAAGTTCCGAGCCATGTTGCAGTGATTGTTTTTGCGTTTCATATGGTATCATAATTCTAGCAAAGATTCTGTGTCTGGGCTTTCTACTGAACACAGGAGACCCGCACTCTGTATGTCTGTCCTCTTACTATGAATATTGCATTAACGCTTACAAAGAAGATGGGAGGAACTCAGAAGATATCACCTTAGATCACAATCTGCTGATTCAGGTGTTTTCTCAGGAAGATGAAGGTGAAAAGAAAGATACCTTGGCTTTAGTGTGTGAGCTACCACTCATGTGACTGTGAGAAGGCACAAGGCTGTGTCCGTAGCTGGTTGTATGTCATAATTGCGTGCCCACCACCTGGAAGACTAACCTTATTTATTAGAAAATCACAAAACAGCTGAGGTTTGAAGGTGTCTCTGGAGATCATCTAGTCCACCCTACCTCCAACTTCAATTTTAGGAATATTTTTACAGAGGTGGGATAGAATCCCACCTAACATGAAGACTTTATGTTATTGACACTTTTAAACTCCTGACAGTGTAAACTTTGCATAAAGTATATTGAAAGTGATTACACTAAAATTTCCCTCTTGAAATACATATGATTCTTTTTAATTCTCTATCTGGCCTAGAAACTAGTGGAATATTTGTGGTTTCTGTAAACTGCCCCTTGCAAACAGCTTGCTTTTTGCTTTTTTTCTTTTTTTTTCTCAACTCTGAATACCAAGCTTTACACAAAGGCAAGGGTATAGCCCACAGTTTGCATTTGATTAGGTGGTAATAACATTAATTGACACCCGGAATCAGTCATCTGTAGGTGATCTGAAGCGATAATGCACTAGAGCTTCTAACATTCTGTTTTAAGTCAAAATGCTCCCTCAGCCTGGGGAAAGATGCAGGTGTTTGGGATAAAAGAGTGTTTTGTAAATGAAGGACTTGAACACTGTGATTCCACTTCATTACTCTTCTGCTATTGCTTAATGTAAAATGATTACTCTATTACCACTTTTCTTCTGTTTTAAAAGTGTTAACAAATTAAGCAGTAAACCTTAAAGATAAAATTCAACCCAAATATTTTTTTTGTAAAAAAAATCACTTCAAAACAAAGAAGAAAAAGGATATTGATTAACTAAAAAATAATTTAGAAGCAGTCCTGATTCAAACTGAGGTGTCTGTTTCTAAAAGATTTGATTATAAATGAATAGTTGTTGATTATTTTGCCTTTGTATAGATAAAGCCCTCAATACATTGGCCTTCCCTGATTGTTTCAGCTTTGTGGATTAGGGTCTTCATGAGATAGAATATGTGTATACAGCTGGCAAAGCAAGTGTCTCAGTGAATGGTAATTGTTTCCCAATTCCCACAAATCCTTTCATAAACTATAGGCCTCATTCTTTTTTTAGGGATCTTTCTTACATTTCATTAACAACGGAGCCATAGCTGAATTATACTTGGTATACTCAGGAGTTAGGTATTAGCAAAGGCTGTACTCAACTGAGGGAGTCTTAGTGCTCCAGTAATTTTGCACCCCTGGAAAAAGGAAAAAAACCATGAGCAAAAAATGATTTTTTGCTCTAAAATTGGTGTACACTATAGATGACCATGTAGAATGTAGGCATAAAATACAAATTGACTTTGTTGTGAAATTACAAGTGTGCACGCAGTAACGGAGCCAGACCCACCCTGGCAAGGCCAGGGAGGTCTTCTGCAGCTAGAGACCACAGCAAGTCCTTGCCCCAAGAGCCTGTCTTCTGACTTCAGGCAGAGTATGACATGGGGTGGTCAGACATCAAAGCAGAGGAGACGACCTTACTGTAGTGCTGGCTTGTGCAGAAGTGTAGTTTGCAGCTCGTGTTGTACCAACAATGTTCCTACTATGAGGTGGAGGTGAGTTGTATGATATATGGTAATACACAATTTCCTCCTCTTTTAAACATATGCACTGTATTTGCCTATGCTGAAAATTATTCTTGTGGATAATTCTGAGCAAGCCCTTGGTGCCTTCAGTTGTACCTGAGATTTAAAATGGTTTTCTTTATTTTTAAGTAACAGGGAAGCACAAACAAAATTCATGAAGACACGTACAGTGGGTAAAGCTGCATGGAGTAAAGCAGCATTTAAACATGTAGATCAGTATTTCTTAATTTACGCAGTTGGAACACCCATTAGGTTTCTATGGGCAAATCATTCGTACATGGAAGAGAAACGTGTAGCATAAACACAACAAAGATCCAATTCTTTTCTTAAAGACTATTATGCAGTTTACATAGCCTGCGATTCCCAAACAAAGAGGGGTTTTGTCAGACAGGGAACAATGTGCATTGCTGCAGGCATGAGAAAGGAGAGCTGCATTTGGAAAGTATTACAATTATAATGGGAGTAGATTACGAAGCAGATAATTAATGGTAGGGATACAGGATCTTCCCTTCCCACTGGGATTCATTCTCACTGTTGGTGTAACTTATAGCCCTGAGGAACACTTTTTAGTTTCAAGGCTCTCTTTTCTAATCTCTAGGTCTTTTGGTGTTTTATTGCATTGGTCACAAAGGTTCAAGGAGGTCATTCCAGAAGATATTCTCTCCAAGGGATTAAATTGGCTCCGAGGAACAAAGTGATTCAGAAGAGTTTTTGCAGAACCCTTCTTCCACCTTTAAACTACAAAAAGTCATCTCTGCCACTCCTGCAAGAGCATTTCTGAAGTGCTTCACTCTTCTGGTTTGTATCATTCTTCCTTCAGGAAGACCAGAAAAAAGCATGTAAATGTAGACTGAAAATGAAAACAGTATATTAAAAAATGTATATACTTGGAAAGTTATTCTGAATATAAATAATTTATTTAGATTATTATTGATTAATATAGCATTGCTCTTTCTTTTCAATTACATTAAATAACGTAATTTTTCTTCTGAAGAATCTCTTGTTATACAAATTAAAAATTTTGGATGGAGAAAACTAATCTACACAGGATGATGTTTCCACTACTGTTTTTTTAAGTTATTCCAGTGGAACTGCATAGATCAGAGGGTTGATGTGAGATTTGTTCCTGAAACCCTTCGAAAAGTTGTTGAGCATAATTATTCACAAAGACTTAAGAAAGCAACACAAACATTTCAAGGAGAGGAGGCATTCTTAAATTTTGAATCGTTAAGCTTGGCTGGTCAATTATATAAACAATGAACAAGAAGCATTGGTTAGTACATTCTTTAGGTTATCTAATACAGATTGTTGTTCACTGAGTATCTGACCTGTAAATAGAAATCTTCGAATTTGTATGCTAAGCACATATATAAGAACAAGAGAGGATTTGTAAGTGGAACACAGTATCACCTTGAAGTGCTTCAAAGTTGTATGGAGTCATCAAAACATAACTCAAAGTACCATCAAAGCAGCAAGCATCATAGCCTCCATATAGCAATATGTAAATAATCAGAGAAGAGCCATCTGCAATGCATTATGAAGAAGCGTGTTCTGGATATTGATCTATTAATGCACACATATATTAATGTATTTAATGTGTTGAGATATACTGTGCTGTGCTTACTGCTAAAGTAAAAGAAAAAAATACTTTATAAGCATTTTTAACTTGCTTTTTCTTTTTTCCTGTGTACTCAAGCATTTCTGCATTTTTGTCTTAAATGATAATATTAAATTTAGCCTTTTTATTGTATTTATGTGAAGAAAAGTAAGTCTTTCAGTAGGCCGATTAATACAGGTAAAAAAGGCTTTTATCTACTCACTCAACCCCTTTTGGTCTAACACGCATGTATATTTTCCATTCAATTAATGCCATGTACTTCAGTGTAGAGTAAAAAAAAAAATTGGAAAAATTTTTATAATTGCTGAGGTTGCTGGAAAAAAAGGCATATATATTCATGAAGTGGGCCTTATAATTTGATGTTTTACATAATATAAGCCCTAAAATATCACCAAAAGACATCTCTGCTTAGAGAAAAATGCTGACTATATTGTTTAATAGGAAAATAGAAAATATTATTGATTTTTATAGTAAAATTATATATGCGGGCTTATTTAAGGTTGACTCATGTTTAATTCATATCTGTTTCTGTTTATTTTGCAGAAGGTTTTGTGCAGTTCAATATTACTGAAAAAATAGTACTTCTACAGGGTCAAGCTTAGGGCTTTTAGGATAGGAAGGCTGGATGGTGTTGAAATACATAGGTAATATCTTCACGTGCATACTATTTGTGTTTTATGATTAGCAGATAGATATAGTTTCTCTGAGTCTTGAAAGAGTGTTTTTCTTTAGCGATGCTAATAGATTTTTTGGAAACAATGTTATTGTAAAATTTTGCATTTCAGATTTCTTTAATCTACACCTTGTTTGTTGTTTTTTTCCGAAAAGGAAATTAATCTTCATTTTGATAATAGTAGAAAATCCCTAGTAGGACAGAAACTGCAAGTAACAGGTGATTAGGAGAGAGCAGTTCCTGTTCCAGTACTTTTGTGGATGAAATTGAGGAAAGAGGACAAGGAGGCAGGAAGAGAGACAGGTGTAAATATCATCATGTCATATACAGGAAAATTACTTGGAAGAGAAATTGGCCAGTACAAATTTATTCACAGAGAGTTCAACATAGCCAAGAAGATGTGTCTGGTCCTAAGTCCTATTACAGGTTCTTAACCACAAAATTAGTCTTCCTTCTTCAATTGCAAATTTATAGGAGCATTCTGAAATTATAACGTCACTCAGCTTTGTTTCCTGTTGTGCTGGTTGGTGGTTTTCAGTTTATCTGGTATCTTACCTCTTATTTTTCATTAGTTGGTTGGCATTTGATTAGCCGCCAGCCTCCTGAACAACAGGGAATTTTGTATTTGAGCAAGCTGAGGTGAGAATTGAGTCCAATATAAGTCATTTGAGTGCAGCTGAGCTGGAGATTCAAGGTGTTAAGTACTTACTGAAGACTGTTCTTATAAATCAGGTCAGTATGTACACATACAACTATGTAATCTCAATTAATACACTTTTGCACGTTCTGTATTTTAATAAAGCTGGACAAAGGAGGTACAGTAGGGAACTAAGTAACTCAGTGAAAACCTAACTAGCTGCCCTAATGCCAATGGGACAAAAAAATGGCATATTTACCTACAATGTAGCCAGACTGGGTTTTTTGATTTTGCACTTTCAGATACCCTGTGTGTGAAAATGGAGAACTGAGGTAATGTGGGACATTTGGTTTGTTGCTCTGCTTTCCCTTCTATTCAGCAGCTATCTTCTCTCCCTCAGTCAAAATAGTGTCGAGGACACATTATAATAAAATAAATTCTACAAATGCCTGCCCTGTTCCCTAAGGAAATTTTTTTTTAAGGGTTTTATATATATATAGTACAGCAAAGTGCTCCAGTTCATTTCTGGCTAGTGTTGAAAAGGGCTTGTTATGGTCTGTCTCTTTTTATGTTTTGCACCCTCTGCAGTGCCCTTTTACCACCTCAAAATTTACTGCATGGCAGAGGAACACAGATCCTGTAAATGTGAAACACAGAGTTTGCGATGTTTTGGACTCAAAATACTTTAGCACAAAAGCTTCCTGTTTTCCTAGCATTATAGGAATGAGAAGGGTCCATAAATTTGTAAAGCAAGTCGTTAACTTAAATGTCATATGTGCTGTACCTGTCATGCAAATTTAAATCCTGATTTACGGGCTTAAAATGTTATCAATTGAGTTAGAGTATTAGGTAATACCTGAAGTAACTGCTCACACTGCATTATTCAGAAGCATGTATTTATTAAAGAAAAACAAATTGAGCTCAAGGTTGGGGTTTTTTTTGTGTAAAATTTAAAGAAGGGAGCAAACTGACAACTAACTAGCCATAGTTGTAAAAATGATTTGTGACTATAAAAAAGAGGAGGGGGGTGGGGGGAAGTGAAAGAAAGGAGGGCTCAGAAGTAAACATTGCACTGTGCAGATCAGTTGTGCTTTATTCTGGAGCAAACTTGTCCAAATGAATTATAAATGTGGTAGCTTAATAATAAATAGGGAGCGGGAGGGTATAAGCAATAAAATTAGGTGAATGCATGGACTGCTTTGTATTTTACCTGAAAAGGTAAGTAATGTTATAATAGAAATCCGTTACCTGCACACCTTGTTTTAATGACCATTGCTTCGTTATACTGCTGTAGTGAATGTTTCTCATTTCCAGGGAGATAAGAGGGTATGTTGCTACGGGAAAAAGATATATTCATTAAACTGTGAAGATGCCAGCGTGTCATTCTTGATATATACATACACACACGCTCATATTTATGTATATAGAACAGAAAATGATTAAAATGCTCCCGAATCCATGCATACAATTTCATTTTTGCAACATTCATTTCATCTATTGCAGCGAAATGTTGTTTAATTTGAATGAGATTGTGAATTCTGCAAAATGAGGAGGTAATAGCATTTTACTTAAACTTATAGCACCTCTGTTCATATTGTATGGTTCAGAAACAGTTTTTTCATAATTAAAGTGTCAAAAAAACACATTTGAATCAAGAATTATGAAATTCATTCAGGGTGATTTGCTGAAGAAAAATAACTTTAAACTTTCTCCCTTTAAGCGGAATTGTTTAGGGCACTTTCATCAGCTGTCCAGGGTCCTCTTATTTCTTTTTCTTGTTACCCTTGGAAATGAACTTCTCTTTCACAACATTTCTTTCATTTCCCTGTGCTCTGCATATTACATTTTATGGGTCAGTTATTGGAGGCTGTTGTACTCGTGGTTTATGTGAATATTGGGTAAATATTGTTTCAAACTTCATTGAGTCAATACGAATATGTAACATATTACACATACGATACAAAGGGCATAATCAGTGGAAGTCCAAATTTTTACAGTACTGTGGAGACTTCCAGGAATCTAAGTTGAGAAATGTGAATTTGTCAGCACGTCGAACTTGACTCCACAGTATTTGGCTTATTAGTTCACTGCTGAGCACAGGATGGTACCTCTGGCCTCGATTCAGCAGTCTTTAAATAAATGAATAAGTGCTCTGCTGAATTGGGGCCAGATGGGTGCAGTGCCTGTACAGGGCACATTGGGTGAAAGAAAATGTTGACCACAGGGCTTTGATTTCTCCTTCCTTATAGGGGAACAAATCTGAAATAAATCAGGCATACAGAAATCATAGCAAGAAAGACAATGGACCAAAAAGCCTTACCTAGAAGTAACTTTAAGTTGTGTATTTAGAACAGTAGTGCGTCTTCTGTGACATGGAAAAGATCTGCTTGATCTTCATTACTTTTATGGTTTGGTGTTTTGTTTTTATTAATTACTCACTGGGGTCCTGTGTGATAAGGGTGGGATTTGCTGCACTTTAATGGCTATCTGAAAACTATCCAGTCTGAGCTTCTTTCTGTGGAATAAGACAGGCTCTCTCCAGGAGCTGATTTGTCCCACCCTAGGGTGTGTGTTGTGAGGTGCCACTGTGAGGAGGGAGACTAGAGGACTCTCTTCGATCACACAGAAGTTAGGTGAGGTAAAGATGATGCTACCTAACTATATATTAAAAAAGCTAATTGCACAGGTGTCAGGTGTCTGTCTTGTCTCTTGCCCAGCAGAATTAAGATATGAAGTGAAGGGAAGAAATTAAGTTTACAAGTTACCCCTGTGCCTGCATGAAGCAGGTGTCTGAATGCGAGCCAAATAGCCAGCCCTTAGATCCAACTTAATTTCTGGAGAACGACTGCTGTAGAAAAAGGCTCCCAGTGTTCCTCACATTGACCTAGTTTTCAGCGTTATCTAGTGACTCTGTGCTAATGTGACCCAGTATTTCTTTGCTGTTAGCTGCCTGGTCCATTTAGATTTTTTCCTTCTTGTTTACCGTTGGTGTCTGTACTCACCAGGCACCTAATCCTGCAAAGTGCTGAGTCCCACCCAGGGGGTATGGGCTATTCTCTGCTCTCATCTAGCAGGAGTCAGTCTGCCCCATTTCTCCCAAGATTAGACTGGATAAGAGACAGGTAACCATAAACAGCACTGTAGCTGATTTTAGGCTTGTACCCCAGCAAAGGTCAAGCATAATGGTGCAGAGAAAATAAAGCATTTTGAGTCATTTATTCCTTTAAAAAGGTTTGTATCATCCATGCAGCTGCAAAGCCATAATGCTTTCATTAAAAGTCACATCTGTGCTGAATTAAAACAGGAGCCTTTTCCAGCCAAGAAGTATTTGTCAGGTTGAAAGTTTTTCTCTTAGCTCCTGAAGCTTTTTTCCAAAATCCAAGGGCTAAGACAGAGAGCAGACCTTGTCACGAGCTGGTACCGAGGTTTAAGTACATTCCTGCTATGTTATTCACCGTCTGGCTCCAATTTGGAGGTACATCTCCCTTGTGTTCACTTTATTAACCTACATATGACTGGCTCTTTTGTTTAATGTGGAAATGAAAAAATAGACGCTGGGCCCAAGAAAAGTAGTCTGAAAACATCTTTTTCCAGATTTTCTGCTCTTTGTGGCACATTAACCACTTGCACGGAAAAATTGGTGGATAAAGTATCTTTTAAAAGATGTTTTTTTGAGAGTAGGCATTTTTAGCTTTATGTGAAAAGACTGAAGCAATCACAAGACCTTAGTCCTCTCCCCTCCATAACTTTATGAGCTTATTTACCCATTTCTACAAAAACTGACTTCAGAGATAGGAATGTACCAAATCTGTGACAACCAGCAAGTAGAGATAGAAGAGAACAGCCAAAATTAATACCTCTACTGAGAGTGCATCTGGAGTGTGAGCCCAGCAGCTGTGTGCTGTGTAGCTGACCAGCGAAACAACAGACGTGTATTCCTCGACACATTGCTGGATGCCTACTTCACAAAAAAACAGTACATAAGCTTCTACTGGTCCATCCATCTGGTGGGTATGCAGCCTGGTAAGATGCGGGAGGATTTGAATGAGGAACTGGAGGCACTGGGGGAAGACCTGTGGTGGATATGAGGTTGTTGGGTATGTATGTTGAGGACAAGAAGCTTTGTTAGTTCTGCTGCTCACAGGCCTTAGAGACTGTGACTGACAAGATGTAGAGAAATGCTTACTTTAGAAAGGGTGGAAAGTGTCAACATTTGTCTTTGTCATCTCACCAGTGTGACCGCTTCAGTTAGAAAAGGACAGCAAGCAGCTCCCTGTTTCACAGCCATAAGCAGAGAGCTCAGTGGAGTTGGGTTTCTAAAGCACTGCAAATTATCTTCATTAGTTTAATATATTTTTTTATTTGAATGCAAGAGCAGCAAAGCTTTGAGAAGTTACTCCAGGAAGAAAAGGAAGGTCATACCTTTACCAGCACAAGTGATAGCAAAAAGTGCAGCAGGACAAGAAGGGTAAACCCACCTTATATACCACTGTTCTGCCCAGGAATATCTGGTATTTATCTAGGACTCCTTGTGCTAAACTTTGTATGACAAAGAAAAGCACCTGCTCTCAAGGATCTCCACCTACTTTTTGTGGGTAAAATAAGCAAACTTCCACAACTGGTTAGGCTTTCAATATCTAATGTACATAATATATTCTTATATATTATCTATCTATCTACACATGTGCATACATAAAAAATCTGAGTGTTTCTTCAGTTCTTTAAGATAGGCCATCAAGAAAAGAGATCAATTTTTATTTTCAGAAGCAAGAGCATTTCAACTAATTTTTTCCCTTCCCTACTCTGACATCCCACATAGTTGATGTCAAGGTCTTCCCCAGTCACAGAATAATACTTTCTTATTTTTCCAGTAAGAGCTATCATCTCAGACAGAAACTCGTACCGAGGTTTCCTCCAGGTTTTTGGCTGAGATGTTTCATGAGGGAAATATTTTGTTTGAAGAAGATATTTGGATGTATTACAAACGGTGCGAAGAGCTTCCCTCCTCTGTGGAGGAGAAGGGGGAAACCACCTCCAACTCTTTTTTTTTTTTTTTTCACGAGAAGTGGCAGATTTTCAGGATGTGTTTAACAGCGCCGTGCTGAATCTCATATCCTGGGGAGAAGTTCTGGCTCTGCGGAAGCCCACAGAGATGCTCCTGCCAGCTCCCACAAAGCCAAGAGGAAACAGGATTTGTGGGAGCAGGGAGGGGCTCATTTCTTCCTTCATGCTACGGAGTGAGGTTTGGGGGAAGGGAGGGTTCTCTCTGGAGCCTGCATCATGCAAGGTCTCTGAGTTCATACAGCCGCAGCTCTCCTTTTTTCAGTGCTGCAGAATGGGTATCTTGTTTCCATTGTATATTTTTATGGAAATAAATTTAAGGAAAATACCCCTGAAGGTAACTTTTGATTTAGGTGTTCCCTTGGGGTTGATTGCTTAACCTTCTACTTCCTGCAATTATTTAAAAGGAGAGGAGGATGGAGATAAATGTGAGGGAAAGAGTAGTATTTTTCTAAGCAAAACCAAAGGAATTGAAAATAACCTTAAAAGAGAATTTCTGACAAAGTCTAAGCTGTCTTTGCAATCCTGCACTTTTGCTTACCCTGCAAGGTTTCACTGCCCTGTATTGCTCAGGAATGGGGGAAGAGATGGACAGACATTGCCTGCGTTTTCTTCAATAGATATTCTTGGGGCGGTGGTGGTGACTGATAATGAAACACTCTTGGAGATTTCCAGGTTTCGGCTATTGAGAATCTCTGAATTTCACTGTCAGGTGCAAACGTTAAAGGTGAAGGGATTTGATTATTCGTGGGTTGCAATATTGTTCAGAATCTGCTGTTTCTGGAGGATGACTTTTCCTGGTTCCTCACACACTGAAAAAAAAGAGGGCTGTGATGGTCTTCCCTGTTACCTGAATTTTGCAAGATAAGAACAGGCACATAGAAAATTAAGGAGAATTAACTTGGGTTAAACACTCTGATGCCTTTGAATTTATAATTTCAGTAGAAATTTGCATGCTGAAAAGCTGATTATTCATTGTTTGTCTTATCTTAATGTTTATCGGTTTATTTTCATTTTCGATACATTTAACTTTTTGAGCCTTTTGAGCCAGGAACAGGTAATTATTTATTTAAAAGTACAGTTATCTTGTTTATGGCCATCTTCCTCCTTGTGCTTTTTATCCCAGAAGAGGGGTGGGGTGGTGGGGCAGGGATGTCACTATAACCATTGCTTCACTGAGGAGGAAATGCTGCAGGTCTCCTGGAGCTACTCATCGTTACCCATTGTCTTGACTTACCAGCCATTGAAAACAGATGCAAGGTGGATGCTGGAGTCTAACGCAATGTTAGATGATTGAATTAAGTGTGTTGGTGAAGACTTGCATGAAATGTCTTCCTTCCCCGGCAAGCTTACCATAAGGAAAGCACTGGGTGAAAAAATCTCTGTAGGGCTTTCCTTGTGGGCATTTAAGCAATGAATGATTTCCCTGCCTACATCCCTGGAAGGGAGACATCTGGGAACCTCTAGCATATGCACATGGGATTACAGGTTCGGTATCTAAAGCATCTGGAAGGTGGAGATAGGGGATGCTGCCAATCCCAGCCCTGGTCATCAGTCACCTTCTTGGGAATAGGGACATGCTGAAGCTGGACCAGGACATGGGCCCATGGCTGGGCCTGGCTCAAGAGGCCCCATGTCCAGTCAGGGCAGGGCTATGCGGAGCTGAAGACCAGCCCTGCTGTGGTGTTACTGAGGTATAGGTTTATGGTTCTGGTGGACTGAAATGGGGTCCTGGGCCATGAGTGGGGTTGAGGGAACCTGAGCATCTGGGCAGGGACAGGAAAGACCATTATTGCCCAGGACAATGGCAGTGTTTTGGTCTCTTTCCGCTGCCAAATCACCAATTTCTAGGTGGAACTTCATATATTTGAGACCATTGATTGTCAGTTAAAACTGGTTGAAATTGGTCAGTTTGAAACTTACTTGACTGCAAAATTAGACAGATGCTCCTGGAATGCAGATTAGTTGCCTTTAGGTGCTGGTGGTACTTGGGCGGGGTTTATTGGATAGCTATTTTGAACAACAGCGTCTAGAATTATCTATTCTAGGTTTGAATCTGACTATGAACCCATTTGGTTTTCAAAGTCACACACGTTTTCCCTGCATCTCCAAGGACAGGCACAGATTCCTCTGCTCACACAGATGTGCAATGATACATCCACTTGCTTTATAGTTCTCCTTAACTGTCATCATCTAAAAATGGCCCTTGCTGTATGTATGTATGTCAGACAGATGTATTGCATGATCAGGGCTTACATTTCTAGGCAGTACTCAGGACACAGAGAGGTGATGTTCTCTGTACATTTCCATAACTGTAAGGCTGTATTTTACCATTGGTTTTTCTCATAAGAATCTTTTTGACCCCCATTTATTTCTCCTTGCCATGAATTTTTATCTCAAATTACTGCACAACTAACAGTTTCCAGTAGCCTGCTTTAAAAAAAAAAAAAAAAAAAAAAAAAAAAACCACAACAAAACAAACCAACCGACCCCCTCCCCCCAACACCTAACCACAAAGTAACTGCAGCAATAATAATAAAACCCCCTCTTCTTGCTAGGTTGCAATCTTAAACCAATCCACTTTGACTGTAACCGTGGCAAATTGCTGTCTGAAAATGACTGCCCTATTCATCTGTTAATACTGTTAGAAAGAAAGCTACAACTGTACCTATCAGTGTAACTAAATTAGAGCAGGTTCACATAAGGCAGGCACACATAAAAATGTACTTATGAAACAGATGTATCCCTCAACAGGAAAATGACAGCAATTCTGATAAAATGCTTTTATTATTTACTTTCAACAAGTATCTATAGCTGCAGCTTGACTATTGTTGAATCATTTCAATAATCTTGTTATAGGCCTGGCAATAAAAGGAAAAGCACTTCAGCACGGTGAAATGGCCTAGCTCCTGACATGTTCAGTGGCATGTCAGTGATACGGTGGTATTTTTTTAAGCTGTCGACACAAACAGCAGTATTGTTTATCCAGGCGGTGAAGTGCCTTGAAGAAGAGCACATCCCTTGCGTGGAAGGCAGCAGCTGGTGCAGGCGGAGCCCTGCTGCTAGGGATGGCTGGAGGAATGGGTGGATGGAGGGATGGATGGATGGATGGATGGATGGATGGATGGATGGATGGATGGATGGATGGATGGCCTCTCTGCAAGGGAAGCCTTGGTTCTGCTGGGTGTAGGCATTGTGTTTGTGTCTCTCGGGCATAAACACAGCAGCATGAAGGATTACATGTGGAAATTGAAAAAGAACGATGGCCTTAAACAGAAAAAGTGCAGATGTCTGCTTAACCATATACCAGAAAGTTTATGGTCCACTTACAGGTTCCTCTGACACTAGTGCCCGGAGCATCTCCTGTTTCAAACCTAAAGCTTTTTGGGCATGGATTGTGGGTATTTTGAAAATGGATGCAAAAGGGAATGGACGGTTAACACGTTTGTATTCACGGTTTTTCCAGGTTTTCATAGATTTTGGAAGAACTGTGAGATGATAACTAACTATATGCACAAAACATTGCAGTTGGCAAGTACAGAAGTATCTTTTGCTATCTATAGAAACACAGAAAAATAGTCTCGGTGACTTGAATATAGTATTGTAGGATGCTTGTGGCAAAGGAATATCTTTAGAGTCTTTCATTTTAATCTGCTGCAAAATAACATTGATTACACGTCAAAAATGTGGAACAACTTATTTTTATTTGTTCTCAAGCTTCCAGAAATATTCACATCTGAGCAGAGAATGGAGCTCAGAGCACTTCAGAACAGGAGCTGAAAACATCTAAAAATATTAAATAGTGGACAGTATCTATGGGAAGCGCTATGAAATGCAAAATATAATGTCACAAAATTGTGACTGTGAAATTCTTTGGTAATTGTGCCAGGTGACTATAAAAATCTATTCTTTAGCAGACTATATTAAATTACAAGCTCTGGTAATTAAAGAATTAAGGTTTCTGTAGCAACATTGCTATACTTGCACATATTATTGCATGTAGGTACATATATTTTGTATATATATGGCAGCATTGCACTTGTATATATTTTTCTATATAGTAAAAACTATATAGTAAAAGTTTCTGAAGGTTCATTATAAGAACATTCTGTGACTGAAGTCTTAGCTTTTTAATCTTTATTATATTTTGGAGAACTTGAAATTAAATTGATAACGTGATCCTTGCTTTTTTTACCTCTTTAATTTTATATTTCCCCTGTTAAGTTCATAACTTTTTTTTAAATAGATATTTATTTTCACAGTTTATTTTAGTATCTATTTATTGAGAGGCAAATAATTCTATTTGAAAGTTATTTCTGTCTAGAATTCAAAAGTTTCTGAAACTTTCTCCCCTTGCTCTGAAAGATACTGTGATTAGATTTTACCCGAAGGAGAATAATTATTCTGAAAATTAGAAATAAATCCTTTAGTGTTCTTATTTTTGTTCGCTTTTCATTCCAGACAGTGGGGAGCAATAAAGCACCCCATATGTCAAAACCATAAGATTTTAATCTCTGCAGTTCCAAGAAACAAGATAAATTCTTGAATTTCGAGCAGTTGTCTTCAGTCAGGACCATGTACTTGGATAGTTTGAGCAGAAGTTAAGCATCACAAACATCTTAGGCAGTTGACTAATCTCTTCCCATGCATGCTCAATGAGTTTCTGCCAAAATATTGTAGGCAGCAAATGAAATTGCTTCTCTTTTGAGAGCTCCCATTGCCTGGTTGCTCTGCTCAGCCTGAGAGCCCCAAAGGGGTGGTTTGAATGGGAAGATTATAAATATCTCATCAGAACTGACGTAACACTCACAGTGAAAAGATGGTTGTAGAAGGAAGGAGGGAGATGGGAAATTGGGGATTTTGCAGGGAAAGGTGTATTTTCCACAGGGAATTTCCTTTTAGCAGGAGTCCAGCTGGTCCTGACTCAGCTTAACTAAGGTTTCCATCTAGATTTCTTTTTCTAAAACACATGTAAACTTCATCTTCAATTTTACCTGACTGATAGCTCAAAATACTCTGAGTGCTATAGAGATGTTTTCTTTTAGAAACCTGAAAATTGATTTCTGGTCAAACCAAATGCTCTGAGATGCCTGTCCAAAGCCCATAAATGGAGAAGCCAATATTCTATCAGTGAAGGCTGGCAAGCATAGGGAAAAAAGGTTTATTCATTCTGCCTACAAGAGCTGTGTAAACAAAAACAAAACATTCTTTCGGGAGAGAACATGAAGAACTGGCAAGGAAACAAAAGCGTAACGGAGATGATTTCTAGGCCACCCAGCTGCCTAATTACTGGCAGCATCCCTGGATTTTTACAGCATGGTCCTTTGGAAAACAAAATGCCATATTATTGCAAAATAGGTACAAATCTAAAGCGTTTTGTATCCTGCAAACTTTAGATTTTACCTAGTGTGTGACTTTTAAGAGACCTGTACTGTATGTTGAATTAAATAGAGCAACCTGTTATATTTTTGTAACATATTAAAATTTAATTTACCAAGATGGGCAAACTGAAATTCTAATTTCATTTTCCAACCTGATCTGGAGGACAGTGGTGGCATTATTGACAATTTTCTAGGGACAATAGTGAAAACCCTGGGTTTTGTGCAGCCTTGCACTTATAGTGTCCGTACTGTATTCTTATGAAATGATTTAGCCATTCCCATGAGTATTCTTAGCAATGTTTTATATCTGATTCTTTAAGAGTATTCTTAAAACTTGATGGGCTATTTTTGAGCTCTGCTAGAAAACTGTATTAAGATGATATTAGAATTAAAAAAAAAAAAATTAAAAAAGGACAGTAAGTAGGTTTTATTCTGTATCCTGAAACTGTGGCCCTGCTTGTTTATAGATAGGAAAGACCTTTTCTTGTTCTAATAATGCATTCCTAATCATAAACATCTGTATAAAATAATGCAGATGTATGTAATTATAAAAGTATTTAAGGCTTATTCAAGATTTCTGGTTTTGAGCCTTTGCAGTCTTTCTTGGTTTACAAAACAATGTTGAAAATACATTTCTTTATTAGGAAAAATCTTTTCTTTCCAGATCAGAACAAAAAAACATTGCTATATTTTTCCTCAAGTTACTGCTCTCCCATGATGCATCATTGATGCTGTTAATACTTTTTCTATGTATTAAACTTTGTTATCACAGTATTACTGGGGGAGTAATTGCAATCCATTTAGCACAAGAAAAAAAAAAATAGGTGAGTGAGTTACTGCTGTCTCCAGTGACTAGTGTTAATTAACTCTGGCTTCATCTCCCCTGTAAAAATGAGCACTTTTTAAATGGTTGTGAAATGATCTTGTGGCTCAACTGTATTTATGAAATGTCTTTCCATTTTTAATCCAAGAAACTGTCCAGCAGTTTAGACATCTTGCAGATCATGCCACTTAAGAAAAAAAATCCCCCATATTAGTCAGGTTTTCTATACATAATTCTATTTACAAGAAAATATCAGTATCCTGTGCCCCAAACACAAGAGGACTGTTTGGGGTGTAGTTTGTCTTCTCTTACTTGTATCTTTAAGACTGCTACAGGCAGCACCTTCTGTTCTACATGGGCTTCTTCACAGAACTTCTGTCTCTCAGAAGTCTTCTGTGTTCTGTCTCTCATCAAAGCTGCCTCCTCAGCTTCCATGCACATCATTTCCCTCTCTTTTGTCCTCGTCCACTCCTAGACAAAGGGATCAGCAGAACTTTGGCATCCACGTAAGCTAGATTTCTGAAGGGATTTGCATAGTTCTATATTTTGGGTTAGAAATCTCTTTCAGTTATTACCTGTTTGCCAAAGTATGCTTCTTGCCTCCTCCCAGACATATGAATATCAGGTCAGTAGTTACATGTCAGTGTTAACAACGCTTAATGCCAACTCTAATAGTACATAATTTTAGTATTTGTTTTCTCTCTTCATTGTCAGGTAAGGCCACTTTTATCACTGCTTATAAAACCATAGTTAAATCTTTTTAGATGGCTACTTTCTGTCTGTTACAACTATATGTCAGAGTCTGCAAAATGGTCCCTGTCCAGTGCAACTAAGTGTAGCATGGGAAAAAATCTATCATAAAGAAGAAAAAAAAGAGAGTAGACAAGTTAATGTAAAGTGTCCTATCACAGAGTATATCTTGCTAGTGTGAACTGTCTTTTTGCATGTGATTTTTAGATACAAGGCACAAAACCAAACCACTAGCAATGTGCACTCTGTGGTGAGCATTCCGATATATTGACAAGCTGAACTCTGGCAGGTTCTGTCATCCTCAAAGCGCCAGTGAGATTTCAAGGCACAAGCTAAGTCCAGCAGAGGGAAAGTTTGGTACTTTAGCTAATGATACACTCACATTTGGGTTGGTTGTTTTTTGGCGTCTGTGCCTGATTGCCTAAATACAGTATTCTGCCAAGGTGATGGCATGGTAATCGCTGCATATTTCAAAGAAGGCACTCTGAACTCCTTGTCTCAGGTGACTAAAAATATCATTTTACTCTGTATGCACATATTGATTAGTTATTTTCACCAACTCCAGTTACAATTGGTACTGCTGTGGTGGATGCCAGATGAACACATCCTAAGGTGATTCTCAGCCTTTAGTCTAATCCAAGAGCTGACCCAGTTCAGATGTAATAGATACATCATTGTTGCCCAGACATCTCATACATATGTTGAATTAGATCAAATGTGAACAAGTGCATGATAACATACCAAATCTGTAAACTACACTACTATGTGTGCTGTTCATACCTTTGCTATGCTGCAATTGTACCCTTCAGTTATTTTAAACCTTTGGAATGTAATGGAGAAAAATGCTTGCTTGCAATAAGTAATGTTGGTTTGTTAATTAATACTCATTGTGTTAAATCTTGGGTATATGTGGATTGCTTGCACAGAGTGGGTAGCTGTATTCTGTCTCATTCAAAAACAAAAGCCAGAAAATACTGCGTTGTTGCCCCACAGTACTTGTATTATCTTGGGTTGCTATGACATTACCACACATAATACAACATAATGGCAACAGAAAGCAAAAAAGCATTCTGGCCTGTGAGAGTGTTGATGTAAACAGATAATGAAGCTTTCTATTGTATGCCATGATAATAGCACAGGAACAGAAACAGATCTTTATATGATAGCAGCTTTGATTTATATATTTACTGGGTTTTATATAAGGCATTCATCATGATTCTGTCCTCCTGCACAAATAATTACATATAAATTCTACATGCCAAGATATCAGAGCCACTATCTATAGCAAGATCTTTTTCATTTGTCCAACCCATTTAGCCGCTGAATAGGATATAGCATTTTAACCACAAATTTCATCATGATACCGAACCTTTTGGGATAGTGACTTTTGGGCCCTTTTTTAGTTAGGCGAGGGGATAATTTCATTCAGGCTCTTTGCATCAGAAAGACTGTCTTTTCATGTGGAAGCTACTGGTGAACATCCTAGAAGTTGCATGTTTTGTGGTGAACTTGCTTCAGCAGTATGAGAGAAATATTTTCCTTTGGGACTCAGGTTTGGGTCAATGTCAGAATAATTTTAGCGCCCATCAGCCAACCAGCTGCACAATCACCCAGTCAGTGTGAGCTCTGGTTGCAACACCAACCACGTACTGAGGGCTCCATGTGTGATACAAATGTTCTGAGGGACAGATGCACTATGTAGTGAAGGATGTTTGGAACTGACCCGATCCTCTAGGCTCAGACATGCAAGAGCAGTACTACAAGTCCTCCTTCCTGACTTCTGGCAGCTCTGCATCTGCTGCCTCTCTCTGCTATCCATAAGTCAGTGACACACAGGCTGATTCCTATGAGCTTCCTGTGGTATGAAAGAACTTGAGTTATACTTCAAGGTTGCCTTTGAGAGTTCAGAATTGCAATGTGGGCAACTTTGCTGAAGGCTATAGGCCATGGTATAGATGGAATTTGGAGTTAAGGGAGCTGTAAGGTTAAACCTATATACTGGAGTAGAAATCGTCTAACTCTGCCATCAAGTGAAGTCAGAGGGGCTTGACAGCAAGTTAAGTCTCCACAGGGAGTGAAAAGGTTGAAATAATTTGAATTGGGAGCCCTCCCCCTCCCTCACCAGTTACAATCTTAAATAGTTTAAGGCTCAGCAGAGCAATGGGAATGCTTTGCGTTGGCCTCCAAAACAAATTGTAAGCTGGTGCAACCTGAGAAACTCTGCTGTGAGTATACTCCCTGGGTTCTGGCAAATGAGTGCACGGGTATTCTGCTCCCAGAATGCGAGGTTTGAATTGACTAAGAATTCTCCCCACACCACCCAAAAATTATGAATAATATACTCAATGGGATAAGGGAAAAAAGTATATAACTCCCTCCCACCACCATTCAAAAGTTATTTTTTCCCTGAACATCCCCTTTCTCCTACGCTCACTTTGGACTGAAAATCCATTATTTGGTAGAGTCAGGTTAACAGCAAAGAGAAAGGCGTCACATCAGCTGCCTGGTGCATGGGATTTTGGAGGTGCTGTGATACTGGGAAATAGCTTATTTGTGTCTGTTGCAGCTGGACTGTGTCTTTGCAGAAACATTTTGTATGTTAGATTGAGAAAAGAAGCTGATACTTTTAAGATGTCTTCTTGATTCTTTTGACACAGGTCATCCAAAAAAATAAGCTGACTCAGGATCGTGGTACAAAAAGTGAGGAGAAGAAGAATGTGTTAGATGGTGATAAAGATACTCAGGAGCTCTTGGTCACATTCAGCCAGACCTTGGCAGTGCCCTGGGACTCTTTCAAGAGCTCTGACCCTCACAAGCACCTCTGATCTCCTGTACCACGAAACAAAAACTGTATGATTTCACCAGGAACTGTAAGGACAGTTTTACTCCATCGCTCTTTGACAGTCTTTAATTCTATAGCCTAATAAAAAACCGAAAAAGCAGACAGAAATCAGAAAGAATTATTCCTTATAAGCTTAAAAATGTTAGTATTTGTATTTTCAGCCCTCATGAGTGGTCCGTATATTATGCATGTTAATATGTATCTTTGAGTGATATTAAAAATAGCATTCTGATCATATGACAAACCAGTTGCTATAGTAACTACATTTTTGCTGTAGAACAGCAAAGTAATAATGTGTAAAATGTGTAAATTATCAGTGTGTAAGAGCAACTGGTGCGTCTTCGCTCTATTATTCTGCTTTAAAATTAATCTTTGCATGAATATACATATCTCATTCATATATTCTCATGACACTCCTGTTGCTGGCTCCATCTCTTCAGTTGGCCACCCTTGCAGTGCTTAAGTGAGACGTGACATTTCAGCCAAAAGTAAAAGGAGCAGGAGAAGCAGAGATAATGGACTCAATCCAAAGTAAAAAGGCTTACACTGATTTCAATGGACTTTGCCTCGGGCATTATGCAAACAAAGGTGATTTATGAGGGATAGCATAAAAAGGCAGAGTTCACTCATTTTTGCGTGCCTGTTACCACATTCTCCTGCTGAAATCTGAAAAGATGTTGCACTTGACACTGGGGAGAGACAGGATCAAGCGCTAACATGTTGGAGTTTTCCATAGCAGGATGAGGATGTCTCAGGGAATGTGGAACCAATTTTACAAACTTCATCTCCTTTCACCCCAAAATTCCAAACTTCGAGATTTACACATCTGTCAAAAGTTTTTTTGGCCATTGAAATTTCTTAGGATAGATAAGATAAGTGTTACTAAAATTTAAGAGTGGGTGAGAGACATGGAATGAAATCCTGGCTTAGCTGAAATCAATAGCAAAACTCTCATTGACAGTATTTCACGTTTTCTGTTTAGTGTCACACTGAAGAGGGCAGTGACCTACTGGCCTGCAGGAGATTATAACCCCCCAAAACCCAACAGAGATATTTATTTTGAACTCCAGAGAAAGGAGTGATGTTTGTAGCAGTGCTGGCTACAGATCAGCTATATTCCCATCCAGGGGGAATTATACAGGTAACCAGTAAATCATTTGGCTCACTTGCTTTAATTATACTAGGTGACTCTGATATTTTATTTTATTGGGCTTTTTAGTTTTGCTGTAGTTCATATTTTAAAATAAGTTGATTGAACCTGAAGTCATTCCTAATTTTAAGATTTCAAGGCATTGTTTTTCTTGTTGCAACCACAGCGCAGTTGTGATTACAATCTGCCTTGTAACAGCACCTGCCTAAGTGGAACAGTTAGTTATTTACTAACACTCCAGGAGGGACTCCAGATTGAAGGAGATCAGCTGTGTCTCTGAGCTCATGGGTAGCCCGGTACTAAAACGTGAGTCCAGATTTACTGTGTATGAACTTCATGATACAGCCCACCCCCTGTTCTGCATAACAAGCGGAATTCTCATTGTTCAAATGAGCCAAAGCCCATTTTTGAAGGAAATACATGTTCCAAAATAGAAGGCTATTGTTTAAAATCAGAATTTGTTTATTATAGTAAGTCATTATCAGGAGCTTCTGCCTTTCCCTTGGAACATTTGAAAAGCAGCACTACTGTTACCTTAAATTCTGCTGGAAAATTGTATTATGGGACTCTGACACTGGTCCAACCAAAACTGCTTGTATTGTGTAGCTGTTTGGAACAAAGCTTTTCTATAAAGTCATGCTCTGAAATCTACATATGGAAACCAGCAGACTTTATATCAATCTTGTTACATGCAAAATTAACAACTTGGTGGGCTGCTAATAGTTTTATGTGACAACAAACTAAAATTTTCCCTGTTTCCTGAGTCATTCCTACAATATGAGCTCTGTCATTCAGTGTCAGATTCGTGTATCTATAGCACCAGTTTTTGAAATAAGAATTTTGCTGGAGATTCTTTTTCTTTCTAGTGTGTAAATTTCACATATCAAAAATTGTTTAGCTGGAAATGATGCTTTGATACCTCCACCTCTGTTCTTGTTCTATGGACTTGATGCTCACATGGAGTCTCATGACACTGTAGAGGTAGTTGGAGCTAGCTGAGGTGACCCCAGCTCCAGAAAAAAATGTGGGACTATGCTGTCCTGTGATATTTACCTGTTTCTTATCTGTAGCACGGAGGAGGAAAATGTGGTGATAGAGATTCCAGCCCAGACAAAACAGTAGCAGCAGCAGCAGCCTGTCTACCATTCTTAAAATGTGCTGCACTGGCAATTCCAGTGCAAAACTCACCAATTGAATTGTTTTAAGAAAGCCTGAGGGTATGGGGTTTATGCTCACCTTGAAAGCTTTTCCTTTGAAATTTAAGATCTTTGGGTAGAGATCCAGGATTTTCTAAGCAAAGGAAAATCCTTCTTTCTCTCTTGTTTTGTTTGGTTTGGTTTGGTTTGGGGTTTCTTTTTCAAACAGGAACCCCAAAAGATAATAGCCTAAAGAATGTGTGTTATGAGAAGTAATGGAAGCAAAATATATGTTATTGCAGTTATAAACCTTATTAGCAAGTCACCTTTAACTTGATGAGTCATTTTGTGGGGTCAGAATTGAGTGATTTAAACCACTTGTCTTTCCAGCAGTACGATAGTTACTGAAATAAGCCTCATAAGTAAGAACTGTTCAGGAATTTACTAGCAAAATAATTTTGCCAGGAAACAATTAATTGACCTTGAAGATATGAAAATATGAAATGTTTTACTCAGAAAAGATTTCTTTGGTTTGGCATGCGAGTCCTCTGCTAAACCAAGACATTTTTGGCTACTTCTAAGCAGTCCCAGAGAATCACAGAATTGTAGAGTACCAGATTGGAAGGAACCTTAAGGATCATCTGGTCCAACCTAGATTGGCAAAAGCGCAGTCTAAAAAAGATGGCCTAACACCTTGTCCAGTTGAATCTTGAAAGTGTCCAATGTTTATGAATCCACCACTTCCCTGGGGAGATTATTCCAATGGCTGGTTGTTCTCCTTGTGAAAAATCAGAATCTCCCCAGGAATAACTTGTACCCATTACCCCTTATCTTTTCTGTGTGACTGTAAAATGGGAGTATCCAACTTCTTTGCCGTTTAAATACTGGAACACAGTGATAGGGCATCCCCTAAGCCTTCTTTTCTCAAGACTGAGCAAACAGTTCTCTCAGCCTTTCCTCATACGACAGGCTTCCCAGTCCTTCGATCATCTTGGTGGCCCTTCTCTGAACCATCTCTAGCCTGTTCACAGCTTATTTGCATATTGGGGGACCAAAAATGAACACAGTATTCCAGATGTGGCCTGACAAGGGCTGAGTAGAGTGGGCTATGACTTCTGCAACCCAGCATCCTGTTGACTTTCTTTGCCTCAGCAACACACTGTTCACTCATATTGAGTGGTGTTGTCCACCAGGACCCCCGTGTCCCTTTCCACTGAGCTGCTTCCCAGCAGGGGTAGATCCCAGCCTGTGCTGCATTCCTGGATCATGTTTTCTC
This sequence comes from Thinocorus orbignyianus, assembly GCA_013400375.1. Lineage (NCBI taxonomy): Eukaryota > Metazoa > Chordata > Aves > Ciconiiformes > Thinocoridae > Thinocorus > Thinocorus orbignyianus. The sequence continues at coordinate 650,698 of VXBW01003904.1, read as the reverse complement.
AGATGCAAGACCTTAAAATTGTCCTTGTTGAACTTCCTAAGGTTCTTGTTAGCTCACTCTTCCAGTCTATCCAGGTCTTCCTGCAGGGTGACTCCCCCTTCTGAAGTATCCACTTCCCCACTCTGTTTGATGTCTCCTTCATTCCTGCAGTTGTGTCCGTTTTTTATGAGGGATCACAATTTTGCTTAGGGATTAGGGTATTCCTTGCAGGATATACCTCCAGGATATCCCTGGGAGGTATCCCTGAGATATTGCAAATACACTGGCATTATTTCTTTCTCTTCACTGTTTCTTTCTTATAGCCCCACAAACTAATTTTGAGCCATCATACAATGATTTGGGTTGGAAGGGACCATAAAGATCATCTAGTTTCGACTCCCTCATCATAGGCAGGGACACCTTCCACTAGACCATGTTGCTCAAAGCCCTGCCCAAGCTAGCCCTGAACACTTCCAGTTTGGATGAGGATCATGGATTCATGTCAGCATGAAAGGGATACTTTTTTAATGGAGAACATCTTTCTGGGATTGGAAAAACAGTCCAGGCTGTTGCTTTGATCCCAAAGCTCAACAATTCGCATGAGCTTTGCAGGTATGGGACACTTCGTTTCTCAAATGGGGAAGAATGTATCAGACGTACCAATTTTGTTCTAAAACCCTTCATCTTAGTTATGCAAAGCCATAGAACTCTATAGCAATATTCAGGGAATAGTTCCCAATTCAATGAAGGCAAAGACAGCAGAATCTAAAATTCAATTTGCCTGATATTCTGGACAGAAGCCAGAAGTCCATTTACATATAAATATATAATTTATAATGTCAAAATGCTTCAAGGCCTTGCATGCAAGTGCTTTGGATTTTTCTGGAAAAAAAAAAAAAAGTTTCTTTTCATCCTCTTGTCTTTAGTTTCAATTAAATCATGTTTCATTGTTGCATGCATTACAATAAATTAAGAGGGCAACCTTTTCTCTCTTTGCATATAACTGGCATATAAATGACACTTCCTGCATGACATAAAAACTAAGATAATTGTTTTATAATTAATTTACCTAAATTAATTTAATAGAGGAAAAAATGCATAATTTTATTATAAATGTGTCCAATTCATTTAGAGAAAATAAACAGAACATAGTTTCTAACTCTAGCCTCTTTCTTCAAAACACCATTCTTCATGAACAGATTAGATGCTGAGGTTTTTTAGCTACTGAATTTTTTTCTCATTACTGTTTCTGAGTGTCAGTGCATTCTGGATGTTGGCTGGATCAAAAGAGATAAATATAAAGATATCAGAACTGAGAAAATATTTTCAAAATATTTCAGTATTTTAATTTTTTTAACTAAAACTTTGTTTCTTGTATATGTTCCGCTGCTGCTCTAGTGTATTTTGTTTGTTGGCAATACTAATGACAAATAACCAATTCATCTGAGAAAAACAAATTCTGGCTTTGCAGCAAGAGCTTCTGATCACAGAAATTTGTTTTTCAGACTATGGAACTGCATATCAAATGTGGAGACATTTCACAATATATTGTGTTGTAGTCCTTTATTCTAAAACAAAAATCACCAGCAAGTATTTTGATGAATGGATATACAAGAAAATTGTTCAGCTGATGGATCAACCCCAACTAGGAAAAAAAAATCCCAGTAGCTCCCTGCCATTTATTCTCATGAGCTTACAGATTTTTTGAACATACAGATAAAGAAACACCAGATTTTAGAATAATAAACAATAAGAAGTGGGTTTATTATTATTATTATTATTATTATTATTATTATTATTATTATTGAATAATAAATGCTAGAAGAAAAGGAGCATTTATGCAGATGAAGTAATGGGGCGGGGAATACAATATTGTTTTTTTGGCTAGGAAAATGTGTGCCTTTTATGAGAAATAAATATTTTACCATAAAGGCAGGTACCTGGGCAGGAACCTTGAGAAATATACTTATCCTGGTGCAGACTGAGAAAACAGAAAATACACAGGATAAAGGAAAACTGGTCAAAGAGAACCTGATCTTGGAATGTGGTGATCTATGGGAGTGGGTAGAAAATTCGAAAATTCCTCATGGATAATTAATAAATAAAATAAAAAAAGTAGCGCAAGGCTTTGAATCTTAACAATGTGTTTAACTGTCAGGAAAGAATAGAGAGCACAAAAGAACACATTTGGAATAAATGTGGTTTTGAGAAGGATAATAAACACCTTACTTTCCATGTGGCAGTAACAGTAAGGGTGGTAATCAGCACTCTTAGGTTCAGAGTGGACAAACAGCTTATTGAATAGGCCAGATGTTGGCAGGAATTGTAGCACTGTGCCATCAAAGGAGACTTCAGCCACAGCTGAAGGAACCAGCCTAATGCAAGCAGGTTGACTGGCACAGCTCTTTCTGCCAGCGGTCACTGCCTGATTGCCACATAGTCACTGGACCAACAAGAAGTTATGAGTTGGTGCGAGTAATGAAAACATTACAAAAACAAGTGGCCTAAGAGAATAATCTTCTTCCCTGATCACCAGTGGTTTCTTTTTAAATAATAGGAAGGTAAATAAAAACAGGTGCTTAAGTGAGGTTTCGTTACTGTTTAAGACATTAAGGAACACAATTAGTGGAGTCAGCTGGATTGAAAAGTTCAGTGTCTTGAACACGGATGAGCTCTGGAATATTTTAAAGCCAGAACTGCAAAATCTCTCTAAAAATTTGAAGGAGAGAAGTGTAGAGAGGGTATTAGAACGAAACACATTGAAAGCTAAAAAGACTCAAAAAGGACATAAGGAACGAACAGCAAACCCACAGGGAATGCAAAAAGCTATTGATCAAGGAAGCAAGATAGATGAAAGGCAAAAAACTGGAAAAAGTGAGAGAAGTACCTTAAATCAGACTGAATTAGGCATTATGGAGAAAATACAAAGAAAGAAAGAAATAGCAGAAAGTTTATTATTAGTAAAGTTAGCAAAGAACAATGAAGGAAGCCATAATTCTATGCAGGGGGCTCGGGTTAAGGTTTAGCTATAGCTCAAACACAAAATGAATATTTTTTTTTCAGTTTTTGCTAAGGGGGAAGATGTTGAGCAATGACTTCTCTTGCTAAATAGATCAAGATACCCAAGGGAAAAGAAGAGAATCTGAAATCTCCACATTTGGGAAAGAATCAAAATCCAAAATAATTTAATATCATCATACACAGGGAGAAAGCATGTACGTAATCATCAATGCAGCATGAAATAATCAGTTTGTTAGCTACGATTTTTATATATTACTTTAAAAGGTGGAGAATAAGAAATATAAACTATATTAAGAAAGCAGGAAAAGTATTCTGGACAATTACAGGTTCGTGAGTTTTACCTCAACAGCGTATAAAGTTTGGAATAAATGCGGAAGGAAAGTATTAAAAAAAAAAAAAAAACAGATATGAAGCTAAGCGAGCTATAACCTAACTTGTATTTACCAGAACTAACTTGATATCATTATTCAATAAAATAACTGACTTAACTAAGAAGTAAGGTAGGTCAAGTCTTCTTGGACTTTAGCGGCACATCTAATTTAGTGTTCCAGTGGAATTTACTAATTGCCCTAGAGAGAATGGGTATTAGCAGTGAACTCGTAAAATAGGTGAAGAGCTGACTGAGGGCGAGATAATAACGCAAAGGCTTGTGCTTAAAGGGGATCATCAGACTGGAAGGAAGTTCCCTGAAGCCTTGAGGGATCATTAGGGACTGATTAAGGACACCTAATCAGTTGTCATGACTGTCATGGGATAGAGTGAGAGTTTACAGCTTAAGTGCAGTAGCTCTTTCTCTGAACACACTTGCCCCTGGGTACCCCATGGTTAACCGGAGACAGCTCCTCTCTTCTGCTAAAGGTAGGAAGGTGCATGCGGGCAGTTGCCCCACAGTAAGTAGTTTGTTCTGGCTTTCTCTCTGGTAACCAGTTCCTCTGCCCATACTTTTCCTTAATAGCTTTAGTAATGACAAAGGCATAAAAAGTGGTAGTGTGGTAATGAGACAAAATTGGAGGTTTTGTCAATATGGAGAGGATCGAAGCATAATGCAGGAAGATCTGTGTTACCTAGAGGACTAAAATAGTAGAAAAGAGCTGTAATTCAATAACATAATGTGCAAATCAGTCACTTAGAGGGGCAAATAGAAAGAACTTCTCTGATAAGCTCAATGGCAGGAAATGACAGAGAAGGAGCGGAGCCAATGTACCCTCATCAGTTTTGGGATACATCTGAGCTATCTGAGGGATGCTTCTGAGAAGGTGGCAAGCCCAGTCCTCAGAGATACCCTCTGAGCCTCATGTCTCAGTTTGAAGATATTAACATGAGCACCCAGAGAGGTTTCTGCAGTTCTGATCACCAATATTAACAAAGGTGAATTCAAACTGGACTAGTGATTGTCAGGGGAAAGGATGGATAGTTTCTATGAGAAGGGATTAGAAGGTCTTGGTATGTTCACCTCTGGGTGAAAAAGGACTGGGAGAGAACATGTTACTGTGTGGCAGGGGAATGAAAAACCAGCAAGTAGAAGGTCTTTTGGGAAATACAACAAAACTGGTTAAAGCTAATAGTTATGAGCAGACCAGGCTGTAAATGAAGGTAGAACTGGGAATGAGAAGTTGTCAAAGAATCACAGAATTAAGTCTTGAAATTTCCTAGACCTTGATGGTCCTCATCAAAATACAAGAGTTAAATGTATATATATCTCTGTATGTATCTATATTTATTTATTAAAAAGTTTTAAAGTACTTTAAAATTTTTTGAAATTTTAAAAATAACTTTGTATACTTTATATGACATAGTTGTCACTAATAGCAGTTGGTAAGACCTGATGAGTTGGTAAGGTGTTAAAAGACACAGGACTTTTTAGCACTTAGTAAATGAAGAAGAGAGAATGATTTGGCGTGGTAGTGCCAAGGTATTGTGCAGTATGAGTATCTGCTGTTTTTGTTTTGTTGTTCTGTTTTGGTTTTCTGTTTTGTTAGTTCTCAGACCTGACACCCATTCGTGTTCAGTGAAACACTTGATAATGGCATATAGTTAATTGTGTGCTAAAGTTCTGTGCTTAGTGTGGAAGGGCTAAAGGACATGTTGCAATAGTTTGCAGAATTAAGATTACAGAGAAGTCTGAGCTGCTCTTTAGTTTTGCTTAACTATCTAATTTTTGCAGTAATTCTAAATTGCATAGCAGAATATTTTAATGCCGTATTTTTTGTATGGTGCATTAGTCAAGTTTTGCTGTTGTTTACAGAATTCTGCAAAGAAGCCAGGAAGGTATACGTCCTCTTTGTGGTGTGATCGTAGTTCTTTTTGGTTTCTGGCAGCACTGACAAATCTACTCCTTTAATTATGAACAGATTAAGTGTGTCAGACCTCTATCTTTAAGTGATAATATATAGATATTCTTGCTGTGTAATTAGTGTAGGTAAATCTTTACCCACTTTAGCTGAATTCTCAATGGAAGTTATTATTCTGAACTTTTAAAACTTCTACCCTTACAGCGAATAAAGGCCATACACACTTCCAACTGTAGCCAGAAATGAAAATCCTGTTAACTCAAGTGATGCAGGAGTAGATCCATAGTCCACTAGAAGCTAGTTTACAACTTGTAAACTTTAATGTTTGGAAAAGCATTTCTTTCCTTTCATCTCAAGGTTAGTGCTAAAAACTCCTTGATGACTTCAGCCGAAAATTGCGCAACTGCAACGAGAAGTTAAAGGCGAAATTTGAAGAAAACAGAAGTGAAATGCATTTTCATAGTTACTTGCCATGAAACACCGATGAGATCTCGTGGATATTATAAGATTTCAGTGGGAGTCGCCTGTGCTGAAAGGCAATTGCAGAAGAAGAGGGTGCATGTACTTAAAGGGTTGGAGATGTCAGGATGTCTCATTATACCATTGAACACAGTGATAAATTTCATAAATTGGAGCACTGGCTTGAAGATTTAAAAAAAAAATGAATCTGAAACACTGGAAATTACATGTCAGCAACAAGTCACATTGCAGAGGGGCTGAGAACGTGGCTTTCAGCTGGCAAGAGCAACGAGATTAAAACCATGCAGTGATCCCTAGGTAAAAATATATATAGTGGCCTTCCACATGAATCAGTCTGAAGGTGCAGAGCTGCCCCTGCATCCTAGGTAACCATAGCACAAACCAAGAGGTTTCAGGACAGCAGGTACTGCAGGAGAGGCACAATTTACTGCAATGAGTCATTTAATAGAATGGAATGCTGGTAAGTGGTAGGAGGAACTAGTTTTGTCGATGCAGGAAATCACGTACTTGGAAAGATCCTCTTATACTGGAAAATGTTACTTTTCAGTGAAACTGGAGAAGTTAAAAATATGAGATTGAAAAATGTCAGGGGTTTTGTGTAACTTAATCTCCTCTTCAGACGTCTAAATTGGCATCCAGTGTGCTGAATTTAGTTATCAAAATTCTGCCTAGATTTTGGATGTTGCATAGAGCACCACTTCTGAAATAAACAGCTGAATTTCCACTACATCACATCTGCTACATTTGGGGCAGTAAGGGTACAGTGGACATCAGAAAAGAATCCAAACAGAAAGAAGCAGGTGCCTTTCAAAGGTGCTAAAGAAATCTTACTGGCCTGTCTTGTCAAGAGGGTTAGGAAAGGTGGGCCCTTAGAAGACAGCTGTGCTGAAGAGCTTTGGGACAAGAGGAGGTGGAAGGTGACAAACAGCAGATCTCAACCTGGAATGAGGCCATCTAGAAAAGGACAGAATTAGAGATGGGCTGGGGTGAAGAGCTCTGATGCAGTGTCGGTGCATTGCAAGGATACCAGACACTGCAGACAACTGTTTTCACTCACTCTTCTTTCTACCCTAGGCTGCATTTCCCAGACATCCTAAATCCACACTCATACTGTGCCCTCTCTGCTATCAGAAACGGGGTGGCTATGCTCTCCTCCATCTGGAGGAAGCTCTGTGCTACACAGCCCATGGGGGTGCCTGCCACCTAGAAGAGGGTGAAATTCACTGACCCCAACTTTTTCTGACAAAATGAGAATTTACATTCATTGCCCCTAACACATGAAACTATTTTAAGCTTCAATGTGCATAAAGCTATTTTTGCTAGTTGCATGGGGTGTTTGCCACTATTCTACGTACCTCATCACATTTAGTGTGTAAAAATGCTCTCTGTGGAAATACCTGGATCAAAACCAATGAGGAAGCTGCACACATACTCCAAACACCTGCATATCACAAAAATTTAACAGTGCCAGCACCAAATGGTTCTGGTTTATCTCAGAAGAATGTTTGCAGCTAATCCTCTCTTGTGGACATAGATAAACATACTGCAGTTAATACATACTTATCATAATTCAGCGGAGACATTTCAGAGTGCACCACTTAACTGCTTTTCAATTTCTTTTCCTGTTTTGTCATTATCATTGTTAAAGAAAAACACTTACAGGTGATTTTTTGGCCCCATCTTGGAACTACGTTCACAGAGTACTTCAACTTTCTTTTCCTCTCATTGCTGCTTCTCTTTGGATAAAAATCTATAGAGCTGTGGGAGAGGTTTATGTAAAGCATCTAGCTGCACTGCAAGTTTCTCAGGCCCTGTGCTGGCAATGCTAGAGTCACTTTGGGGTTTGAAATTTAAATTGGAGGTATCTGATCTATATTTACTCTTCTGTGGGACAGTCATTTTTTATAGTCAGATTTTGATTTTAATTTCCTGAGTATTATAGTTTCATTCAAACCAATGATATGTTATTTATTCTTTGCCTTTCTTTTAGATGTGATATTGAGTTCAAATCCAGAGTTGGTATAGATCAAAACAGATTTACTCATGTACTAGTTTGCACTAGCTGAGCCAATATTTTCTTGTCCTTGTGTTCTGTAACTTCAACCATGCTTTTCATCAGTTCTACTTCTTAAGGTGGCACTTTTCTCCTGCATGGCTCCCCCAAATTTCCATTCCACAGTCTCCATCTTGTCCTAAATGGTGTGACTCTACTCATGTATCTTGTGTTCCGGACATTGGATCTCCTCAGTCATGCAGTTGTACTCTCAGTGACATGAAGCTTCTCCAGTGAAAACCAGTTACTTTATCTCCTGCATCTTCCTCAGAAGCATATTGTAAGAGGGTTGATACAGACATCCAGGTAAGCAGGTAAGACAGAAAGCTGAATTTTGATGCCATTCCCCTAATGGGCCAAGCAGCCCAACTGCAGAGGTGCATAAAAGAGTGTGAGTGCCAACAGGTTTACCCTACTTGAGTTTCCTCATTATCTGGAGATTTCTCTGGGAGGTAATTCCTGCCATGCTTCTGCTATGTTTCTCCTTCTTGCATTGAACAAGCTCTTACATGCAATACAGAGACTTTTCCTTTTCTGTGTGTTATTTGAGACTACCCTGGAGTTCCAAAGTCAAGAAAGACAAAATCAATAAAACAGGACATTCGTTGTTCAGTGTAGCAATCTTCCGTTCTACTTCCATAACATGGAGCTCTCTGTTCTGGTCTGCCTCCACTGCCACGGTTTATCCCACATGCTTCAGGATGCTGCAGACTGGATATTATTAATCTTTGATTCCATTACTTGAGCTAAGAGCATATTAACATCTCAGCAGCGTGTAGGGTGATAGACCAGATAATCCTTTCCACCACAAGTTAGTACTGCACAGCAGAGGTTTTGAAGTTGCAGCATGACAGACTTTCCTTTTACTTGCTTCACCAAAATTCATGAGGGTGTAGCTTGCAGGAGAAGAGGGAGAGGCATTAACTTGTCACAATACTTCAGCCATCTCCAAAAGAATTTTATCTCACTGTTTCCTCAGCCCAAATCTTTTCCTGTTCACACATACCAGAAATTGATCATTTTACTCTGTGCAAACTCCTTCTACTGAGTGGCCTGACCTTTGCAAATTTACTCATGTGCCTCCATCTTCACAGTTTGTTACAGAACCTAGCCCAACGTGTGCTGCATGTGAGGCTGGGAATTAAATGCAAGCTTTTGTGTATTATTCTTTGAGAGATGTGCCTTGTATATAAATATATTCAGTCAGTGCTTTTCAATGATTGTCTCTAATAGTCTGACAGTCAACTGTACTTCAAAAACATCGCTTTCCTTGAGATGAATTCCTCACACCAAAGAAACATTTTTCTACTAATATTTTTGTTCCCAGGGTGGTTTAATAGCCATTATTCTTTTGGAGTGGGGACAGAAAGCATGCCAGTGTGAGGCATAGTTATGAACTGAATAAGCAGGGTCTGGTTTTGCCAACTAGGAATGATATAACAGTGTAATCACACATGCTGATAAGATCAGTACATACCTGCTTGCCTAAAAATTGACAGTGGTTAAACATCTCATGTGCTAGGCCATTTCAGCCTTTCCTAGTTTTCTGGTACTCTTGTTTATTGGGTCTATCTTCCTTTTGCCTTTTGATTTACAGTACCAGTATAAATTTGTTGAGAACAGAGATTATATGTTTCTACAGCAGTTGGCAACTGATCTCATTCAGAGCTGGAATTCTACTCAATAAAAATAAAGACTATACTTTAGATGCTGGTGGGTATTCCTTCTCGCAGATAGGCATAGCATGTAATATCTGAGAGAGGGCATGTATGTATGATTTTGCATATAAAGTGGGTTTGAATCATTCATAGGCTTTAGGGAAGTGCCTGTAAGCCTATTTCACCACCATGGTAGCCCCGGAGCAAATGCAATGCTAATACTCCTGCTTAGTGATTTTAAATAGTTTGTAAGCTGCTGTAAAAAATGTGTTGTCAAACTCTGCAACTAATTTACTTCTTCCAGTCTATAAAACAAGGAAAGGAAACATCTGTTTAAATGGGAATGTAACGGCAGAGGGGATTATACTTTTCTTGTCTCTGTTGTTGTTCATTGTGTTTAATCGGTTTAAACACACAAAAATGAATGTCACTGATTAATAAGTAGTAATATTTATTAGAGCTTGAGACCCTGCATAAGCCAGTGTAGATGAAAATTTTTGTGACGCTGCTGGCATTTCTGAAATAAATTAAGCAGATGTGGGAACATTCCAGACATTGCTGAAGACATAGTTCACTCCACGTGGTTGAAGTTACGGCAGACTTAGCACAGATGACTGGAGCTATCAACACAACTTCTTTGTCCATAAATTCTCTGCACAAAGGGTTAACGTGTTGCACAAGACATATCCTGCATGAGAATTTTCATATTCCTCTGTGTGATACATTTATCTACATGTGCTCTGTGTCTACCTCTCAGATTATTCAGCCCCTGGTATGCCAGAATAAGTGCTTTAGAAAGGTCAACCCTGCCTGCAGGGAGGCAGCCTCACCAGCCTCCAAACTCACAAAACCCAGAATCCATTTTTTTGCGTGTGCTTTATAACACTGCTGAAGAAAATGCACTAGAGCAATGTTCAACAGAGTGTGAAAAACACTAAAGGGTTTTACCCTGGCCATTGTTTACTGTGAAATGCCAGTCTGGAGCTCTAGCACAGCTCAGGCTGAGGGGCCTTTCCTTGTCTGTTCTATTCTGCTTGGTTTCTATGGGTTTTTTCATCTATAAGGTAAGACAATCTAAGGTTAAGCTGTTGCTGACAGAAAAGAAATAAATAATTCGGTATGAATATTATGACATAATCTAGTGAGATGAACAAAAATACTGGGGGCATGTTCTATTGATCATTTCTTACTCCAGAGCATGTGGTTCTCTCTTACTGAGCCTTGAGGACCCAGGAAGAAAACTGATCAAGCCATGAATGTTACTTTACAGGTTTGGATATAGATTGGTATTTGGGTGGTGTAGATATGTATGAATAGAATAATGTATGAAAGCTTTTTATTGATTCAAGAGTTTCAGCAGTACATGTAAGAGCATCCAGAATAAAGTGTGGAACATTCTCAGTAGAACAGAGAACAGAGAAAACTCTCAAGAAAAAAAACAACTGTTGTTTGGCGCCCAAAGTAAAATACACTGGAGTGCAAGGAGAATAATGTGAAAAATACACCAAAACAGTAAGTAAAAACATCTTGGGGGAACAAAACAAGTGTTTGAGGACACTCCCAGTAACCAGCAATGAGCAATCAGTATGAAGAGTTGGCAGCAGTTTGTGTTAGAGCTCCTTGAAGCACGAAATGTTGAAGCACGAAAAGAAACTTGCAGGATCTAGGTCTTAGAGGGACCTGTAGGGGTGGGATCTTCCAGGTCTGTCGTAGCTTAGGATTGAGGGTATCTATTGACTGTGCAATAATCCACAGACATCTCATACGGTAATTATTAGAAACAGAAGCAAATCAAGGCATATTCATGTATTGGGTCTCCACATAGAAATGGATAAGTGGTAACAGTTCCTTTCAGTTTGCCTCAGGTAGCTGGAGAGGACAATCAGAGCTCTACAAAATTGCATAAATGGGTCAAAGTTTGGGTATTTCATTTCTAATTTCCTTAATTATTTTTTTGTCTGTAATCAACATTTTCTCTTCAACGAAACTGCATGCTCCCTCGTCCCTAATACTAGATTTGTGAAGTGTTATTCCTCTTCCATGGTGACTGATGGAACAAAATCAATGGTGGAGCATGTATAGTGGGCAGCAAGGTAGACAATGAGTAACATGCTAAGGGTGAACTCTCAATGAAACATTGGGGCATTACATTTAAGACTTAAATCTACACAAAGCACTCCTAGGAGCCTAAATAACATTTTTGTGAAGAATAAATATCAGCTAAGAGATCCGACTGGATTTTTGCAAACTTGGATTTTCTGAATCCACCTGAGGACTCAGGTGGCATTTCTAGGGCTTAAAATGGATTTTCTAAGGCCAGCATCTCTTTTGGGTTAAGCAGAAAAAAGGCAGCTTAATGGCCCTTTAAAACATGGTTTTTGTATTTTGTTTTTATTTTTTAGATATTTGTGCACATTTTAATCAGTCTTCTGGAAAGTCCAAGGCAGGTGTTGTATTGTTAACCTCAAAATATCCAGCAGCTACCCTTGATTAATGGGTGAAATTCAAGGTTGAAGAGATTTACATGTAAAAAAAATATTTTTTTTATCTCGGTGAAGACACGAGAATGAAATAAAGGAATTTTGTTATTGATTTAAACACTACACATCCTTTAAGACACACCAACCTATGCAATTTTGAAATATTGTCTTATCAACATAGAAAGAGGAAATTAGTATGTCCTTTTAAGAATGTCTTCTTCACATGAGAAATGAAATAAAACATGAAGTTCAGCATATGTGTTGCTTCATGGAGAAGAATTGCTTCATCAGGAGATGAATGAGCCTTTTTTTAAAGTCTCTGAAAGGCAACCATCACTTTTACAAGAACAAAGAATGGAAGGGCTTAAAAATGCTGTGTGCAGGCTATTTGTAGCACTTGAACAATGTCAGTCAGAAGATTTGAACCAGTGGGAAATGATTCCATTGGTTTTCTAGCTTTGATCACAAGAGGGAGTATTTGCAAGTAATCTTTCCTTGTAAAACAAAAATGCTGCTTAACAATGCAAGCAGTGAATTTGGGCAATTAACTGGGGTTTTTTTTGTGATGCACCAGCAGCAACCATACCAAACTTGCAACAAGTGCAAATTTTTTTTTGTTTCTCTGTGGAAGAGCACAAGATGAGGAGACCTTCAGAAATTTAATGTAAATTGTACACCAATCATGGTAAACTGTTTTAGAGTTGAAGTCTACCACTCAGTTTAGATTACTGTGGCATAAATGCTTTGTTAATGCATCAAAAGAATAAATAAAACTTTCTTCTACTTGTATCTTCCTGCCCGAAAGAGACTGGCCTTTCCATAGAGAAAGTTTTAATTTCTATTAGTCATAATCTTTAATTATACGTTTTTGGAAGATAAGATGTCAAGGAAAGGAACATGTGGATAATTTTTTTTTTAAAAGCAACTTTGGATTAGTGTGATTTAAAGGTCACAGTTTAAAGATATCTGCAAGTTCATAAGCAACAGAAAAGTCATCATTCATTACCAGTGACGTGACTTGCAACTACGTTTGGTGCTGATCAGTTATCTTACACTAAATAAAGAGAAGACAATATGGGTGGCAGAGTTAAATTTTTTTAAAAAATTAATATTTAAAAGTAATATCGGCATAATATGTTATATGTTCCATGCAAACACCTTGAAACTAAACCGTGAATCAGGTTCATAACTTTCCTGCAAATTAAGGATAATTTCTGTCCCCTCTTTAACCTATAAGCAGAATTTGACCCAGAGAAGGCTATGCTGCTGGTGTAGTGGGAGGGCACTGACACTGAGGGGGAAGGAGCAGAAAGCCCATGGGATAGAATTGCTTGAGGTTTCTAAGGAAAATGGCAGCAGGGTTCATAATTCCCAAACTGCTGGGTTAACCTTTTCCTTATTTAAAAACGTTGCAGAACTATTTGGGGATCAGAGGAACCTGGAGTAAAGGAAGAAGGATTGCTTTAAATATCTACACTGTCAGGTAGAGTTATGCTCTATGTGAATGTGATTTTTTTGAAGACTGCTAGATCAATAGAAAATTTCCTTGAAATTAAATGTGGAAAATTATTCCACTGAAAAAAAGAAACCCTTTTGTTTGGATTTAACCATTTCACTGCAGTGTCTGTAATCCAAAGAAAGTGGCTTTGTTCAAACTCTTTGGTGCAAATTTTTCTGGCCTTCTGTGAGGACTATTAATCATTTTGCGGTAAGGAGAGCTGCTCTTTGTGGTCAACATGTACTTTTCCTGACTGCACAGAGGTGTTTTGATGATGGTTGGCAGAGCAGTGTGTCAGGATCTTGCTCACTGGCGTTGGTGATAGGTGGTAACGTATCAGAGCCAGTGGGAATATCTGAGAGGCCAAATTATGAAGGAGTGGAAAATGCCAAAGCCAATGCTCAGAGGTGTGAGCAAGGATGGTGCCTCTCTGCCCTTCCCTTCCAAACTGCCATGCAAAGTGCTTGGAAAGCCTGGGCTCTTGAGGATGGCACGTGTCAGCAGGCAGGGGAAAGGGAAGGAGGAGGCATTGGCTAGCTATGGTCCTGTGGACTTGGAAGGAGGTGTTGCTGCTCTTTAACAAAGAGAAACTTACATTGGAGAGCTTGAAGTGAGTTTTAATATCTCTGGGTTTGCTCATCCCTGTACGCAGGTTTATAGTTTCATCCCCTACTCTGTGTCAGTAACCATTGTCCTTAATGTCTGAAATAAGCACCAAAATAATTGTGCCTGATCCAGCCTCTACCTACTCTGTCCCTCTGACCTGCACTCTTCTTGATGGAACCACCTCAAGGAGAAGAGGCTATAAGACAGCATCCATTCCTGCCAAGTGGAAGTGTCTATGTCTTGCTTTGACTCTGGGAAGTGAACCCATTTCATAGCCCCAAAAGCCAAGATACAGCGATTTTTTGGCTTTAACTACACTGAGGAAGCTTTCAGGCAATGAATTAAGAGGGTTTCCACAAAATCATTATTTTTTTCCCAGCTGTTACTTGATTTCCCCTAGTTCCCATGCCTGATTTCTAAAGTACTTCCTCCTTAAAAGCTACATGTTCCCTTTGTCCCAGAGTTGCCCTTAAGAACAGGAGTGCAGAGCAAGAGAATATCCCTCCAGCTCGATGTGAATTGCAAAGCAGGCCTCTCTCCTTCCATTCTTAAACACGAAGGGTGGTACGAGTAGCAATGCTGACAGTGTACATTTGCAGATGCCACCATATGGGTCTTGAAAAACTAGTTGCACCGATGATTCCCTGCACATGTAGGAGACAGTTTGCATTGTTGGCATCGTCCCTGCACAGAAACAAGCACAGCTTAGCAAAGCTAAGCAGATGGCACTAGATCTGGTGCCAGGGAAGCACTGAATTAAAGGTTATACCCACCAGGTTTGATGCGGTGCCAGTTTGAATTGGTACAGAAGCTTCGGCCCACCTGCTTATTGGCCCCGTGACATCTGGCATCTTTTTTTTTTTCTTTTTTTTTTCTTTTTTTTTTTTTTTTCCCCCTTGGACTAAGCTAAATGCAGCAAGGAAAATTGTCATTTAAAAAGCTAGTTACCAATAAATGGGATTAAAATTCCCTAAGAAAAAAAGAAAGCCTTACAAATACACTGTGTTTAACACTGCGTTTCTAGAGATTTTGGGACAGCTTTGGGAAGATTTTGTGGTGGAAAATAAGGGTCTGGGTAAAACCATGTTTTACGGAACCACTTAATGGTCAGGGTGGCATACTAATGAACACACATAACTGTGAGGAGTTTATGGCTATCAGTAGCCTGCACATAACGGCTCACTGTCTCAGACTGTCACTATGCATATGTTGTCACTCAGAGCAGGAGAGATATTTTACGTTACGCCACCTGAGTGTGGCTGCTGTAGGTGCCTAACGATGCAGTGCACCCTGCTAAACTTATTGCTCTGCTCCACTTAGGCTTCTCCCTCACTCACTTCTGTTTTCCTACACGTTGCACCATTCACCTTGAGAAGATTTTTTTTTTCTTTTTAAACCAGTCCCTCCTTCCTCTCCACACGTTCACATGCTGTATACACAAAAATGCTGCCATGGGGACTGTGCTTGTTGCAGAGACTAAAACTGTTTATATGTCTTCTCCATTAGGGATTTAATCCTTGCTCCCTTGGTGTGAAATGAAAGCATGCAGCTGTATGGCACTCTGGAGATGATTACTATTAGAGCTAAGCCTGAGTTTATACACACCATGAGCCAGATTAATCAACAATTTATTGACTCAAAATTGAATCCATACAGCATTGTTTTTTACTTTTCTTTTTTTTTTTTTTTCTTTTTAAAAGGAGAGACTTGGGCTGCCTGGATAATTTTGGTGGAGAATTGTCAGAAAATCATTGAACCAGATTTATTAAATATCTGAAAAATAGCGACAGGCATTGTGTGATTTCTAAGGCTCCATCACAGAATGGCAAGGAAGTCAATTTGCTTATAAACTGCAGACATACATTTTTAAATTGCTGGTGCTGGTTTGGAGTCTTGATTACAAAAAGAAAGAAAAAAATGATCAGCTTTGGAAACTGCCTTGAATTTTCTTGGCTTCTGGATAGTCAGCACCAATGTTTAGAAAAAACAAATGAAAAGCTGATAGGAATAGATAAATAAGGCAATATATAACTGATGAAATAAATGTACTGGGGAACCAGTTATAACTCAAACGCATTTCACAGCGAAAGGCTGTTGGTCTCCTCCACACAGCAACAAGAAAAGCACTGTATGCCTGGAAATCTTTAGCTTGAGACTATTTAAAAAAGAAAAGAAAAAAAGGAAAAAAAGAAAATAATATTACATATCCACATTTTCTGTTGCTTACCTTTGAGACAGAAAGTATTTTCAAGGGACCTGATCCAAAACCCACTGAAGTCAGTGGAAAGACTTTGTTGACTCATGCTTGTCTTTCTCTGACCTTGTTGCTGAAATCTCTGCCTCTCACTTTCTCCAGTGCAGACAACTGCACGATGGTCTGTACTGCTGGAGGCTGCCTCAAAAGTCCTTTCCCAGCACATAAATGCCTTGAGTTTCAAGTTGGCCACTGGCTTTTTAAACTTTCCTTCAGCACAGCTTTGGGATGTGCCTTGGCTTTCAATTTCCAGGGGCAGAAATTCACAACATTCAACTCTGCCTAGATTTCCTGCTTGTAGACAACAGGCTCATCACAGTGAGCAAAGACACAAGAGCTGGAGCTCTTCTGGTAAGGTGCCAGTGAGGATCAAAACCTTGGGGGTAACTTCCATCTCCAGCTATCTCTGAAGCAGCCTGATCTGTGAACATCTCTGTGATTCTCCAGATCTTCAGATTTTCAGAGATGGAGGTGTGCAAGGGAGCTCTGCTGGTTTTGGGGTTGACTGGGGAGAGCCAGTCTGGCTTGCCTTTTTGTGTCTCACTTAGAGTGTTGCCAAAACAAAATTTGGGTTGTTTTCTTGGGGTTTGCCGAATGTCAACACTGAAATAAAAACAATGAGCCAGGCTTTGAACCTTTATTCACAACAGATCCTCCTCCTTGCTTTCTTTGATCTTGGGGAATTTATCATTCAGCTCAGTAGCAGTACCAATTGCAAAGTGGTTTGTTTGTTGTTGGCTTTTTTTTTTTTTTAGTAATTTGACAAATGTTTTATTTACATAACAGATTGGTAAATAGTTTGGAGAGAAATCGCTTTTGCTAGCTCCTCTCAGAATATTGTCTATTAAAATTATTCCTTAGCATTTTCAAGTAATATACAATATCTTAAATTACTCAGGGACAACAACCACGAATTTAAAATATAATCCCTAAAGAAAAAAGTTATAAACAAAGAAGTGTGTTACATATCTGTAACCTACATGCAATAAGGATAGAAATTTTTCATTAACAATTTGCCTGAATGTAGTTTATTTTCTTCTCTTATGGTTTATTGCTACTGCAGCTTAGATTTTTCATTTTCATCACTAGATGAATCATTTTCATCACTACCACTCTCTTCACCATCTTCAACTTCCTTCCCACTTCTTGTATCTTCACTACCCTCAGCTTCTTCTTTGCACTCAAGTCATCATTGACTGTTCTTGTGGAATTTGAAATAAAGTATTTCCTAAACCATTCAGTGATAACTTCTGAATTTATCTAATTCCATGCCATCTTTGTCCCAGAGAGAAAGCAGTGCTGCACTAGACCTTCTTTATCTTTCCTGTAGGAGTTAACAGCAGGATCCCCTGCCAAGAGACATAAGGGCTACAAACACTATTTAAAGGGCTTGTTCTCTACTACATCAGGCACCTGCAGTTGTGACATTCCTCCTGGTATAACTGCAAGAGCGACATTCATTTCTGCAATGACATTCTTCATTGCTGGCGTTAGATACCCTTTGAACGTGCCTAGGACAAGCACTCTTCTTTTGCTTACCAACACACCTGGTCTTCTGTTCCAAATGATGTTCAGCCAATCCTTCATTAAGTCTGTAGACATCCATCCTTGGTTTTGACACCTTACAATTATTCCAGTAGGCAGCTGGTCCTTCAGCATTGTTTTCCGCTTCAAGATCACATACGGTGGCAATTTTATACCATCTGCTAACACTGCCAGCATTACTGTAATGCACATTTTTTCATTCCCCAAAGTTCTGATGATGACGGATTTTGTGCCTATTTCTTCAACGATGTTATTGGATGGCTCATCAAAGGAAACTGGTGTCTTGTCTGCATTTCCCATTTGGCTCAGCAGACAATCATGACCTTTATTGCAATCCAGTCACGTATTGCTGAAATGCAATGAATTTTTAGGTGAAATCAGAAGGTAGATGTTGGCAAAGCAAGGTCCTTCTCTGTAGGCAAAAGCCATTATGACACATCATCTGTATGCACCAGCCATTACTGGTCTTGAAATTTTGCCATGTAATTTGTCATGCCTATGTTATTCCTTGAGATTTCCATTTAATGATTTCCTGTATAACTATATTCTTTTCTTTTTTTTTTTTTTAGTGCACACATTCTACAGCTTATGGTTCTACTTGAGCAGGAAGGCTGGACTACATGACCTTCAGAGGTACCTCCCAACCTCAACTATTCCGTGGTTCTGTGATTTTGCGATAGTTCGTGGAAGTGTCTTTTTTCAGGCACTGAATAATTTCTGCATGGAGTTAGTGCATAACAGCTTCTGTTTTGATTATTTCCATCTTGGCACATTTGCCTGAGTAACATTATATTTCCTCTTGGACTCACAATTGTTAGGTTTTTTTCTGCATACAGTACCACTGTGAGTTTAAAATCTGCGCTGTAACTCCTACTTATACCTTTTGGTATATTCCCTCTTACCCCTGTCCCTCTCATCTCCAGATGTTGTGCTATTTAACAATTAACTTAAAACTATTTTAAAAATCACAGTGGAATTCTCTGATCCATCCTATGTTTCCTCTTTAGAGAGTGAGAAAACCAACAGTAAACAATTGCATTGTCTTTCTCAAACTTTGGGATGCTTGGGGAATATTTGTGCACATAACTAAGGAACTTTCCACAGTGCACAGTCATGGTTTTACAGTAATGCAAAGGGAAGACAACCTCCAACACGTAAGTTAAATTTTTGGACAAAACCCACTGATCTTGCTTTTGGATAATTGGAGTGTTGTTTTACACAGCTGGAGTTCTGGTCAGATTTAGTCAGCAGTTTTTGGTAGTCAGGAAACCATCAACACGATCTGTGTATCCACTCAAGGATAGCTAATTTTGGTTATTAAACTACTTAAACCAGGTCTGCATAGCACATGACCTGTGAAATAATCTTTTCTGTCCAGCTAGTCCCACAGACACAGCATGTATGCTCTGGCATGGTCAGATGATAACTGAGCAATGAACTTCAGCTACGGCCAAACCTGATGCCCCATTGGGACGTTCATACCTCTGATGTGCTGGCCAGCCACCCAGTTAGTGTTTGTGTACCTAGAGAGAGACATTAGGTCCCCTGCCTTGTATTTCCTTGCTGTAGACTATAGGACAGATATACTGGCCCTCTACCTAGACATTTCACTGGAGTAGTATACAATAAATACTGCATACAAGAACCATGTAATGCCAGGTAAGAAATAATACACAGCTCATAACAACACGAATACAAGTTATTGTCAATACATAAAAAGAAACTATTCACAAATACAATTTTAATGATGAAAACATACTGACTTGAAATATTTTACCATACTTTTGTAGTTTGAAACACATTGAGGAAATAACAACTAAATGATGATTTCCACGTAGAGGAAATATAATTAAATGATGTGCACTAACAAAAAATCCAAGCATGAAAATGATCACCGGCATGGTTTAAAAATAAAAACAAAATAAATTGGTTGCATCCTGCACTTTTTCTACCTTAATCCATAACAGTAAGCATTGAAGTTAATTTTTTTTTTTTCAGCCGGTGACTAATTCCAGATAATAAATTGTGTGCTGCTGTGAAGTGCCTCATAGCAATGGAATGTATTTAACTTCTTTAATTAAGCTACAACCGGATCTATTTTTAAAAGAGCGTTGTTCCTTCATTATTTTGGTGAGTTGGATTTAACTTCACAAGTTACAGAGTAGAACTATTTTATAGACTTTCTTTATTATTTGAAAGGTAGACAAATAAAAGTGGACATAAAAAAGGTCGTTTGTTTTTGAAAGTTTTATTGCTCCAGTTACAGATAGTACATATAAGTGTAAAAAGACTGTGGCCCATATTAGTTCCGCTATATATTTCTGGTTTTGCTCTTTAAATTAAAAAAGTGTGACGGCATGAAAAACAGATGCTTTCAACCCGTTTTCCTCCGAAGTGAGAAAAAATACATGTTTGGCTTGAGGTGCTAGGAAAATTGTATATAGGGATGGATCATTCTGAAAAGATTCTCTACTTCCTAAACAATTCCCTCAGAGTTAGCATCGGCTACAGTGCAGTTCACAGGGTCAGGTCTGAGTTTTGGAGGTGAGTATTTGATGCTTAAGAAAATGATGGATTTGTTGGGTGCAAAATCTGCCCCACAATGTAGAGCCTCAAAACAAGACTGACTGTGTGTATGCCTGTTTTGTCTTGCTTTCTGGGAGAAATCTTGAAGCTGGAGGCCACTGAACGGCTGCAGATCTGCTCCATGCTGAGTACTTCTGCAGTATAAGAATGTAATGTGCTGTGAAGAGGGAAATGACTGGAAGCCTTCACTTGGCAAGTCTGCATAATCTGCCTGCTTAAGATTTTAGTCATATAGCAGTGAAAGTAGATTTTAGATTTTTTGTCTTCATTTTTCAGCAGATATTATATGTATATTCATAATAATGAAATAAACCTAAGACAGCTTGCAAACTCCTCTGTGGGTGTTCAGATTCCTCTTCTTGATTAGCTTCTTATTCATTTGTATTAATATCATCTCTTTCCTGTGAAATAATTTGCTAGTTTTCCCCTGGTTATTTCTTAAAATGTTAATACTTATTGATTCTTTCCTAATTTGACTTTGCACTAAGATTATTTCATTTTATTTTATTTCCAATTTTATTTCAAGAGGCTAGTAATGCACTGCTGAAAATGAGTATAAGTGTTAAGGGTATCAACTAGAATACATGTTAAATTATCAGCAGACTATCAGACTTCTTGCTTAATGTGGTTTTACACTGGCGCATCATGTACGTATGACATTTATAAGCAGTGGCATGAGTAGACAGTCTATAAAGTATCCAGACACAAAACCTGTTCAGTTTGTGCTGGATTTGCATGTGGAAATGGGGTTTTGCTCATAAAATTACCCTAATTTTCATATAACTGACATTGTCATACTCAAATCTGATCCTTGTGAAATTCAGAGGGATTATAATTTTAAAATTTGGCCTTCAAGTTCAAGTTCAGCAAGGTCCATATACCTCCATTTATACAAGTGGTGGTGTTTCTGAGCTCATCCTTTGTCTTTGTATTTTTTAAAATCTTTAATGCAACTTGCAGCAGGCTCTTCATACTGAAAACAGTAACATTTTAGTGGGAGAGACATATGGGGAAAGAACTTAAAAAGCTGCATCTTAAATACATCAGGTGAATAATTGGAAGAAAATGCCACAATGCAATATATAGGAAAGAGAATCAAAGTAGTAACCTGCAGTAAAAAACAACCTCTCTCAAGGAACGGTCATACTATGGTAAGCCATCCACCACAGTGAACTTCAGTTTTGAGTATAGAGAAACATCCCGTGAAGCGGAACAGCATTTGTCTTTGAGATAATTTAAAACAAACAAATAGTCGTTTGGGAAATCAAGACAGAAAAAATCTCGAAATCAATAAAATTTAAATAAAGGGCTAATTATAGTTATGTTTTATAAGAAAGTTGTTAAACAAAGACCTAAAATCATTTTTTTTTCTCACATAGCTTAGAATTCAATAAGAAACATAAAATCGTTCCCAGCAAAGATTGCCTACAGCTAAGAAATTACTCTGCTCACCCAACTCAGTGCTTGAAGGGAAGTACCAGCCTCTATGATGTGTAGGATCAGTAATAAAATCCAACTGTAGAGCTGGGAACCTGGGACAAGGGCCAGTCTCCATATAATGAGTCCCAAGATTATTTGGACAGGAATATGGAACACTTACTCACAGAATCAATAGTTCATTCCAGTATCAAAGACAGACAAAGAAAATCATTTGGAGGGCTGGGCTGTTTATTTACTATGATTTCTTTTGCACTGGGAAATTTTGTATAACTAGAGAGGGGACTTACATTGATTACCTGGCCTGGGGTGAAATGATTTCAAGGTGATGAGTTTTGATGCAGATTTGAATTAGGACAGAATTTCCTGGTGTGTAGTTATGGAGATTTAGGGAAAAGACACCTTTGTAATATTCAGATAAATATACAACAACGGCTGTAAAATTTCCATTGATACAAATGTTTACGCTCTCTCACTTAGACCATATATAGCTTCTCTCCTCTAAATATTCTTGCTATATAACAGCTGGAAAAGGATTGCTTTTTAAAGACACGTGGAGGAATGTGTCTTAAAAGTAGTTTCAGTTTCCAGTGTAATAGTTTGCACAAAAAAACCTGAAGGAACATTAACAGTGAT
The DNA here is from genome assembly GCA_013400375.1 of Thinocorus orbignyianus. Classification (NCBI taxonomy): domain Eukaryota; kingdom Metazoa; phylum Chordata; class Aves; order Ciconiiformes; family Thinocoridae; genus Thinocorus; species Thinocorus orbignyianus. The sequence continues at coordinate 628,174 of VXBW01003904.1, read as the reverse complement.
AGCTTCTCCTTGGACTCATCAGTCGATGAGTGAGTAGAAATAAACTGTCTGAATTGTATCAATACACAATTTAGGTGTTGCTTATTAAATACTTGCAACATAGAGGCTATGAAGAGTATCAAAGTTTTAATGAGAAAATATATGACAAATGCTTTTGAAAAAGTGAATCTTTCTTTGTGAGACATGCGAACAGAATTATATGCATAATTATTCACACAGCTTTAATAAGTATAACAATGCAAAATCCAAAGGAAATGACTAAAGGATTTTAACAATAAAATTAAGATGCATCCATAAAATATGGAATTGGTTATAAATACACTTAGCTTCTACTTTAATTTGTTGTTAAAGTGTTTCTAAGGACTAGGGAGTCAGCCTGTAGTAAGCAACAGCAACTTTTCCATGGTTCTTTGTGTCACAGTCAAAGCACCTAGTAGAAGTGACCACCATGAAGCATTTTTGCCAGAACTACAGGTAAGAGATAACTAAGCAGTGACTGCTGTTATCAGAGTTTTCCATGCAAAAGATTCAGCATGCTCTAAAAAAGTATCTGTCGTGTGACTACGATGTCGCTAAGTTATGACAAGGAAATATCTGTGATATGACAGTGACATCGTACAACTGTCAATATAAAGTAAGTGCGATGGGATTGCTCTGTACTCTAAAGAAACTGTCATGTAACAGGGGCTGTGACTAGGCTGTAATAGCAATGTGACTGCAACGTGCCAGCAGAGTGACTGATAAGTAACTCCTAGAAGAGAAGACTCCTGAGTAAAATTGGCTCTAATCGTTTTGAAGTGCTGTGGACCCTATTTGCAGTGACAGCGCCGCCCATCAGCTTTGGCGGGCTTTTAGTCAGTACCTCATTAGGGGCCGAGCCAGCTCATTGCCGTGTCTGGCAGCCTGGGAGGCCATCCTGAATAAAACGGTTAGATGCCCAACCAGAGTCGTGCTGTGGTAAGGGAGCTGGCTCTAAGTATAGCCTCATGAGCAAATGATCACCAAGGCCAATGTGGGAAACACTGGTGAGTGTCCAAAACACGGGCTGAGTTTCCTGGATGTCATGGAGAGAGATGTCACCTCCAGGATTTCCTGGAGTGGCTTTACCCTATGGTAAGCAGGACAGAGACCCCACTCTCGGGGAGGTCCCCACCATCTATGAGCAGTTCGGAATAGACCTCTGTCTGTGAGTTCATGGACTCTCTGATGGTCAGCCCCTCTGGCTCCCTGGAGTTAGTCCTCGATGATGAATGCTATGGGCACTTGGCAAGTGAGGAGAGAGAATATTACAAATTAATTAAGAAAAAGAGAATTATTATATTCATATCACAGATGGAGATATTGATGTTCAGATTAATTGATTTGCCCTGAAGCTATGCAACATGTCATTAGCAGCCTTGTGATTACAGTAGTGTTGGTTGAAAAATGGTTTTCGTGGATAGTCTTCAATTTTTCAATATATCAATGGAGAAACCTAATTCTTTGAAAGAGAAATATATTTTTTTTGCAAAAAGAAAACTGTGAAAGATTTTCCATTATTTTTAGTTTTTGAGATTCCCCGTCTCCTTCCCCTCTCTCACATTTCCTCATCTTTCAGTTTGCCTGAAATAATATTTGGAACATTAAAAATAAAATAAGAAAAAACAGAAGAAAGGTTAAGAGTACTTTTCATTTTCTTTTATCTTTTGGAAGTGCAATGGCCATCTTTGCTTGGGAAGAAGTTCCAGATGGAAAATTAAAAGCTGCTTTAGAACGCCAAGTTTGCCTTATTTAAAATGAAAGCATGGACATTTTTACATCAGTGAGACTGAAGAAAAAGTCAATGATGCCATGAGAGGCCAGATGACTAATTTGAATTTTCCTCTTGCTAGTTATTGTTTAACATACAGGGATCAAACTTATGCTTGTGATATTGTAGTAATTAAGAAAAGAAAAGGAGTCTATATTAAAGGTAATAGTCATTAGCCCAAAATAATCTTCCAATGTGAATTATAAACTATATTCTGTGTGTCATTTGCCTCATATTTGGCCAATATCTGAAGTAAATGCTTTTGTTAAATTTGCATGCGACTGTGTTGAGTTTTCTGATGATGCATTTTCAAGTCTGTTATTCGCTGGCTTCTGTTTTACATTATATCTATATTCTGGTTTGTCTAATACTCACTGGATCGATCCCAACAGCTCTGTTGGAGTGTGGTTTGTAGCTTAGCAGGTATTTCAGAAAACATGTTAATTTGGAGAATATTCTCTGCTTGGGAGATTGTGCAAAGTGGACTTTGGACCCAGCAGACTATAAAGGCCGAGGAGGAACTGTTACAGTCTGTCATGCTAATCCTTCTTACAGCCTTTTGGGTCAATAATCTAAGCACTAATGTTTCCTTAGATCTATTGTGTCAGTTCAGCTGCCTTGGATTCATATGAAATTTATGTGCTTAATATCTTTATGAGATTTTAGGGGGGGAGGAAGGGGGAAAGATGTGGCATTTATGCCAAAATTCAAAGAAATAATGTAGTCAGATTGCTGTCCCCTTCCACTCCCACCTTCAAGAATCCCAAATATGTTAGCTCATGTAATGGATCATTGGTATGTATGTCATTGTATTCAGGTCACAAATCAAACCAACTGTGTTGGAAAGGAATGCAAACATCACTCAAGTGGAGAATAATATTTCATACTAAACAAAGGAGGACGGGAATAGAAGTTTATCCTATCTGAAAATGGTTCTGTTTTTGCATACCAATGCCTTCTATCAGCAGAAACACCTGCAGCCACCATAAGGTCCACCTTTCAAATGGAACATTTTCATCTTTTCCCTTTTTTCTTTGATATAAAGGAGCAAAATAAGTATACTGATGTGCAATTAATTGTAAAGGCTCACTGCTGAAAAGATTTACTTGTGGTTCAGCAGTGTAATCATCTGTTGGGCATTTGCTATAAATCACGGGTGTTTGCTGTTGTCTCCACTAATTAGTACACTAACTTATTATTAAGTCCCTTAAACATTATACGAGATCTGGGCTGTGCACAGAATTACTGGAGGAATGAGAACACTTGAAGTTTTATTGCACAGCTACAAAGTGTACAGTAAACGTCTGGGTGGTGGACAGTTGCAATGCATACGACAAGATGGAATATATATATCCTTTAGTAACTGCTCTACCCATCCATAATTATAAAAGCCTTTTATTTTGCAGCCTTCAGCGTGCCAGTTCAGTCACTCAGGCACCAAATAAAGGTCTCAAGCACAATAATTCAAAGCAACTGGTACAGTAGTAAGTGAAGTTTTAAACAACAGTAGACAAGTTGATTAGAGCCTTTGGAGATGCATGCCCTGAATAAAGGTTAACCTTTGTGAACTTTGAATACAAAGCTTTCAGATGAATTTTATATGAAATCTGGTGACAAAGAAAAGCACCATTCAGCAAGGGCTGATTAATTGAGTTACACTTCATTGTAAACCCCTGACAATGATGGAAAATAAATTTAGCAATGCGCTTTGTAGCCGTACAAGTTGACGGGATCTTGCTAAAAAGCAAGAATCAGACCACATAAAGGCCCTGTTGAATACCTCTGAAGATAGTCTGGTGAGTGAAATGTAAAGCCAGGATTTACAAATATTACATAAGTGAACACTGTTACTGCACTCAGGCTGAAAAATCCTGTTCAAATCCAATAAGTGGTTTAAGATGTGCAAATAGAGGTTTCTGCAGGGAGTCAGGCATTAGAAGCCACCTGGAGCATGTGGTAAAGATTGTATCCATCAATACAGCAGCTGGGCTGAAATTATAAAGAGAGCTGCTTTCCATCACGCTTGTTTTAATGCATACATTTCTCCTGTCACTAGCACCCCAGGAAAACTACTAACTACAAACATGAATGGTACCCATTACCTGATATTCATACTTGTGACAACAGAGACAACAATCACAACACAACAGTAAGCAAAAAAACTGATATCCAAATTATTTTTAAGTTGTTGCGGTGGAAAGATCTTGAGAACCAGTTGGTAATATTTTAATAACACTGTAGGTTAGAGGAATGAAGCAGGCATCTGGCATTCAATCCAAAGTTTCCTTCTGCTCCACACATTCCATCAAATCATGCACCAAAGCAGTTTAAACAAAGCAAGATCAGGAAAAAATTGTTCCTAGAGGGGGAACCCCACGTAAGGCTCAGCTGCATGCCAGCACTGAGGAAAACGTGACAGTGATTTTCATTATGATTGTTTAAAAATAGCATGGGTTTACGAGTAGTATGTTCCCTATGCATAAAGAATGTTTTTTAACCCTATATTAGTGTGGGACTGATTGTAGAGGCAGGTAAAATAGGCAGCTGCTTACCTGAGGGAGTAACTCAGGGCAGCAAAGAAAAAAAAATTCCCTGCTGCTTCCTTGCCAAACTGGCAAGAGTGATGAGTCAGAGAAACATGGTCCTCAAAATGCAAAACACTGCCATGAAAACGATGTGCAAGTGCGGCTCCAAATCAGGAAAGGAAACCGTTAAATTGCTCGTTGTAAAGTTGTGTTAAAAAATAATAATAAAAAACAAGCGAGCCATATTGCGTGTGTAGGGACAGACTGTGCCACTAAGTCACAGGCCCAAGCCGTGGGTGGTGTGGAGAAGCATTGTTCCCCAGCAATTAAAATGAACATACTCGCCACACAAAACTGCAATGTGTTCCTTCCTTTGCAAGTTGTGCCCTCCTTCTGCCTGCGCTTCTGCTCTCTGACATGACCAGCCATCCTGGCCAGCAGCAGCATTCACTGGCTCTTCAGGGAATTTGGGGGACTGCAAGTGTCACTAAGGAAAGAAGGAAGGTGAACTGGGTTCCCCAAGTGCTTTCTCTATCCCTTTTCTTGTGCATCAGTTCAAGTGTCCAGAACTCCCAGTTCTTTATTTAGCTAATTATCTTATTCCATGTGGATTTGGAAGGAATGCATTAATACTGATGACAGGTGTTCAGCAAGAAGCAGGTTGTGCAGCTGGATGGATGGGATGTGGGTTGTATAGAAGTTCCTATGCCAACCTGATGCACAGGGTCAGGCAGTGGGGCATCAGCTCTCCAATCCAGATCTCCCACAGGTAAGCGGCAACTGCCTAGGGAGAGAGGATCACATTGATTCCTTAGGGCTTTTCTTGCCTGATTTCGGAGTATCTACATTTTTCTTTAATTGCCTATGAATAGAACAGCAAGTCTGCATTCAAACTTTACCAGAGTGTAGCTTTTCCATCAATTAATACTTCTTCACATATGAGGAAACCTGATAACAGCCCAAATTCTTCTACTGTTTACTTTGCTGTGCAGCTTATTTCCTTGGTAGCCAGTCTGATTTAAATGTGTTAATGAGGGTGCCACAACCTTGGCCTGAGTGATTAGTGGACCAAACCAGTGGAGATGTTTTAGCTGTTCTCCAACGTACCTGAGCTAACAAGGGCGATATGGATCTCGGGCAGTAAGTAGCTATGTGGGTAATCCCTCACAGATGCTGATTAACCTCCGCTGGGCTCCCTCTGAGCCTGATGCCTTTGTTCGATGGCTTTCACTTACCCTAACCACAGCGATATGGCTTTCAGTCCCCCATTATTTTCTAAGTTGGCTTTCCGAAGTATTGATGGAGGAGGGGAGGGAAGAGGGGTGGGTTTTTTCCTATGTCCTTGCCTCCAATCTGTAGATCCTTTTACTCAGTGGAAATCTGTATCTCTTTCTGCTGCCATGGTGATTCAATGAGTTTGAGATTATTTTGCTAAACCTGCCTCTCCCAAGGGACAGCAGTTTGATTCTCAGTGTTCTTAGACAGGTCAAGAATCGCATTAGCTCGGGTCAAAAACGCTCACAGTACAAGGAGGTGAGTTTCAAGATCTTGGCAGAGCAGCAAAAAGGACTCGCTCTTGAATCTTGTGACAGATTCAAATGCTGCCAAATAAAAGCGGTTTTGCTGAAAGAAAACTCACACTGGTCCTGCTGCAGAATCAAACGGGAAGTGGTGCAAACAGTCCACCCACAGAGCAAGATTTGGAAGAATATGGTACGATAGTATCAGGCATAATAAAGGAAGAGATGGCAGGTGAATGCCATGCTTATTTTGCATTTTTGAAGCCATTTAATTTGGGACAAATTGTTGTGCGATAGCTGCTCAGTAGCCCAAAGGCAGAAACACATTTATGCTTTGCATATCCATGACTTGTGTTGCACAAACAGCAGTATAAAAGGCCACTGTTCTTGGTTTGCATATGCACACGATTAAGTCCATTCACAAATCCACTTTATTCTGCACTGTTATTTATGTATACACCAGTCAGCTACACAATGCAGCACATGGCTCTTTCTGAGCATGCAGCCTGAAAGCCTTAACCTTCTTATCTTGAAACAGAACTGGGTAAAAAGCAGAATTTTTAACGACATGGCAAAGATGATTCTAAAATAAGTGTTCTATTTTGAAAAGTAAATGATTAGAAAGCTACCATAAATGGAATCGTCTTCCTGAAAATGATTAAAGAGGGCTTTGTAATAGTTACGTCATAGTTATGCCTAATACTGGAAAGAGTCTTTATATATTTTCAAGACAATGACCTATTTATTTTTAGAGAAGATATACTAAGTGGAAGATTCCACAGAACTGATGTTTTTGAGTCTTTCTTTCTCACCATCAAAAGTTCAGGAAAAATTGTTTTACTGCTATCTTGAAATGCTCTCAATATATAAACTTCATGTTGTGACTTATTTATATTTTAGTATCTTACACATCAAGTTTTGTCTAAAAACTTCAAAGAACTTTGCAAGCAACAGATTATGCTACAGTCTAGTGGTAATTATTAACATATCAGTTTTATACAGAGTTGGAAGAACCCAGGTTATATCAACTAATTTCTAAACCTCGTCCCAGGCTCAGACAACATACAATAAATCTTGACTCAGTTTGAAGCTCATTTGTGTGGTTTTACTCAGAGCAGCACTTTTCTACAGCTTTAGTAGTATCTTCAAATTCTGCTGCTGGTCCAGTATAAATCTAGGATCCCCTTGCAACAACCACCACACATAAGAAGTATTCAGATACTCGGCTTTACTTACGTTGTCATACTCGCATGCTACTGTGAAAAGAACATTTTGAGGTAGGCTGCATTTCAATTTATAGCAATAGTTAGTCTGCTGCATTGGACTGCTTACAGGCTTTTTCCTCTGCGACCACAAACTTTGACTTTTTCTGTATGAGCACAGAATATTGTAAGGAATTTTATTTCTTAATGTTTGTGTCATGCCCTGACTTGTTCCACATGACTTCTTTCTTCATGCGTTATTTTTAGATGGCAGCCTTGTAAATGCAGACTTGCCAGTAAATGGAGTTCAAGTTCACTCTCAAAAAAAAAAAAGCAAGGCTTTTAAAAAATAAATATGTTGTCTAAATATTCATTTCAGGACAGAAAACATTCTAGGATGAAGAAAAGTCAGAGCTTTTGATTTCTGTGATTTAGAAGAAGCAGGGGAAGGAAAGAAATCAGCTGAATTCTTCTCTTGGAGGTTTACAATTTTGTTAAAACAGTTAGTCATTAACTTGTGAATCAGTCAGAGCTGCAAACCAGATTTACCTACATATGACAATACGTAACTGAACTCTGAAAATTAATGGGGCCGTGGGCTGTTTGTCTTGAAAAGACTTTTTTTGTCAGAATTCTTACTACATATATATATTTTTTACAGGAAATTTTGTCTGTTTCTGCTATTCTCAAGGAAAGCTAACAGGGAAAAACTGACACTGCTGTCTAGCCCTGGGAAAGTTATTAAAGGATTGGATTTCCTTCTCTAGAAGCATGGACCAGCTTTTACTCTGCAGCCAGGACTGGGGTGGTGTGTCCTGCTGCAGAGAAGGAACGTCATGGGTCCACTCTCTTGTGAATCTTTTGCCCAGCACTAACAGCAGTTGATATCCACTTCGAGCAGCTTGACAAGGGGAAAACCCCAAATGCATTTCACAGTGGAAAACACAATTCAGAGGTTCATAAAAACTGCTTGATGGCTCCAGCTTGCACACAGGGAGGACCCCAAGCAACCAATTCCAGATGTAAGAGTTTAGGTTCACCATCCCAAAGCAGAGAAAATCTGCTAAAGTGGAAGTAAAATATGAAAAGGTAAGACTTTAGACTAAAGATGGAGATTTGTGGGTAGAATTTTTACTGTACCTAAAAGTCAGCTTTCATCATGCAATTTGTAGTAATTTTAAATACCAAACTATGTGGGGAAAAGATTGTCAGAGGGACTCTTTATTTTCCAGTATATGAATAGCCCTTTGGCTGAAAATTGAATGCAACCAGGCATTTCCTTTCCTCATCCACTTTGCACTGTTCCTTTTCCATCCTTACTTGTGGAAGTGCCTAGATTAGGCTACATGTGAGCAATTGATGGATGGCCCAAAAACTTGACCAGAAATTAATCTTTGCTATGTACTTATTATCTTTTCCCTGGGTCACCACTTTAGGAAGCCAGTTGCTGGGGGAAGGAACAAAAGCAAAAAGAAAGACTTCCTAAATCTGTAGACTTTCCTCTTCTTAGAAAGTCCCTCTTCTGCTGTCTTGCTGGAATAGGATTGACCTGAATTTTCATTATTCCTCAGTAAAATGTTGAAGCTGGATAAACATAACCTTCTCTAGCATAGGGGAGTTTTTGTAAAGTTTGCTGTGCCTGGACCATTTCCACAGTTGTTATCTCTGAATTAATGGCCCCACCTGATCTGAACACAGTGCTTATAACACCAGTAAAACAGGAGCTGAATTAGCGTGAACTGTAGCATCAATAGTTCAACATCATCCTGTCTGCAAGTAGCAGTAGACACATTAACACTTGTAACTTTGCATTTTTATGAAATTATTTTTATTTATTTTTTATTTTTACTCCATAACCAAAGGCCTGATTCTGCTCAGGAGGAAAAAATTTTGAGCTGCCCTACTGACTTCAGTAACAGCTGTATTTTGGTTAATTTGTTTTTCATTTTTCATTTTTCAATTCATTTCAGTGGGAGCATAGGTAATGTACATATGTGCCTTCTAAAATCTATAACATATAAAAGGATGGATATTTTTGTGTGTCAGAGATTCTGCTGCTTTTTTTTTCACCAGCCATACATGTTATCTTCCATTTAAAAATTCAAATTCAGTTTGAACACCGGTGTTGAAAGTCAATAGACATGTTTGAATCGTGCTTAGATTCATGGAATTCTGATTTGTCAAAGCCAATGTTTTTTCTCACCTTATGAATATGGTGTCATGCCAGAAAGAGTCACTAAGAGTGGACTTTTCATGAGAATCACTAACATTAAAGTCACAGTCTGTTGGATCATGCTTTCTCTGTTGTAGGATTTTACACAAGTTTTGATATATCGAATTGAATAGAAACGTAATTCTGCCTGGTTTTGTATGTATGTTTCAGCTGAACAAATATCATCTCTGCATCTCAAAGCTCAAGATATTTATAAGCTATGTGGATTGCTTTGTTACTACAAACTTTCCCTTTTCCTTGGTCTCCCTAGTCAATCAAAAACAATACAGACACAAGTACATTCTGATTTTTCCAACAATACCTCCTTAATCTCTCTTTACTTTTAACATTCATACTGAACAGGCAAAAGTTAAAACTAAGGTAGATGCTTCTTCTAATGAGGACAATTTTTTAGAGAAAAATGGCACTAAAACTAAGTAACTTCAATTAAGTTTGCGTATTTGATCCATACACTTTAGTTCTATATTAAAATGACAGCTTAATTGGCGGTTGTGGCTAGATCTAATTAAATCTAATAAAGATGATGCGCCTCTTTAGGTTTTGGCACGTAGATACCGGCAAGTTAGATGTGTATGTTACTGTATTATGTATTATATATCTTGAAGCAGAGGAAATATAAACACGTCTCCACTGTGCATCTGGTATTAATGTAGGAAAACAGGATCTTAAAACAGGACAAACATGGAGAAAAAATTAAAGCCCTTAATTATATTTATAAATTAAATTTTATTAGCATAAATATAAGCTTCTGATTTTCAAATAGGGCTTGGCCAATTTTACGTTTTTTGAATAAAAACTAGTCCAAACAGATGAGGAAGATGCACTTAAGATTCTTTAATTAGAACAATGTTTTGCCTCCATCAAAGAAGATTCTGTCAGGGTTACTCCTGCAAGCCCCTGAAACGGCACATTTTCTGTCTGTAGCACTGAATCCATTGAGGTTATCCATGCATTTACATTAGTTTTCTGTTTGCTTATTTATCTGGGAAAGATGTAGACCTTATTCACTGTTGATACGTACTGCAAAGTGCTTGTTACTATCTTCTGCTGAACTTGCTTCTTCTTCCATCAAATCTAATCCTTTTGCCCACTTGTGTATTCACGGGGCATAAATGCCTCAAGGAGGACAAAGTCTGCTGAAAAAAATAAAGGATGTGTTCCAAGAAAGCAATACTAATATGTTAAAAAAAAACAAACTGAGAATCAGGAAAAAACTTTATGATTTAAAATCAGCCCAAAGCAAGACTAAGTTATGCCAAATATTCTGTCATCTTTAGGTGGTAAATCCTTGCCAGCCTCCGTTCTGTTGTTCAGTACTTATTATCCTCAATAACAGTGAAATTTATCTACTTGCTTGTAAAAATCAATTGATATATAAAATGAATGTGTATGCATATATTCATCTATACGCATGTGTATGTAGATGTATTAGTATCTCCATACCTAGGTAAAGAAGCAGGTTCTATTCTCACCTCTAGAGCATATCTCAAGGTGATCCTGAATAAGATATACCAAGCAGAGCTTCTGCACACTAATTTGCCTTTTAAGGGGTTTGATCTGAGACAGAACTCATTGCTCCAAGTGACATCAACCATAGTTTTGTTTTGAATATGCAAAGAGCAAGATAATGCTAGCTAATCAAAAAACGGGAGGCTCACAGCTCTCAGACTGGGTACCCAGCATCAGTAGGTGCTTTTAGGATTGCTATCTATGCCTCCTGTCCTCAGCTGAAACATAAAGAGTGGCCGCTCCATCATTTCACAAGGTTTTTATGAAGATAAGTGTGATTAAAGGAGATTTGGATAACATAGTGATGAGCGCTGGAGAAACATTAATCGTTCTGATTTTAGAAGGTTTCTTGAATAGTATGCATCAGGGGGCTGCAAATGGAATAGAAGAAGGATGGATAGTTGTCCATTAACTAAGTACGGTCTACTTTGTGTTCTAAGTGAAATCAGGACACCGTGCAAAAATGGCTTGTGATGAGGTTATCAGAGACTGTATTACTGAACGTATTTACAGAAAATTGCATTTTCTAACTTGTGCTTGACTTTCTAACCAGAATTATGGTCTTCAGCTGCTTTTTAGGACATTTTCCATGTACTAGACAAGCAATTTCACTTTTGCAGCTTTGTGTGTGTTACATAAGTCATTAAGCAGTGCTATAAGTATCTTGACAACTACACTTGATAGTTTTGCTCAGCATCAGCTCTGCACATTGTATTTACTAAGATAGCCCAGTCAGGCATTTCTTGCCTCATCTATTAACATAGGTTATCATAGAGGCAATTTTTCTCAACCTGTTCTTGGAGTTTATTTCTTTATCAAGACTGAAGAAAGGTTTGTTTCCCAAATTTTGTCTCTCTTTCCTAAGGATCAGCAAAAGTGTTAAGACACTCACTCCCCTTGCAAATCTTCCCTTCCTGTCTTAGACTACCACTGCTATGGCACTGCCTCACCCAACACCCAACAATCACTTGATACACCCTTGCTGATCTGGTCAGTGACTCCACACGAGTGCCATCTCTTTTATAGTTTATAGAGCCTTTAAGAAAGGAATAGTGTGCTCTGGTGGAACTGTTTGGCTGATTTTCTTTCTGACCCTGCCTAGGATTGGATAAAAAGCTACCTAGCTGTATACTAACGAGGTCAGAGAGCAAGTAGTTTCTCTTTGCATGACATTTCATCCAAATAAACTAGGGAAAACAAGACCCTTTATAGCTTTATCATTAGATGGAAACTCATCCAGTGTGATTAAAGCTCTATTCCAGCCTGGAGTGTTTTCCTTGACCCTGTTTTACCAGCGCTGTACTTGGAATTCTGACGGGCAGCAACTGGTGCATGCCGCAGACTACAGCTCTGTGAGCACGTTTAGTAATGTGCACACCACCACAGGAGAAAATTGGGCCAGAAATCATAGTCTGGAGGCAAAGAGATTCCCTTTCATTAAACTAACAGCAGAAGCTCTACTGAGCTTTTCTCTGCAAGCTGTCACTCTTGGATGTTTCTATAGACTTTCCAAACTGCTAAGTTGCAGTAAATAGCAAATAAAATAATTTGGCCCAGTCACCATTTGGATCTGTGAAGTTTTACATCTCAGAAAGCTCCTAACAATCAGACAAGCTCAACAGATTTTTAAGGAAGTGTAATCAAAAGCCTGGAGGATGTGTTAGAAGTACGAGTTCTGCCTGACTCTGCTAGGGAAGATGAAGCCAACTGACAGTGCATTATAAAGAATATATGTCTCTGTAGTGATGCCTTTCATGGAAGAGCACTTGATACTTTCTGATGATGAGCAAAGGGATTGAACAGTGCGGTTTTAGTTCGGCAGTCATGCACTCCCAGCTATGTGAACTGAACTCAGAGAGGTAATGGACAGCTGAAATTTTTGACTGATGTTTGATGTTTGCTGTTAGCCAAAGATCAGTAATTTTTGGACCTTAGTAGCTAGTTTGTTGTTTTTCTGTAACAGGTGGCTCATTAGAACAGGTGAATCACTTGTTAAGAAGTTTTGTTCTCTAGAGATAAATGTTTGTTATTGCATATTTGGGGTTTTCAATTCATTTTTGTTAAGCACAGAATAAAACAGTAATATAGACTTGCAATGCACAGGATGGGTTTATTCCAGGCAAATCTGCATGAGTCAATGCTGATCCTGTGGAGCATGTTTTAAAACTGTTTGGTTGGACTTACTATCAGAGAAGACAGAGTTGCTGCATGGCAAGGGTGTCTTTGCTGTGTTGCATGTATAGTTCCAAAATCACAGCTTGCTCTTTGGATCATCCAGAGAGACAGAGGGAGAGAAACTGCTGGGTATATAGACTGTGATTGCTTATTTTAACTCAATATAAAACATAAGAATACAAGACTTCTGACAGCTTTAAAGCTCAGCAATCTCCAATATGTTGATTCTGCTATTCTATACATTTAATTTTCTTTTTAAAATGTATCATATTTCTCCAAGCAGTGATTTACTTTTCAAATTATCATTGCCTAGCTAAGACTTGTGTACCAGGTGCCATGTAAAAGCATGTTAAAAGTAGATAAAAGTAATTTATCCTGCCCCCTAATTAGAGATGTCTTGTCTTTACCACTGACAATAGCAGTATGCAGCTGTGGCAGAGGAGAGATAATAGCACCAGAGCAGAGAGAAATTAAAGATAGGTTATCATATGTTGGCTGATGTAGAGTGTCATCTCTCCATTGCATAGCTAAGATGGTCCTTAGGAAGAATACTAACTTAGCACTTGCCCTGACTCAAGCAGATTTATTTTAGTTATTAAATCCAAGGTAGGATTTTATTATAATGAGGCAAAGGGGGCAGAATAATAATGTCTCCATTATAAACACAGAATGAGAATGTGACTCACCGCGATTACTGTATCAATAAATACATGCGCACCACGTCCCAGGTTGTGCTGGATCTTTATGAGGGTGGGACTGAGATTCATTTTTGCCCTGCACAGAGTTCCTCTTCTGATGAAGTGAATGAGTGTCGGGGGGCATCATATAATGGGACAGATGACAGCATGACACGTCGGCTGGATGTTATAAAGGGTACCTTTAGTTCAGCAGGCGGCTCAAAGTGAATGGAGAAAGGGTGGCATAAGCTTGTTCAGACATTCTCTTTTTAAATCTGGTACCTCAATATGTTATGTACAGGCAGTCTGCACTGGAAAGATGATGTGGTAAAAAGTGATATGGTAAAAAATACCATCAGGGTTAGGATTGAGCAATGTCTCAAGAACAACAAATAGACTTGATGTGCGGGATCCAGCAGGGAAAAGCAGAGTGCTAGTGGAGCTGGATAGATGATCTGTACTGGCTTTTGAAAGACAATTTCCTCATGCTATATCAATACTACTGGGATAAAACTTTTACATCCTTACCACAAAACCATATCTGCCAAACTGTTCGGGAGTTAAAGAACTTGTCCTTTGTCTTCAGGAAGGTTCTAACAAGGGAGTCATTATTCATGGACATTTTGTCCAGGTCAGAAGAGATCTAAGACAAAGGCCAAAATTCATTTCTGAGGGAAAATGTGCTGGTGGGGAACGAGATCATGACCACAAAAAGGACTGGATCACACTGCACTGTTCTGTGCTCACACAACTATTGACACATCTGTGCTTCCAAGTTAGCTTATGGTCAGATCTCCTGGACTGTATGACACATAACATTATACTGAACAATCCTTTCACGTCTTAGATTCTGATTGTGTGAGGTGGCACATTATGCATTTTTCTGGTGTTCCAGATATATGTGCAGCCATAATAAACTGAAAGAATGTGTATCAAGGCAGAGAAAGAAAATCAATTTTAGTGTATGGCATTCAAAATCAGAAATTACTTCTACAAATCTAAACAGACCTCCAGAAGGAGTAATGTTTTCATTAACGTTACTTGGGAAATAAAATATTTGTCTAGAATATAATATGTATAAAATCACAGGTCTCCCTCTATTGCTTTTGCAGTGTGATCCTTGAGAACAGTGCTTATCAATTACGTGCTTATGCCATGATATTGCATGTTGTTATGGTTTGAGAAAACCCATAACAATTTACTATTGTGTAGACAATTATTCTGTCACCCAATGACCCCTCCCCACCCAGGAAAGGGGAATCGGGGAACACAAAGAAACAGGAGGGTTGAAATGTAAATAGATTTAATAGAAGAAGATTAAATAACTAACAATAGTACTAAAGATACAGTATTAACCCCCACATTGATATAAGATTTACAAGAAGTATAATCAGCCAATTCTATCAGCAGGCAGCTGTGCACTCCCAGCAGTGGACAGCACATGTCGGACACTGCGAGTGCAACGGCTTTGGGAGGAAAGGGAGGGCTCAGGGGTCAGGCACTGGGGTAAGAAGCTGTCTGGATCGCCGCCATCAAGGGAGAGGGGACCTACGCAGCAAACTTTTCTAATTTATATTGAATGTGACGTTCACGGTATGAAACAATCCTGTTGGCCAGCTTGCGTCAAAACACCTAGGCCCTGCTCCTCCTCGTCCCTGTACCTGGCAAGGCTCGAAAACACTGAGACCTTGAGTCCCACAGAGCCTGGCTGGCCGTAAAGTCAATATTTTCATGAATTCAGATACTAGAATCCTCCAAAAGTGCAATTTTCCCAGCATCAGAAGAAAAGTTAGTCCTGGGCCTTTCAACCCAGGACACATGCACTCCACACTGTTTGAGAAACACAAACGTTTCCCGACTTAAGGGAAAAGAGATCAAAACATACCCCTCTACTTCTCGTGTTATATTAGACATAGGCATATTATAAGGTTTGTTGACTTGTTTAGTTTTCTTAACATATTTTACTGATACAACTTGCAGTACTTGACATTTTATCCAATGGTCTGATGAGCAGTATTTTAGTATTAACAAGTAGAGTTGGAGGGGAAGGTCCAGAAGAAAATTAGTTTAGCTGGTTTGTAAGAGTCCGGTACATTCCTCCAAACCTTTCATCTGACTAGATCCTACCAGGAACTGACAGAGATCAGACTCATTCTATTTTAAATAAAATGCTAATATTACCTATCAGTGTAAGCAGCTCCTGTTTCTCTCACAGGTCTGTCACTGAAATGGACTTAAGATAAATCTAGTATCAGAGTAACACTCTGAACTGTGGTACTTAGAGCAACAGAGGATGATCTCCTTAGTTTAAATCTGAGCTTTGTTGTCTGTTTTTGGAGAAGGTGAATTTAAGCACTGGAATTAATGAGATCATCCAGTCCTGTATTGTCAGTATAACGCAGAGTGTAGGTTCAAAGGTCTTAAGACTGTATTTATGTAGTATCTGAAGTACTGCAAAATTTCACCCTGTAATTTTAGATTTTCATCCTGTGGTTCTAAGCTTTTCAAATCTTTTTCTGACTTTATAAGAATAATTTTACATGATGCTTAGTGGGATTACAATGTGTACTGCAGGACTATAGCTAGGCTTTCAATTAATGGCTTCATGCTGCTGTTCACTGTTGCCAGGGAATTGTTCCGTTTCTCCAGGACCACAGCATCTTCATGGTTTAAATAGCAGAGTTAGGTCACTGATATGGCTATATCTGTTAGGTTACATTGCTTAATCGACGCAATTTTTTTTTCTTTAAGCTGCTCTTATTTCCTTTTGTTTGCTGAATAAATCTGTGTTTGTAAAAGTTTATGATGCTGACAGCATTGGGAATACAAGTCTCACATGTATCCAGGTCACTAACACTGTGAATTGCTGAGATCCTCTGAGCTACCCTGCTTTCAATAGGATCCCTGCATCCTAAAATTAGTAAAGCATATGAGAGAGTTGCAGTTCATCCTCTCACCCAACCAATTAAATCACTGCTAATGTTACCATGCTTCCTCTTGGAGACAACATATCTCTATCATACAGAACAAATGCTCCAGTAGCAGGGGAAAAAAGGAGGAAAGAGGTGGGGGATGTATCATGTGAACGGCAATGCATTCAGTTCCTCTAGCATGAAGGTGGCTTAGGGAAAGGGTCTCTTTGGCACTGAACTTCCAGGGAGAAAATTAATGGACAGGAAAGGGGGAAGCTCAGGGTTCAAGAACAGGGAAGTTGAAGTGCCAAATACAAGCCTGAAACCATGCAGAAAAGTGAAGCAGGCAAAGCCTGCTCCATACTCAGCACTCGCCACCCGTGAGGGCTGAAATCCTACAGAGAGGTTGGAGAATTAATGAATGGGCTCTTAGGGCACTGGGGGACAGTGAGCAAAGGCAGAGAGGTAACATGGAGCCCAAGCTGAAGAGCAAAAATGTGGAGGTGGAGAAGAGGAGGAAGTGGACCTGTGATGATGTAACACACTGTTAGAGCAAAAGCAGAATGAGAGGGAAGAATGAGACAGAAACTTCCAATTGACCCACTGGTTCAAAGGAACACAGGTCTATATTCTTGGGCTGGGACAAATGATTCTTGGTGCACAACAGGGACAACGACAATTCTGTGCCACCTTAACAAACCCTGAAATGGCAGCATGTTACCAGCCAGATGTTTGTCTGAAGCTGCATTCTCCTTTTGTTCACATCAAACTTGCCGAAGAAGCACATTAGGCAACTGTCTACAGTAAGTGATTGAGGTAGTAAAACAGCTGTGACTTTTCTGACTTCTTTTCTAGACCTGCCATGGGTGCTGCCATCAGGAGAGGGCCTGTATGTCTGGGGCTGTGGTGACTACTGGAGGGGCTGAAGGTGAATGGATCCTCCTGCTAGTACCAGTCCCTACTCTTACCTTCTCCTTGCTCATATTAGTGACACGAATGGCAAATTTTGGAACCGCTCTGCTGCTTCCAGTTTTAGTACCCTTTGTCAGCCTCAAAGATAATCTGAGGAATAAAACTCAACTTGTTCTACTCTCTGAGAAGATATAATCCAGTTTCTGCCCATTTATGTGCTTATTACAGGGGCTGTGAGAAGATGCTTCTCATACTTGGGGAGGATACTTTACTGAGCAGCAAAACTACCTTTGTGGTTGCTTCGTGTCACTGAAGTAGCACACCCAGAAGGAACTGGGCTAGTTCAAAAAAGCTATCATCAACAGGGTCCAGAGTTTGCAATTGCCAGTAATTTCCTTTTTACGGTCTAGAATTCAAAAGCAGATAATTTTGGATGTGAGAGAAGATTACACTGCCAATATCATGTATATATTTACACTTTTAAAGTATATATTGAATCTGGCAACAAGGAGTCCAAACTGGAAACTCCAGCTCCAGTCTTGGTTTGTGTTGTGTGTTTACATTAACCTCTGAAGCCTGGTCTTTAGAATGGAGCATGTGCAAATTGCAGACACCTTTGCAGGGCTATTCGGGCACACAAATGGATAACAGGTGACCAGAGATATATTGGATCTGGTTGGCTTCATGCACAAGTAGCTAACTTGTATTTGCAGTTCCAGCAACTGCACACTTATGAGGTCTAGGACTTCATTTTTCCTAAGTATGAGGCATGCCTTTCAAAATTGGATGTTTAATAATATGGATTAAAAATACTAAGAAAATAAGGTAGCAACTAATTTGCTACAGTGCTAGGCTTTGAAGTTAAAGTCATTCGTATTCATAAAATATTTTAGACCTTTGCACAGAAGTGCAAATTTTACAGAGCAAAGATACATACATAATTGGTGAAGTGCAGTATTTTTGTGCACAGAATATTTTATTGAGCTCTCTAATGGACTAGGTAAATGGATTGCCCCATAAAAAGTTTACCAAGGCAATAAAAAGATCAAAGACATTTTTCACATTGCATCTCAAAACTTCTAAACCACTGAAGTTTAAAAGTTGTAATGTGACCTTCCAGCCTTGGAAATCTTGTTACAATGACTAATTGTCCTGCTTTGCATTTTCAAAAGGTAATGACTGTATTAGAAGCTGAGATCTAAAGAAGAATAGGAGTGAAGTGTATGTGTGAGAGAGAGGCAGAAAACCAATTCTGTAAACAGCCAAAGGCAGAAAGTAATAGACACAGGCTATAATTAAGGCCTAATGAAAGAAGAATGGGCATGACATAAACAATAGGCAGAAGAGTTGATTACAACAGAACGGTGGAGAACGCGACAAAGACAGACCCTGTCCTAATACAAATAGAAAAAAGAACACATATAGAACGGTGGAAGAAGTGGATTACTGTAAAGAATTTAAAATACACATGCAGATCATTTATATTGAGGGAACTGTAATCAGCACTTCCGTGAGATCACGTATATATTTTTCTCATGGCTTCTTTATGAAGGAGATAAACAGCCATGCCAATTACCAGACAGTAAAGGTTTTATCACCTATGTCACAGCATTATTTTGTCCTCCCTGTTACATGTCCATATAAAGTGAGTATAAGAGCTGGTATTATATGCAGTGAAGGATAGGACTGTGCAGCCGTACAGAGGAGCAGCGTTTTGGGCTGGAACAGTTTGGGGATCAGCAGTTTTCATCTGCCATGTCTTAGGAGGGAAGTCAGGATGCTCCATCACCGGTCCACCTTCCTGATAATGCACTGGGCATGTTTGTACATGGAACACTGATGCAGGCTGTGGGGCTGCTCCGGAGTAGCTCATGACAGACCAAGCTGGGACTCACCGGCAGAAGGCAGGAGATCACTGCACACCACTGACCTGATGATATGAGAAGCCCTGAACACGGAGGGACTCGTGGGACTCTTCTTGTCAGGCTCTGTTTTACCTCCACAGCGAACAGCCAAGCAGCAGCGTGGGCACAGAAGGGTGTTAAAGCTGCTCCTACACAGCATTTTTTCTTAAGGTTCCCAGAAAGAGATTGGCAGCACCCAATGTTTGGTCCACAGATCCCATAACTGTTAAATGTTGAGCATCTTCTGCTTGAGCATCTCTGAGCCTCCTCAGCTCCCCAGGGTTTCAGTGAGAGCAAAGCGTGCTCAGTACTTCTTAACACAAAGCATCCTGAAAAGTCAGACTCCTGGATGCAGTAAGTGCCTCTTGGGCAGTTGTAGGTGTTCCTTCTCTCTGCTCAAGCATGCTTGTGTGTTCAACAAATCATACATAATCATGTCAAATTATTAATATCTTGTGAAATTTCTGGAGTGCTATGGGAATATTTTCCTAATGTTTTATGCAAACTACTTCAGTTGTTTCTTTGAGAGCCTTTATTTGCTTATTGAACCACTGATCATTTTCAGGACAAAATTGACCTATTTAATATATAAAATCTATTAGTTTGTGTAGCAGGAGTTGCAATTTTTTTCAAAAAATGGAGTGTATTTCTTTGTCCTGGAGAAAAGACCACACAGGCTTTAATCAAGTGAAAACAGCTGTGTACAGTCTGTGGTACTCACTTTGCAAGATCACATCTGTGTGGTCAGCATGTGCTGCAATGCTGTGAGCAGACTATTTATAGATCAGCTGTTTAGTTGTGGTGATCTGTCTGAAAACGTCAGTAGCTGCTCTGTTTGTTCACTTGATCATCACATTATATTTGGTCTAATTGCTAAAAAAAAAAAAGTAGCTTGAAATGAAGATATAGGTTTTGTTTATTATCTGCCTTCAGTGTTCACTAACTGCTGGTCAGACAGAATATTTTCCAACTTTCCAGTCCTACTGTGGGAATGACTCTGCTTGTGAAATTCAGTATACCAGAAGGTCGGTGTGTCTGTATAATGCCTGCTTCCTACTTAATTTTCATTTAGACTGTAAGTGTCAGAAGTTTTTGTGTTGCACAGGCTCTGCGTTCCTGCAGAGGATAATGCTTAGCATGTGTATCCAAGGTGAGTTTCCATTGTAGTCTATCAGATTGCATCAGACTTTCAAACAAATTCAGTTCTGGGACTGAGTATTTCCAGAGCTTTGGCTGCCTCCTTGTATCTAATGAGAATACCTCATGTACTTTATTAGATAACTGCCTTGAGAAATATATAATTCTGCAGGATCTCGTTTTTGAATAGGCATTATACTGCTGAGGTTGTGTGATAAAAAGTTTTAAATGGATAATGGATAGCACAGACTTGTGGGATTGCCCCTGGAAAAAACGTTATTTTTTCAAGTACATTCAGTGCAGAAATATTGGATGAGAAGACATCTGGTTTTCTGTCCTTGTTTGAACAAAGACGAGAAAAGCCCAAGTGGAAGAGTTGTACCATTACTATAGTTTGCAAACTGGTGTGGTCACTCTGTTGTCTCCCACGCCGTGGTTTGAAGGTGAATGCACAGAGGAGCATCACACAAGACGAGGGAAGTCACACGTCGGGAAGTAGATTGAGTGTTTTTTCATTAATTGATAGACCAGTATAACATGATGATGAAATAATGAAGGTATCCTAGCAACTACA
The DNA here is from genome assembly GCA_013400375.1 of Thinocorus orbignyianus. Taxonomy (NCBI): domain Eukaryota; kingdom Metazoa; phylum Chordata; class Aves; order Ciconiiformes; family Thinocoridae; genus Thinocorus; species Thinocorus orbignyianus. The sequence continues at coordinate 607,105 of VXBW01003904.1, read as the reverse complement.
TTTTCATAACAACCATGGCCTGTAATATTGCAATGAATACCAGGCACATTTTATTAATTCAAGAGGGCGACAGCAGATAATTTTAATTAACAAAACTTAGCAGCAAACTCCTAATGCAGGAATTTGATAAGGCCCCTATTGTGGGTGTCACTGCTACACTTTCATAGAGCTTTTAGAGCTTCCTAAATCTGCAATTATGAGCTGGTCCTTGGCATTGCTGAAGCAATTCTTAGGGTATTCCTATTTTGTAACCAAAGCATGTTTTTAGACCAAGACCTCTTGTCCTTGCTACTAATAACGGGAAAACCTGAATAACAGGGGGAAATGTTTCCTGTTCAGGGGAACTCTTCAGTGACACCTGACCCTGTCACCTCCTGAGTGCCCCCCGGCCTTCCACCTTGGGAATGAGGAGCCGGGGCAGGGCATGGGCTGGCTGGAAGCAGCATGAAGCTGTGGATATTTGCTGCTGTGCCAGCAGCACACACGTGCGTTGCACAGTGGCAGCAGAACTTGTTCCTGGGCCAAGCAGCTGTCATTTAAAGAGCAACAAATGGTTTGCTGCAGAACAGATGGAATGCAGAATTGACCCTTTCATTTATTTGCATGTCTGTGTATATAAAGACAAGATTCACACAAAAATAAAAAGTGGGGAGAAAAAAAAAAAAAAAAGGCTTAAAATACCCAGGTTATTCTGTGTGCACCATGGCAGAAAAAAATAAATTGAGTCTTTCAGCTGGCGTAATTCAGGTTAGATTTACAAAACTTATGTTCCTACAGTGGATTTCTGCCAACTTATACCAGCTGATGGTCTGGCTGATTATGTCTGTTAATTTGTTTGTGACGTCTACAATGCTTTCTTAGACATTTTAACTCTGGAGATGATTTGTTGGATTCCACGTGCTCTGGGGTGATTATGAATTTTTATGTTCTGAGCAAGCCAGGTCAAACCATCGCTGCAGGCTTTCCCTGTCAGTGCACTCAATCAAGACATCCCCGTTTGCAGTTCAGCCAGGGTGTACTGGCATGCAAGTGCCAGCCAAATTGAGAGGAGGCACATCCCTCAGGTCTCTGGAAAAAATCTTCCTGGGATGAAATTCAGCACTGCATACAGGCTGCCCAAAGAAGTTGTGGATGTCTGATCCCTGGAGGTATTCAAGGCAAGGTTGGTCTGGTGGGAGGTGTCCCTGCCCATGGTGGGGCGGTTGGAACTCAATGATTTTAAGGTCCCTTCCAGCCCAAACCATGCTATGATTCTAAGACTGCATCTGATGTGGGTCCCTTAGATCTGCTCATCAGCACAAACAGGGGTATTACTTTTTGTGGGAGAGCAGGGGTGGAAAGATCCCAGACTCATTTCAAGACCACATCTTTTCCACAAACCATCATGCACCCTTAGCATCGTTACTTATTTAAAAACATGACAGATGACCAGATCACCAGATCTGACTCTGACTAGTTGTGGACTACAGTTTCGGAGTGGCTGTTGTAGACTTATTTATAAACCAGCAGAAAGTTGGAAAATTGTCTGCCGGGCATGTTTTCTGTATTGGATTCTCTCAGAATTTGCATGTTTTGTAAATATTTAGCAAAGACAATTTAATTTTGAGAGATACAAATAAGCCACTGTGTTTGAAACTGATTTGTGGATGAGGCAGATATATGGAAACACCTCATACAGTCCTGTTGTGATGCCACATGTATCCAGAGAGCCTGCAGAAAGGGTCACCACAAACATAAGGAATCCTTGTACTGGTCAGAAACACATCTCATTTAGTCTATGTGCAACTCACGTGCAAGTTGTCAACAGTCACAGGCTGCCCAATTTAAGAGTTATGAAGAAAAGGAAAGGAGAATATATTTTTTTTCCCCACAAAACATCTATGACAGCTTTTTTGGTGTGCTGCATGAATCCTGTGCATGAATTCCCACATTGCTGAGAGAATACTGTGCAAATGTTCTCAGAAGTCTATATTTAAATGAGCGTTCACAGCACTTTTGCTTCTTTTGCTTTCCTCAAGTATTTCCTCAACATAAAACATAGTTCATATAGAAATATACAACAGGTAGGATTTGAACCCAGCACAAAGGTGGGGTTCTGTCACTTGCAGTAGGTGAGATGGGGATTCATAAAGGTATGAAACTCCTACAATGTAAGTTTTTCATCAGGTAAGGGTAGAGGTGTCAAGGTAATCAGGCTCAACACAACATCCTGTGAAACTGGACCTGCTAAAATTGGTGCTAAGCATTTCTGGTTAATTAAAGAAGCCAAAGCAATGCCTACTTAATTTAAAATAAGTACCCTTTGTACAGAGATTACTCGTTCTCAGTGTAGAATCTCTTAACTGTGACAGTTTTCACAGACAAGCCTTCTTAAATTTGTTTCTGTTGTTTTCACATCTTCCTGCAAACACAAAAATGTTTGAAAATCTTGTAAGCTAAATCATGGAAAACCTACTACACTTATCAATTTGCCTTTACATCATTATAGCTTGATGTAATATGCTTTCCTAATTTTCATATTCTTTGCTATAATAAAAAATGAATTGTCATATGCATTTTAGGAGCTGAACAATGTTTTCTATGTTTCTGTACATTTTAAGACTCAACTTTTGTTTCAGACAAACCATATTATACCTTAGAATATTCCTTAGAATATTTACCTCATAAACCATTATGTCCAACTCTTTTTTTTTTTTTTTTTTTTTTTTTTTTTTTTTTTTTTGTGTGTGTGTGGTGTTTTCTTTCAGGCTTTTCTCAGGTAGGAGAAAGTAACACTGGGGAGAGTAGCTGATTTGTCCCCAGAGTAGACTTTTGGAGCCCTTGGTCCCAATTCAAATATGATTGTTTAGAATTTGCTGTTCTTCAGTAACAGTCAAACATGTATTTTATAATACAAAAAATATCAATCAATGCAAGACATCCCTTCTCAAACTGCTGTTCAAATTAAGTAACCCAGCAGTTAGTTTTAATGTTAGAAAGCTTCCAGACTTAATTATGGGATTAAAACTGAACACTTCTTTTCTCCCTGGCATTTGTGATACCTTAGTTTGTTAAAGAATAAAATTTATTATTTATTTTCATTATGTACAAATAAAGCAACATTTTATTTGGAAATTAATTATACTAGAAATATGTAACACTTATGCTTGATGCTTACAAGGTTGTGTTTTGTGGCTGTTAAATTGTTTCCTAAACATAATTGTTAATGCTAGATCAACAGACCAAATGTTTTTGTGAGGCTGAGCATCCTCATCTCTTAATCGGAAAGATTTTATAAGCCATTTTTATTTTGTTGATTTGCAAAATGGAAAAAAGGTTACTAACATTTTAAAAATGTGAATGGAATAATAATTCTGATCTGTTTACAATAAATTTCATCACAAAGTGCTTAGCAGAGAGGGAAAATAAGAAGTAAGATAAGATAAAGATAGTGCATATTTTAACAAGTAAAGATTATTCCTTTCTATTTTACCCCATCTGTTTTTAATAGTTCCACATATTTTGGCATTTTTTAACATAATCTACATATCTAACAAGTGCATTCCCAAAGTACTGTATAGGTTTTGGGGGGAAATTCTAGCCAATGCCTATTTTTGCTAAAATTGTAACCAGTGAAGATGGTGCGCTTACTGAAAGATGTTGTCTCCCTGAAACTAGTCTCAACAGAATAAGAAAATTGCTAGAAATAAGACCAACAGCATAGGGATTAAATTATTTGCTCACAGCAACGAAGGCATCAGTTGAGTTGAAAAGCAAAAGCTGATCTGCCCCCTGCACTTCACCTCAGTGTCCTGCACACTTCTGCTCTTCGTAGCTCCTCTAGAGAGACACTTGGCACCCAACTAGAGATGGTTAATGAGCTGATGAGTTAATTCCTGCAACAAAGCTGTGAATGAAGCAGATTTGTTTCAGAAGTCTTCTACAGATTGCTGAAGAACTGATGCATTCAGCCTCTTTTGAGCAAAGCCCTATGTGTACATGAACTTATCACTGTGTTGGTTTGTGGCTGAGCTGAAGAACTGGAATAATACTTCTGTATGCAGCAGTGGTTTCTCACCTCTATCTGTCTCCACTTCAAAGAGAGTTTCAAACAACAATGTGGACAAGGAGAGATACTGACCCTGTGAGATGGCTGCACTCAGAAACAGGCACTTGCTATAGCAATGATACTTATTTCCCTGTGAAACAAGAAATAATGTAATGTGAAAAGAAATAGTGTCAGTAGCAGGGGGTGAAGCATTTTGTCCTTGGGTGGCTGCAGGATAAGGCAGACGACCTTCTCCTGGAAGGGGTATTGGGTGTTGGGACCAGAAGGACAGCAACCTGAACCTGAGACCCTTGTGGCACCTTGAGCCATCAGGCTGGGGAGTAACTGCCCAGAGAGGACATACCAGGTCTTCTACTGACAGCTTCCATGTGAATAAGGTCCCCATTAAACAAACAAACAAACAAACAAACATTATTGGTGATGAAGTCATCGAAAAACAAGGCAAAATGGTGGCATGTTTTATCTGCTTCCCAAATGTCCCATGTCTGTCTGCTGTAGGTTGTTATGCTTGTTATTTCTTCTAAAGAGTCACCTGGCTTGTTTGGACACTGGAATTGTAATAATTATGACATGAAGTCTTGACATCCACATATAGCTCAGCTGCTGCTGAATATCCCTTTGTAAATTGTCCAAATCATGAGGCCTTGAAATTAATTTATATTTTGAGCTGTAACTGCTGTGTAACACGATACACTTCAGCTGGCAGATGTGGAAGATGTTGGTGTGCCTCTAAGTATTGTCTGAATATTCAGTGAAAGCCGAAGTTGAGTTGTTACCATTTCAGTGCTCATAAGTACTAAAAGGGCCTCTGCTTTTCAGTTGTGCTTCTAATGACATAAGCTATGTCTCGGAGGTATACTTCTCCCTTCCTCCTTTCATGATCTGCCTATGTGATCTAGGGCATGTTTCTGGGTGGCTAGGACTATGTTTCCTTCCCTTCATTCTTTACAATTGCTATGCTTTGCAATGTTTTGTGCAGAGAGCAAAGGGGAGAAAAAAGACAGAGCAAAAGTGGAAACGACTGATCAGTTTCCAAACTGGGAAATGGTCTGGCAGCCAGTATATTATATTTTTTTCCTTCACACTTTTCTATAGTCTTTGCTATAGGTGCTTTGCTTTTATTAATAATAAAAATAATAATAGGAAATCAACTCCAGAGCATTTGATTGCATTCAAGTTTTTTCAATGCCCACTGGCACTATAAGCATTTTCTGACTTCTGACTTGGGAATAAACTTTCTAGGATATAATATCTTTGCCATTCTGTATTTGAATCTACACCATATTATAAAGCCTTTCAAAAGGCACTAAGACATAAGGTTTGGTAAATTGACTGGTGTCTTTTTTCAGCTGTTTATGATATTGCAAAATTCAGTGTGCTGTGTGAATGCCTGCACTGGGAATAAACATTTTAGTAAGTATGATTTTTTTTTTTTTCCAAAATTCCAAGGGCATATGCTGCTAACGCAAAGGATATTGACTAAGATTTCCAAACAGTTTGTGTACCCAAACCCCATTAAAAATAATTCACCTTAAAAAAACTTCTTTTATTCCATCCCAGTCTGTGGCTTGTAGCAGAATTGTAACAGGCTGAATTAAAGAAATGCAAATTTCTGAAAAATCTTGGAAAATTTTGATATTTTTGATGTTAGAACTGCAAGAATGTTTTACACTCACGTTTAATACTGTCTTACATGATGTTAAACACAGCAGTGCAGCAACTTCTTTAGCCCAAAATCCCGTCAGTGTATTTCTGTTGTCTGTGGGCTCTGATGTAAATATTATCTTTAATTTTTGAGTGCTGTTGCAGCAAAGGAAGAAGGATGGATGAGTTTTTTGCTGAGCCCTAGCAGGTCCTGGATAAGGCTCCAGTGAAATCCTTGAGAGACATTGCTGCATCAAAGCTCTGAGAATTTTTGCTTATGAATTCACAAAACATGAGAATTTATATTGTTGGTCATATGATATCTTTATTTGGTATTAGTACCTCTCCAAATGTACCTGCCTCTGCAATCTCTGCCAAAACACTTCTCTAGCAATAAAACAAGG